>JANRMT010062808.1:4602370-4619027 GCA_026402145.1 Polypterus bichir lapradei
AAAAAAAAAAAAAATACTCTTCAGGGGACTCCCTCAGAAAGAAAGGTTTATTCAAGTTTTCTTCTAAACAGCACATTAAGTATTCTTAAACCTTCTTGCTCTCCATGAATAATGCTCATTCAGTGCTTATTATAAAGTCTATATTGGCTGTGAGACAGTATGTCATGTGAAAGACTGACATCCATTCACATCATGTTCATGCCTTCAACCAACACATGCTGGAAGAGACTGAGCCACCCTCTGCAACACAGTAGTCTATGTTGATTTGGAGAATATATATGTGAAATAATATTCTGCACATTTAGCTCAAAACCCTATGGTCAGCAAAAAAACAGAAAAAGTACAATTGATCTGTGCATGAAAAAAATTACATTACTGAAAAAAATCAGCATAAATAAGAATTCCAACATAGTTGTAACAAAAAGAAAACAAATACTGCACTTAAACTGCACTTAAAACAGTTTTCTTTTACAACTTTTATACAAACACATTGTAATAGCATGGTCTACACCAATCACAAATGCTGCATTTCTAAAGGTTTAGCATGGATGCAAAGTATCTGCACAAATATAAGGCATTCCTTAAGTGAAACTGTACTGTGTCATACCTGCATTAAGTTTTCATGTGAGTTGTTACATGCATCATGTATGATTATATGAAGATGCACGATTAAAAAATGAAGCATTAAACGGGAAGTTTGTTAAAAAAAAAAAAAAAAAAAAAAACATACAGAAAAGCAAATGTTTTAAAACAGTAGAAGTCATTGTTATAAAGAATTGGTACCGCTATTAGGGACAAAATATGAAAAGGTTTTATTTAAAATTACAACAGACTGCTGAATTTCAATAGTACACGAAACCCAGCTCACCCAAAAATAGTACTTTATTTGACCATGGGGAGAGAATTTTGCTTTTTATAATCTCAAATAAATATTAGTGTATATTATGACAAGCAACAAACCACTTTGTGTGTGTATATATATATATATATATATATATATATACACAAACACACACACACACACACATACAGTACAGGCCAAAAGTTTGGACACACCTCCTCATTCAATGTGTTTTCTTTATTTTCATGACCATTTACAGCACTCCATCACTCTCCTTCTTGGTCAAATAGCCCTTACACAGACTGGAGGTGTGTTTGGGGTCATTGTCCTGTTGAAAAATAAATGATCGTTCAACTAACCTGACTTCTGCACAACACAACTGCTGGTCCCAACCCCATTGATAAAGCAAGAAATTCCACTAAATAACCCTGATAAGGCACACCTGTGAAGTGAAAACCATTTCAGGTGACTACCTGTTGAAGCTCATCGAGAGAATGCCAAGAGTGTGCAAAGCAGTAATCAGAGCAAAGGGTGGCTATTTTGAAGAAACTAGAATATAAAACATGTTTTCAGTTATTTCACCTTTTTTTGTTAAATACATAACTCCACATGTGTTCATTCATAGTTTTGATGCCTTCAGTCATGAAAATAAAGAAAACACATTGAATAAGAAGGTGTCCAAACTTTTGGCCTGTACTGTATATATATATATATATATATATACACACATACACACACAGGATGGGTCAAAATCATGTTAACATTTGAATGGCGGAAACAATTTATTCACAAAACATACTTTATATGTGCAAGAAGTTTTACAGGCATGTCTCAACCTGTTCTCCATCATTTTCAACACATTTACCATATGTGGCACATAAATTGTCCACAAAAATTGTATATAAGTATGTACATAACAGTACCATTAGTGTTAACATAATTTTGACTCACCCTGTTTGTGTATATATATTTTTTCACAAACACACTTCGGACTTGGCAGTCACAGTGAGGCAACAAAGAGGTGTACTGATGTTGGTATAAAGGAGCCCAGTAGTGTTTCTGGACACACTTCTGCCAAATCTGTTGGCTGAAAGTACTCAGTGTGAGTGTGTAATAGAGAGGACATGCTACATTGTTCATAATGGCCATCAGTTTTGCATTCACTTTCTCCTTTCCTACTACTTCCAGGTGATTTACGGTGCACCCCATACCTAAATGTGCCTTTTCAAACAGCTTGTTTGTTCAGTTGGCCTCTCTTGAAGTGATGTTACCAGCCCAACAGACCACAGCGTTGGGGGAAAAAAAGTCACACTAGCCATCATTGAACTGTAAAATGTAACGGATACCATTACCCACATTAAAGCAGTGCAGTCTCTTAAGGAAAGAGTCTGCTCTGCCATTTCTTATCTAGTTCTTCTGTGTTATGAGACTAGTCAAGCCTGTCATTGATGTGGGGAACCCCCCCGCCCAAGTAGTACTTATAACAGGGCACGAACTTTACATCCACTCCTTGAATAGTGACCAGACACAATGGCTCTTTGGTACAGCAAAGTCAATAACCAGTTCCTTGGTTAAAGCAACGATTTGACGATTTTAATGGCTTAATTTCCCTCAGTACTTTATTCTACTTTGTGCCACAGAGTTACCTACTATGCCAAAAACAATCTGTGCTTCTATTCCAAGTTTCACGTGCTAAGTCTTTTCATTTTGTTTTTGAACTTATGTCCATTAAGGTATATTCTTCAGGCATATTCTGATGATAGGGAAACTTTAGGAAAAATACATGTTACATTTTTCTGTGCCAAATTATTCTGAACACTGTTTTATCAATATATATGTGTTGAAATGAATAAAGATCTGTTAAGGAAGAGAAGGAAAAAACCATGCCACTCAGTCGTCGTTTTGTTTACCGTGAGCATGTTAGCACAGAAGTGGCACATTGAAAACTCGCTTCAGTTCCACTACATACAAAGTGATGTCACTAGATTTTTCCATTTCAAAGCGTTCACTTTTATTGGTTTTGCCACAGGTGCAAATTTCATGCCGTGTTGGTGTTGTCAGGTTTTCAGAAGGCTCAACAGTGAAAGTCAAACTGTTCAAGATAACCCTTGATCCGTTAGTATTAGGCTCTGTAACGATATAAAATTAACTTCTAAAGGTACTGCATAAACTCTAGGAATTCATGTACTTTGCCTTAACTGGCACCGACAATCTAAAATGTCCCTGTCAACAAAACCATAAACAAGAATTACACCAGGAAAAAGGCGAAGCGATATAATACAACAGATGTAAGAACAATGAAACACTTGTTACTACTGAACGGTGATTTGTATACTGCTGACTAAAGTCGAACGTAACAAGGTTCCCTTTTCGTGACAAAATTGGTACAATGGGTACAGAAAAACGTAAAGAATCATCCTGGTGAACTTAATTTATACCATTAAAATTTAGAGATATCTTTGCATACCCCTGGCCACTAAACATTGGTACATAATGAACGTCAAACGCTAGGCACACAACGGAAACATAAAATGACCAAACTCCTAGCCGGAGCCCAATCCGGCAGCAACCGGGCGCAATGAAGGAAGAAGCCTCCGACCTCACCGAGCCTCGCACACAGTCTCAATGGGTCAGTTTAGCACAAACACTTGTCTTTTGAGATGAACAGGAGAAATACCACCAGCCCAGGGAGAGAACCTGTGAAGTCGATACAGATGAAGACCGTAACGCAGAAACTGAACCCAGTACGCCGGGCTCGCGTAGCGGCAGCGCAGCCACTACACTCCCATACAGCTGAGCAACACAGATTTCATTTTCTAAATCCAAAACTCATGCCGGTCACAGGACAAGGTGCGCGCTAGCAGATTAGCGACACTTATTGCAAGACAACCCTTTAACAAACACTGAACGACTGTTCTTTAAAAGCGTCACTGAAACTGATTTTAGAAAGGCTGCTTTTAGCAAATAGCCACTGTAAAACTAGCGAGGAAATATAAAACAAAACCAAAATGTACTTACCAAGTAAGCAGAGGACAAAAACTACTGAACAACAAGTCTCGTGATACCGTGACATTGTTGAAGTATTTCAAGGGAGGTTTTGAAACGAAAAGACGACTACTATACACAGTGCAACCACTTTGACGAGCTAAACGAAGCGGCGCTCTAACAGTGCCGGGTCTCCGGAGAAATGCGCCTGCGCAAACCGGGAGCGCGTGGTATAGTGGTTTCCATCACCTGACAGTGTAGGAATAAAAAGAAAAAAAGACGAAGGCACTGGCAGTGTGGGCGATTGCCATCCATGTGTGTTTAAGCCTATGCAAACTCGTGTTTGCTCGATCATTTTTGAGGTGCGATATAACTTAAAATTTGAAAGTGTCAGCGATATGTACTGTACGTCCCGGGATTGATCCTCCTTGCGCCCTCCATTTGGATTAGTGGACTCAGAGAAGGGTTGCATGGGTAGTTAAAAAAAAAAAAAAACCCTTGAGTTTATTTATGTGTTGTGTGTTGTTCGCAGTCAGACTTGTGCTGTGTTTACTGTTAATTGAAAGATGAATTATTCTGGGCCATCTATTTAATATGTAATTAACTTTAGTGTTACGAAAATGTTTGATTTTTGAAAACCAGTAACGCCGTAATGAAGAGGCAGTGATTTTTTTTTCAAATTTATGCGTTCTATACTTTCTTTTAGTTTCTATTTCTGAAACGTTTCCGTGAGAAATTGCAACGAATGGTTTGCTAGGATTTGAGAATTTGTTTAAATGCTCCTACATTGTTTAGTTATTTATCAGGGCACAAAGATGACTAAATAGCAGTCTATAAAATGCTAGGGCGTCGCTAAACTCTAATTTGAATAAAGAGCCCTGTCGAAAAGAGTTCAACACGGAAAGAGGCGGAGTTACACGTGGGCGGGGTCGCAAGAGAGAGAGGCACAAACACACCCGATTGGGTAATATTAGCATAAATCCCATTCTTTTCATTGCGCATCTGTCAAGTGTTAGTGAAGAAGACAATGACACAAACTCATTACATCATGAGCGCCGCTGGTTTTGGGCAGTTTCAGAAAAGGATATGGTTTGGTTTGTATTTGATTACCTGACGGCATACATTTTTACAAACAAAAATCAATTAACGGTGTCTTGGGAATGTTTTAAATGAACAAAAGGAATGCCTTTCAGAGTAGCACTTCAAGACAGAGTGTAACAGCTAAGCTATTTTCTCCAGCCAGATATTCAGCTTCAAAATTTATTTCAACAGAGTGGTTCAGGGTGGCAGATTAATCCTGCCAGGGGGGATGCATAGACCTGTGTGTTTTTGTTCGTGCCAGTCCCAAGCCCAGATAAATGGGGAGTGTTACATCAGGAAGGGCATCTGGTGTAAAATTTTACCAGATTAATATGTGAACAATGATACACATTTCCATACCAGCTCAATCGAGCAGTGTGTTGACAACGGACGCCACTAGTACTGTTAGCCGATAGGGTGCTGGGTACATTGGGCCACTGCTGGCCGAGGGTGGGGGGCATGTCCAGAGGCAGGAGGAGAGGAGGAATGTTAGGTGAGTGGAAGTGAGGGTAAGAACTTTGAATGTTGGCAGTGTGATTGGTAAAGGTAGAGAGTTAGTTGATATGATGGAGTAAAGGAAAGTTAATAAATTGTGCATGCAAGAGACCAGCTGGAAGGGGAGTAAGGCCAGGTGTATCGGAGGCCTTCATATTGTTCTACCATGGTGTGGATGGGAGGAGAAATGGTGTAGGGGTTATTCTGAAGGAACATTGGAATAGTACATATCACCCACAGGTTGGGTGTGCAATGGATGAGAAAGAAGATTTCTGGAGTGAGTTGAATGAAGGAGTGGTGAAGAATGTACCCAATAGAGAAAGAGTGGTGGTTGGAGCAGATTTCAATGGACATTTTGGTGAAGGGAACAAGGGAGATGAGGAGCTGATGTGTAGGTATAGTGTCAAGGAGAGGAAAGGTCAGATGAAAAAGGATGGACATGGCTGTGGTGAATACATATTTTAAGAAGAGGGAGGAAAACAGGGTGACATGCAGGAATGGAGGAAGATGCACACAGGTTGATTATACCCTATGCATGAGGGTCAGTCTGAAGGAAATTGGAGACTGCAAAGTGGTGGCAGCGTAGTTAGGCAGCATATGATGGAGGTCTGTAGGATGATGATGGATATCAAGAAAAGGAGGAGAGTTAGGGCAGAGTCAAGGATCAAAAGGAGGAAGTTGAAAAAGGAAGACTGCAATATTGAGTTCAAAGAGGAGGTAAGAAGGGCATTAGGTGGCTGTGAAGTTACCAAATAGCTGGGCAACTACAGTAGAAGTGACAAGGGAGACAGCTAGAAGGGTGCTTAGTGTGACATCTGGACAGAGGAAGAAGATCAAAGAAACCTGGTGGTAGAATGAGGAAGTACAGGAGAATATATATAGGAAGAGGTTGGCGAAGACGTGGGATAGTCAGAGAGATGGAAGAAAGTATACAGGAGTGCAAAGAGATAAGGCATAAGGTGAAGAGAGAGGTGGCAAAGGCTAAAGAAAAGGCATATGATGAGCTGTAAGAGAGGTTGGACATTGAGGAGGGAGAAAGGACCTGTACCGACTGGCTAGACAGGGGGACCGAGCTGGGAAAGATGAGCAGCAGGTTAGGGTGACAAAGGAAAAAGATGGAAACATACTCACAAGCAAGGAAAGTGTGTTGAGCAGATGGAAAGAGTACTTTGAGAGGCTGATGAATGAAGAGAATGAAAGAGAGAGAAGGTTGGATGATGTGGAGATAGTGAATTAGGAAATGCAACAGGCAGACAAAGAGGAAGCAAGGACAGCTTTGAAGATGATGAAGAATGGAAAGGCTGTTGGTCCAGATGACCGTGTGTGTTTAGGAGAGATGATGGTGGAGTTTTTAACAAGATTGTTTAATGCAATCTTGGAAAGTGACAGGATGCCTAAGGAGTGGAGAAGAAGTGTACTGGTACAGATTTTTAAGAATAAGGATGATGTGCATAACTGTGGTAACTACAGAGGAATAAGGTTAATTAGCCACAGCATGAAGTTATTGGCTGGCGCCCTGCCCGGGGTTTGTTTCCTGCCTTGTGCCCTGTGTTAACTGGGACTGGCTCCAGCAGACCCCCGTGACCCTGTAGTTAGGATATAGCGGGTTGGATAATGGATGGATGGATGGATTAAGTTATGGGAAAGAGTAGTGGAAGCTAAGTTAAGAAGGGAGGTGAGCAGTAGTATGGCTTCATGCTGGGAAAGAGCACCACAGATGCAGTGTTTGCTCTGAAGTTGTCAATGAAGAAGTATAGAGAAGGCTAAAATGAGTTGCATTGTGTCCTTGTAGACCTGGAGGAAGCATATGACATGGTGCCTAGAGAGGAGTTGTGGTATGAGGAAGCTGGGAATGGCAGAGAAGTATGTAAGAGTTGTACAGGATATGTACAAGGAAAGTGTGAAAGTGGTGAGGTCTGCGGTAGGAGTGACGGATGCATTCAACATGGAGGTGGGATTACATCAGGGATCGCCTCTGAGCCCTTTCTTATTTGCAATGGTGATAGACAGGTTAGCAGACAAGATCAGACAGGAGTCCCCGTGGACTATGATGTTTGCGGATGATATTGTGATCTGTAACAAGAGTATGGAGCAGGTTGAGGAGACCCTGGGGAGGTGGAGATATGCTCTAGAGAGGAGAGGAATGAAGGTCACTAGGAACAACACAGAATACATGTGTCTAAATGAGAGGGAGGTCAGAGGAATGGTGAGGATGCAGAGAGTAGAGTTGGCAAAGGTGGATGAGTTTAAATACATGGGATCAACAGTACAGAGTAATGGGGAGTGTGGAAGAGTGGTAAAGAAGAGAGTGCAACCAGGGTGGAGAAGAGTGTCAGGGAGTCATTCCTGACAGACATGTACCAGCAAGAGTGAAAGGGAAGGTCTATAGGATGGTAGTGAGACCATCTATGTTATATGGGTTGGAGGCGGTAGGGCTGACAAAAAGACATGAGACAGAACTTAAGGTGGCAGAGCTATAGATGTTAAGATTTGCATTTGCTGTGATGAGGATCGACAGGATTAGGAACAAGTACATTAGATGGCCATCTCAGGTTGGATGGATTGGAGACAAAGCCAGAAAGGTGAGATTGTGTTGGTTTGGACATGTACAGAGGAGAGATAATGAATATATTAGGAAAATGATGCTAAGGATGGAACTGCCAGGTAGGAGGAAAAGAAGGCCTAACAAAAGGTTTATGGATGTGGTGAGAGAGGACATGCCGGTGGTGTGTGTGACAGAGCAAGGAGGAGGGCAGGGAGATATGGAAACAGATGATCTACAGTGGCACCCCTAATGGGAGCAGCCGAAAGAAGAAGAAGGAGAAGGTTCAGGATAGCAGAGTGTTTAGCTAAAGGAGACCAGTTTGACAGTGAGGCCAGTCACAATTTCCATGGACTTTTTATGCAGGTACTTCACACATTCTCCCATATCCCAAAAATGTGTTTCTCTCTAAATTTGCCAGGTTGTGGATGTGTGCTCCATCTCAGACTGAATCCTGCTAAATCCTCCTAAAATTGTGTTGCCAAGTAAATGGAAAGAAGGGCTGACTCTCATAGTGCTAGGTGGGCAACAATATTACAAGCAGAAAGACGGGGAGAAGTAACTGCTATCAGGGGAATATTAATTTCACCTTAGGACTGAAGGTTTGCCTCTGAAGTATTTCAGGGACACTAAATAAAAGAAGTCATGGCGGATGCCAAAAAATCAGAAAAGTATATTTTAGCATGCTGTACATGGAGGGAACACCTTCTCTGCATTAGATACTGGGAACTATCATTGGTACCTGGCCAATTAACTCTGTAAAGAGTGGCAAAAGATAAAGGGTACACGAGAGAGCTCAGGGAAAAGCCCCAGGAAGCCGTATCTAGAATTGTCTATGGAGTAACACTAGGTTATTGGCTCAAAGGGTGAAAGCTGTTCTTTTCCACCTCCAGACCTTTTCAGAGAGAAGGTCTTTAATGACCTCTTATTAATAGGTGATTCGAGAGATTCTGCACTTCTTATGCTTGTAAACATTTCTGCAGCATTTGGCACAGCAGACCATGACATCCATATTACCTGTCTTGAAGAGGGTATCAGCATCAAGTTACTGCCTTTGCTTGGTTTAGGTCCTATTTGACAGGCAGGAGTTTCTCTGTATGCCTTGAGGGCGGCTTCTTCTCCTCTGACCCTCTCACATGCGGGATCCCCCAAGGGTCCATTCTGGGCCACAATGCTATTTTTATTATTTTATTATATATGCTAACCTTGGGGTTTTGTCTTTAAAAAATATGCCATTTCCTTCCACTTCCACTGTTATTCTAATGACACTCAAATCTATTTACCACTGAAACGCGGTCACTCCCCAAAGCCCTTCTTGGTCTGTGTAGAAGATATTAAATCTTAGATGTCAATACATTTTCTTGATTTTTCTATAAGAAAATTGAGATTGTGATGTTTGGACTCTCTGACCTCCACATTGCCTCTGATTGTAATTTTGGTTCACTAGCCCTATAAGGTCTGTTTTTCCAACTGTGAGTGTCAGCTAAGATGAAGCCCTTTTTCCATTGCTGATCTTGAATAGGTTTGTCAAGTCTTTATTTCTCTGCAATTGACCTACTGTAACTCATTATATACTGGGGTTACAAGTTACCCAGCAGTCTTTTTCTTGCTTACAATTGGTAGGGCTGCCAACTCTCTTTCTTTGGAAATGAGGACGTTTGAGGAGGCCTTTCCCTATGATGCCATAATGCACCTTTATGTTGTCTTATGGCTTTTTGTAAATGATATAAACCTTTAGTAACAGTTTATCACAATAATTATGGTACAATGACCACAGTTACAGTCACTGGCACACTAATAACCCAATGAATTTTTGAATATGTCAAGCCTCTTAAATTAATAGACAATTCCTTCCATTCTTATTTGGATAGCTTAACTGTTGTAAACCTGTAAGAAACGATACACATGGTAAATTCACTTCTAAAAAAATAAAAATAATTTTACTCTTTTCAATTTAGTTTATTTGCATTTATCTACATTCTTTTATATTTTTCCACTGAAGGTATTTCTCTCACTAAATCTGGGTCCTTGGATAAATATGAATAGAAATCTTTACACAGCATGCTACTGAAATTGAATCTTGTGAGCATTAGCCCCTTAATTGAATCTGTTCTGCTCCTTTGAAAACAAAGGGATTTGCTGTTCAAGTAGTCTGTGAACTTGCACTTTCTTTTCAGCATAATGGGTATTCCTAAATTTATGTAAATTAAAGAATTACGAAAATATTATAAAATTACTTGAAGTGACTTATTACTTGATCAACTGATAACGAAAAATATATTGCATTTATATGACAGAATAATTGTGTGATTTTTTTAAAATAATTGAAACTTTAATTCATTTACAATTATAAATCCATTTTGGAAAAACGGGTGGTAATAACAATATTTTCCATTAAAATATCAGAAAGCAGTACTTACTCGCACTTAAATCCGACGGACTATACATGGATGAATGAAATTTCCTGTTTAACAAAGCTGCTAAAAGAAGAATTGAAAATAAGATCTCACACAGAAAACGTGAAATTGTAATTTCGATTTTGAATAAATTCACTTAGTTTCGGTGAATTAGGATTACAAATAATTAAGGAAAGGAGCAACATTTATAATGAACTGTCTGATCACAAAGAAGATAAAGCTGAATTCAAAAGATGAAGTGAAAAAGCCAAACTGGACAGATATGAACTATTCTTGTCAATATCTACATTGTTTACTGCCGGAATGGAAGTGAAGATTATGGGGAAAAAAGTATGCGCGCTACTTCCGCAAATGCTGATTGGTGTACCTTTCAATTTTTACCAATGATAAGGATATGCAGATTTTCAAATTTTAGGAGCCAGATATTTTAAAAATTTCGTAAATTCCTCCCGGACAGTTCATGGCGCGTTAAAAATGAGGACTTGTCGGGGAAAATAAGGATGGTTGTTAGACCTAAAAACTAGTCCAAAACACTATTGCTAGACTTCTGATGGACACATGTAAGTGTGGCCATATTTCTAACGTACTAGCCTCCCCTTATTGGCTTCCAGTCCAGTGTTATTCTTTGTTTTTAAGTGCCTAAATGGATTATCATGTTCCTATTTTTCCAACATTTAGGTCTTCTGATCATACGCTTTTAGTGATGCTGTGGGCTTGACTGAAGCTTACAGGTGTGTGTGCTTTTGCAATAGCCGGTAACAGTAAAGGATAACACAACAGAATTATACAAAGGATTTAGTAAACTGATAAGTTTTAAGTCTACTCTGAAAAGCTGGTTGTGACTTGACTTCTCTAACCTTCAGAGGAAATGCACTTCACAACGTCAAAGCTGTAAATTAACAGAAGTATTTTGTAATGAACACAAGATTCAATTGGGAGCCAATGTAATTCCCTAAAAGTTGCCGTGATATGTTCCCAGGCTTTGGTGTAAGTTAGAACTCTAGCAGGAGAGTTCTGAACGTCCTAAAGTTTGCTAAGAACATATTTTGGAAGACCACACAATAAGGCATTATAGTAGTCTAGCCTAAACGTAATAAACGTTCAGCATCTGTCAAGATCAAAGATGGTCAAAGGCGGGCTAAATTCCTTAAATGATAAAATGAGGTTTTTACTAAGTTATTAATATATGGAGCAAATGACAGAAAGGAATCAAATGTAACATCCAGATTTCTAACTACTGTACAGCAGGAATGAGAAACTGGGATATAATCAACTGATCATGCAAAATGATCATCCTAGCCAACTGAGACTTATTCCCAATCCAAAGTACTTCAGTTTTTCTAGTATTTCATTTTAAAAATTGGATCCCAACCATATTTTATTAAACAAGCCCACTTATTTTTGTAACCCAGAGCTTCGATGGGTATCATACTTGTCTACGAGGGTGTTACAAGGTAAAAACAGACCACACAAATGACTACTAGAGGTAAATGTGTTGGTTTTGCTTCATTGGTAAATGAACATCAATAAGGATAACTATGGACTATGTGTCCATAGTTGTCAGATTTGGAGAGAAACTGAACACACCCTTCTTTGATCGACAATGGCATTGAACTTGCGTTTCCTGAAATAAAAAAAGAACCAGAAGGGGTTTGCAGTGAAAACCTGGATAGCTTGCCACATTCTAGTAATTCATCAAGTTAAAATCAAGATGTCTGATCAGCCTAGTAATGTGCCCAGGAATCAAGGCAATCACGAGGTACATACCAACACTTTTTTTTTTGCTGCCCAACCAAATGAAAAGATAATTCTCAAGAATGGAAAAAGAGACTTATGTGATCGTTAAATAGAAAGGTTCCTGTAATTCAGGAAAATAAGATGCTACCTTCATAAACATCTCTCAGATTTCCTAGTTTCCACTTTTAAGATAAGAACTCGAGTAGCACAGTTACCATGCAGCCTAATCCAAGCCTGCGAGACGTGTGTATGTGCTTCCTAGGTTGGGTTTTCTCCCACTTCAGCCACTCAAGAGTGGCTCTGAGTTAAACTTCAATGTAACACATTTACTGCGCACATCACTCTAGTTCAGTTCTTCTCTTGCACCAGAATGGGCTCCTAGGATTCTCGTAAGAATCATTTGGTTTAAATGGATGAACGATCAGAATTCTGATTTTGGACATGTTCAAAAGTTCCAACATGGAAAAAAAAAACATGGATGTCCAGTAAAAACCTGTACAGTACATTTCAGCACTGATGAGAAATCATAGTTAAGACTTTCCCTGCTGTCAGCAGCTTTTCAGTTTTGTAAGTTAACCACATACGGTCATATTAAAGCATGTGTTGCATAATAACTTCCACAATATTTGGTTCCTGCTTTGTGTCCAGTTTTGCTGATTTGGGGTGAGTGACCCCCCACCAAACTGGAAAGATAAAAAGTGAAACATTCAGTTATATTAAGCTATAAACATCCTCTAATTATTTAAAAACCTCTGACATTAAAATCAGCAGCTTTTAAGTGTATTACTAATTCTAAGCTTTGCTTTTCTCATACTGAATATTTTATTTCGTTATCATTCTTCTGGTTTTCCTCAATTGTGTTAAATCCATCCTGCCCTGCACTCCTTGCCCTCCCATTACTGTGCTCGCCATGGTACAGCCATAAACTCTTCCAAAAAGCACCCGATGCTCCATTAACCAACACGTCACTCTCATTATTTTTTAATCCCCATTAGAAATTTGTTTAATATTCTGATCTCGTGTAACTTGTAGTACAGAGAGAACTTCAGAGAACATCAGCTCAGATCTTCTCATTCCTTTATCCATCTCACATATTATGATGTGGACAACGAATGATGAATCCAAATAAGTTAGAGCCTTATACAGGTGCATCTTAATAAATTAGAATTTCATTGAAAAGTTAATTTATTTCAGTAATTCAAGTCAGAAAGTGAAACTCATATTATACAGATTTATTACACACATAGTGATATATTTCAAGCATTTATTTCTTTTCATTTTGCTGATTATGGCTTATAGCTCATGAAAACCGAAAATTCAGTATCTCAGAAAATTAGAATATTACATAAGACCAATAAAAAAAGATTTTTAATACAAAAATGTTGGCCTGCTGAAAAGTATGTCCATGTACACAATACTTTGTCGGGGCTTGTTTTGCATGAATTACTGCATCAATGTGGCATGGCATGGGGGCAATCAGCCAGTGGCACTGCTGAGGTGTTATGGAAGCCCAGGATGCCTTGATAGCGGCCTTCAGCTCATCTGCATTGTTGGGTCTGGTGTCTCTCATCTTCCTCTTGACAATACTCCATTTTAGGTCAGGTGAGCTTGCTGGCCAATCAAGCACAGTGATACCGTGGTCATTAAATCAGGCATTGGTACTTTTGGCAGTGTGGGCAGGTGCCAGGTCCTGCTGGAAAATGAAATCAGTATCTCCATAAAGCTTGTCAGCAGAGGGAAGCATGAAGTGCTCTAAAATTTCCTGGTAGACGGCTGTGAGGACTTGACTTGATAAACACAGTGGGCCAAGCAACTAGGATTCTGTGCCTCTCCACTCTTCCTCCAGACTCTGGGACCTTGATTTCCAAATGAAATGCAAAATTTACTTTCATCTGAAAAGAGGACTTTGGACCACTGAGCAACAGTCCAGTCTGTTTTCTCCTTAGCCCAGGTAAGACGCTTCTGACGTTGTCTCTGGTTCAGGAGTGGTGTGACACAAGGAATGCGACAGTTGTAGCCCATGTCCCGGATACGTCTTTGTGGTGGCTCTTGAAGCACTGACTCCAGCCACAGTCCACTCCTTGTGAATCGCCCCCAAACTCATGAATGGGCTATGTGTCACAATCCTCTCAAGGCTGTGGTTATCCCTGTTGCTTGTGCACCTTTTCTCTTTCCACTCAACTTTCCATTAATATGCTTGGATACGGCACTCTGTGAACAGCCAGCTTCTTTAACAAATGACCTTTTGTGGCTTACCCTCCTTGTGGAGGGCGTCAATGGCTTCTGGACAACTGTCAATTCAGTAGTATTCTCCATGATTGTGTGGCCTACTGAACCAGACTGAGAGACCATTTGAAGGCTCAGGAGACCTTTGCAGGTGTTTTGGGTTAATTAGCTGACTGGAGTGTCACACCATGAGTTTACAATATTTAACTTTTTCACAATATTTAAATTTTCTGAGATACTGAATTTTGAGTTTTCATTAGCTATAAGCCATAATCAGCAAAATTAAAGAAATAAAACACTTGAAATATATCATTCTGTGTGTAATGAATCTATATGAGTTTCACTTTTTGAATTGAATCACTGAAACAAATTAATGTTTCGATGATATTTTAATTTATTAAGATGCACCTGTATAGAGGTACGACAGGAAACACCCCGCATGACTTGGACTGCGTATGTCTCAATTCCTGGAAAGGATTTACAGATGACTCCCAGTTTTTGCTGTAATCCCAGAGTTATCTTGGACACAGAAGTTTATGGCCTTGGATGTCATGCACCACCAGTCTTGTGCTAACACCTGACAAAGCAGTCTGCAACAATCTTCATGAATTGTAGGCTCTGCACATTCAGTGATGGTGTCACTTGAAGATGTTAACCTCCAAAGAAAGCTGTTTTCTTGAATTTAAGCGGGCCATTCGTTACAATGACTCCATTAGTACATTATTGATAATCGTTACGTCAACAATTGAGCACTCCCTCTATCAGTTCTACGCAAAGTCTGTTTGTCGATATATAATCCCTTTCAGGATTTAACAAATGCACAGTTAGTGCTTTAGTTTTTACTACCAAACACCTGTTTTCAGCTTCAGCAAAAAATGAATAAACTGTTTTTGGATCTGGTCACAGTGTGCTGCACAACCTGCAGTAAAACAGCCACTTTCTTTAAATAGCATTTAATGTCTTGCTGTAATATGAAAACGTTCAATCTGATGAGACAAAGATTGAACTCTTGAACTCTTTGGTGTGAATGCCAGGCGTCACGTTTGGAGGAAACCAGACACCGCTCATCACCAGGCCAATACCATCACGACAGTGAAGCATGGTGGTGGCAGCATCATGCTGTGGGGATGTTTTTTAGTGGCAGGAACTGGGAGACTAGTCAGGATAAAGGGAAAGATTACTGCAACAATGTACAGAGACATCCTGGATGAAAACCTGCTCCAGAGCGCTCTTGACCTCAGACTGGGGTGACAGTTCATCTTTCAGCAGGACAAAGACCCTAAGCACACAGCCAAGAAATCAAAGGAGTGGCTCTGACAAACTCCAGGCGTGCTGCCATGTGCCTTTTACTAAGGAGTGGCTTCCGTCTGTCCACACTCTACCATGCAGTCATGATTGATGGATTGCTGCAGAGATGGTTGTCCTTCTGGAAGGTTCTCCTCTCTCCACAGAGGACCTCTGGAGCTCTGACAGAGTGACCATCGGGTTCTTGGTCACCTCCCTGACTAATGCCCTTCTCCCCCGATCGCTCAGTTTAGATGCCCGGCCGGCTCTAGGAAGAGTCCTGGTGGTTTCGAACTTCTTCCACTTACAGATGATGGAGGCCACTGTGTTCATTGGGACCTTCAAAGCAGCAGAAATTTTTCTGTAACCTTCCCCAGATTTGTGCCTCAAGACAATCCTGTCTCGGAGGTCTACAGACAATTCCTTTGACTTCATACTTGGTTTGTGCTCTGACATGAACTGTCAACTGTGGGACCTTATATAGACAGGTGTGTGCCTTTCCAAATCATGTCTAATCAACTAAATTTACCACAGGTGGACTCCAATTAAACATCTTAAGGATGATCAGGGGAAACAGGATGCACCCGAGCTCAATTTTGAGCTTCATGGCAAAGGCTGTGAATACTTATGTACATGTGCTTTCTTAATTTTTTTATTTTTAATAAATTTGCAAAAACCTCAAGTAAACTTTTTTCATGTTGTTATTATGGGGGGTTGTGTGTAGAATTCTGAGGAAAAAAAATGAATTTAATCCATTTTGGAATAAGGCTGTAACATAACAAAATGTGGAAAAAGTAATGTGCTGTGAATACTTTCCGGATGCACTGTACTTATTAATTGCATTGTCATTAACTTCGAGCTTGGAATGCTATGCAATTATGATTAAACCCTAGTCTCGGGGTGACGTGCAATGCTATGCTTTATAGTGTTACGTCAGAAAAACCCAAATATGTACTAAATCTGCATTATTACAACAGTGAACATTACATACGTAAACCTTTTGCACTGTATTTAATGCTGATGTTTTGGTATTTATACTTTTTTTTTTTT
>JANRMT010062808.1:4619127-4648006 GCA_026402145.1 Polypterus bichir lapradei
ATGGCTCATTTTTCCTGGGGTAAACTTAATGCATTGGAGATTATTAGCTTAAACACTTTTGATATTAGTGTATAAAACAAATTTGTAAAATGATTATAAAATAAGGAAGAAGTTAAGGTAATTTTCTCTTGTGGGATTTATAATTTGAAAAAACAAAAGGAACAACCACCTGTAATCCTTTCAAGTTAGTTAAATTATGCTGTATAGCATCTGGTAAAATGCATTATTAATGATGCTTTTAACTGCAGGAAATAATTCTCACTTGGACAACAGGAGTCTCAATTAATTTAACAATAAAAATGCTTTATTTCAGAATTACTCTTTTTCATCAACTACCTTCCTCAATAAAATTTCTGCTGCTCCAAATTTTAAGTTGTCAGCATTAGTTAAATGTATAGTTTAGGGTGGTTTGAGCACATCAATACACAATCACACGCATGCCACAATATAAGACCAATTTTTAGTGAATTGAGAATATATATTTTTTGTTTACTTAATTGAACTGTTTATGATTTATCAACCATGTTCTCTGAGGCAGACATTGCCTGATTTTCTGATATAAAACTATACATGGAATCATCTCCAATTCAGAAAAGCTAAAGTTTGCAACCTGAAGGAACTTCACTGTTCAGTGGTCTCATTTGTTCAAGTTATGCTGCATATTGTTAGAACCTGTCCTGTTAATTATTTTCAGGCTTATAAAAATAACACCCTGCTAAAAGGGTTGTCATATAGTACAAATTGTATGTGCTTGCCTCCTACACTACATATTATTAGCCTTGCTTTGGTGTCATTGCATGCTGTTCTGTTATGGTGATGTATTTTATTGGCATCGGCAAAAGGAAATACAAGTGGATCACTTATACAGAATATCATTGTTAAATAAACAAAACATTTTTGCCTTACGTTGGCATCACTGCTCATTGATCAGAACTGAGTGTTAAAGAATTGCCTCTAAAGTTTACATTGGAAGTAAAAAAAAAAAATTCAAAACGTGTTAAGCTAAATAGTACCAGGTATTCGGTTTTCTTCATTTCAAAAGTTAGCTGGCACTTGGTAAAGGCCATTATGAAAGATAACAGAAAATGTAGACTATTTATAAACAGAGACAAACTGATGACTAAGACAGAACCCAAACAACTTAACCCTTTTTATTTTTAATCCCAATGCATTTACATTTCTTTATAAAGACATGAAAAATACAAACACATTAGTAAAATAAAAGACAACTACAATCAAAACATAAAACAAAGTCACATTTACAAAGCAACTAGTGGCTGGCATCTTTACTTGGAACTTTAACTTTTTTTTTTTTTTTTTAAGATTTATTACACATTTCAGTTGTGATTATATCTCAGTGACGTTTTGCAAAGGAGAAAAAATATATGTACAACATTCAAAAGAATTTGCATCAACTATAAATGAAACCATACACTTAAATAATTTTAGATGAGCAAACAATGTGAATTTTGAGACCATCAAATCAAGCAGCTGTAATTCAAATAAGATCCATGAAAAGATTGTTATATACAACTCTTAAAGGTTATTATTGCTTGCTAAGGATTTAAACCGAGTCAGCTAAGGAGAAATCAACCTCAGAGTTACTATGAAAGATTAATTTTGAAATATGGCATCTCTGGTTTTCCCATAAACGCTACATTAGTTAAGCGAGTCAAAATTAAAACTAAATTTAAAGACAAATTTTAGGCATGTTTTAATGCACACAATGATACTGTCAAAAATCACATTCTGTATAACCCCATTTCAAAACCCCGCTGTAAAATAAACAATTTTATTTTTGGATAAAAGATATCATTAGACATACATCGATGAGTGGGTCTGGATTTGTTATTTTGCTTTAATTATCAATTTAAATCCACCATAATTAACAAATTAATGGATAACCGTAAGAGAATTTTTATTTTGATACAAAAACTTGATTGTTTCAGCGTACCTATTGATGTAAGAGTTGTACATTAACAAATACCTTCTAAAATCATAATCCAGAGTAAATCATGTTTTTAAATTGTAATCAAACTGTGAAAATAAAAATACATGTGCAAAGGGTCATAAGATAACTTAAGTTGGATTAAGTTATAAATACCCCGAAAAAATTTAAGACCTTTAAACAAGACCATAAGGCAAAGCACATGTGAATCTTGTTTTGAAGAAGCAGTGGCTATTGCTTTAATGTTTCAAAGATGTAGGTACAAGATAAATTATAAGATAAATCATTTGACATAAAGGTATATTACCAATCACTACAATAAAAATGTATAATGAGTTAAATTATTCAAACAGCTGTACAGCTGAACTTGTCATGTTTTCCTTTTAAGGATTTTTATTTCCCTAATTACAAATGTTTTGTATTATCTTTCAAAATAAGTATATAAATACATAAAACTAAAAAAGCAAAATTAAGCAAATCCAAAGCCATATACAAATTCCACCAGAATTCAGGAATTCACAGTTTAGTAATGCATTTCATGATGTCTGCTTCCAAAACTACGAATCTATACTGCCAAACAAGTGCTTCTAAAAGGGGACTGGCCTTTTCTCCTTAAGAAAATATCACATTAACTAGAGGTGTTAACATGGAATTTGCATTAAGTAAAATATTTCTTAAGTGACACATTTTGTTTATATCATGAAATACATTACCAAATGTGTGTCAGTCTATAAAAATGGCAATTATATCATAAAATGTTAAGGGTAAATACGACTAATTAAGCAAAGATTTTTGCAAATACAAAAATCCAACTATTTCAAAAATGGCGAGTACTGGAATATTCAAATCTTTCAGTTACATAGAACATAGTCAAAGTTCTGTTCCATAAATATCTTAAGTTACCAGCTCTGATAGTTTAATTTGTAAAGTTCTTGCCAGCAAGAAAAATATTGCTATATATAAATTGGATGGTACTGTTTGTGATTTAGCTTCATTCTGCAAGTAGGGCACGTGTGTGCTTGCTTGATTGCATCACGAAGACACTGACTGCAAAATAAGTGTCCACATTTTGTAGACACTAACAAACGTCCACTTTGAATAATCTAACAGAGGTAAATAAAAAAAAGACAACAATTAACTCAATCATCTCTTATTGTGTAATCATAGTCTAACATACATCCAAAATTAGGCTATCCATGTTAAAAATAGATCCCTTCACTGTAAATACACTGTATTCAGGAAAAAATGAATTTAAATGATTTTAGTCTAAGGCTGCATGCAGCATAACAAAATATAAAAAACTGAATACACTGGTATATAATATAAATATATGTGTGTGTGTGTGTGTAATATATAGACAAACACACACTATACTGTATTACTATATATCCAAAAGTATTGGGACACCCACCTTTACACACACACAAGCTTTAATGACATCCCATTCTTAATATATAGGCTTTAATATAGAGTTGGCCCACCCTATGCAGCTATAACAACTTCAACTCTTCTGGAAAGGCTTTCCACAAGGTTTAATAGTGTGTTTACGGGAATTTTGACCATTCTTCCAGGAGAGCATTTGTGAGGTCAGGCACTGATGTTTAACTAGAAGGTCTGGCTCATAATCTCCGCTTTGATTCATCCCAAAGGTGTTCTATCAGGTTGAGGTCAGGGCTCTGTGGAAGCCAGTCAAGTTCCTCCACACCAAACTCGCTCATCCAATTCTTTATAGACCTTGCTTTGTGCATTGATGCACAGTCATATTGGAACAGGAAGGGGGAATCCCCAAACTGTTCCCACAAAGTTGGAAGCATGAAATTGTGCAAAATGGCTTTGTATGCTGAAGCATTAAGAGTTCCTTTCACTGGAACTCAGGGGGCCAAGCCCAACCCCTGAAAAACACCCCACACCTAATCCCCCCTCCACCAAACTTTACACTTGGCACAACGCAGTCAGGCAAGTACCGTTCTCCAGGCAACCGCCAAACCCAAACTTGTCCATTGGATTGCCAGGCAGAGAAGTGTGATTCGTTACTCCAGAGGACACTTCTCCACTGCTCTATACTGCAGTAGCAGTGTGCTTTACACCACTGCATCGGACGCTATGAATTGCACTTGGTGATGTAAGACTTGGATGCAGCTGCTCGGCCATGAAAACCCATTCCATGAAGCTCTCTATGCACTGTTGTTGAGCTTTTGGAGGTCTGTAGCTGTTGACTCTGCAGAAAGATGGCGACTTCTACACAATGTGCACCTCAGCATGTGCTGCCCCCGCTCTGTTATTTTACATGGCCTACCACTTCGTTGGCCGAGTTGCTGCTGTTCCCAATTGCTTCCATTTTGTTGCAATACCACTAACAGTTGACCGTTGAATATTTAGTAGCAAGGAAATTTCATGAATAGACTTATTGCACAGGTGGGATCTTATCACGGTACTATGCTTGAATTCACTGAGCTCCTGAGAGCAACCCATGCTTTCACAAATGTTTGTAGAAGCAGTCTGCATACCTAGGTGCTTGATTTTATACACCTGTGGCCATGGAAGTGATTTGAACACCCGAATTCAATGATTTGGATGGGTGTCACAATACTTTTGGCAATATGCATGTGTCAGTGTGTTTTAAAGTAAAACATGCAAGAGTTCTTGTTCTTTACTTACCTCTGAATGAGAATCCATGCAGATTGGACAGATAATGTTTCCTGGTGTGGCCCTATAAAAATATTATGAAATGTTTAATTTTGTGCAAGAAATAAGAGTAACATGAACTCTAAATATTAAAAACAAACCGAGAAATTGTATGTACTGCATAAAAAAAATTAACACATTAAAAATTTCTGGGATTAATTTTTTTAATACAACACCAAAATACGTATATTGAAATTGGTTGATTTAACTGCGCTTCATACTTGTTAAACAAGCAGCACCAAACAAATACAAGTCGATAGTAGTAGCGGTGTAGCACTGCCATTTAACTATATTGTACAAATATCTGTTATGTGTGCTGTTTGTCACTGCCTGGGCTTTCACACATTTAACGTAAAATGAGGTCTTTAACAATTTTCCCTACTTGATATGTAACAACCATAACCTGCTACACAAACAATTTTGTGCAACAATGATGCCTATCTTGATCACTGCATGATAATACTGAGGACACTTGTATCTTAAAGTCATGCAGACTTGGCAACTATAACAATATAGCTCAACTTATTACACTGTATCAAGCATAAGAGTTAGGAGTTTGCCTGCTGAAGTGAAGGTAAGATTTTCAGACTCTTCTAATCCTTTTGAGTTCTGTGGAGATACCAAATAGGATGTCACTACTGATGTAAACCAGAACATAAATGAGCACGCATAAGTTCTCTTTATATACTGATTACTCAAAAAAAAAAACAAAAAAAAAACCTGCACAACCACTGAATTAAATGAACATGAGAATTTAAGCAAAATTGGGCTCAAATGTGGGTATAGCAGAGAGGAGAAAACTAAAATGGCTGTAAGGTACTACACATTCAAGAGGTTCATTATGTCTGTTACATATCTGTAATAGATCTGAATAATTTTATTGGATAACAAATTTTTAAAAAAGTAATCAACAAAGCAAGGGATATACTTCTGCTCTTGCAGATACTAGAGAAACTGCAGATATACAATGGGTGGACAAAAATAACGTTAACACCTATTAATATAAAGGACCCAAAAGAGTATGGGCAGACTTTGTCTTTAAAACGGCTTCAATCTTATTTGGAATACTTATTTTTGTCCTGAATTATGTTTAGTGGGATACTGTAGCATTCTTCAGGAAGTTATTTGATGGGTGAAGGAGGCAAAAACAGTTTGTACTCTGTGTTCCAGAACTAGAAATCAACCTTATATTACTCACTTTTGAAGCCGATTTTGTAATTTACTTTCTTCAAAGTTAACTTCTTTTTAATGTAGTGTTTGTTATTTTGTCCATTCTCTGTAATCAGATCTCAATTTAAATGTATAAAAATAGGCAACGCTCACAGACCGCATGGAATGAACTGTAAATTTGTTCTACACGTTTCAATAGTCTCTTTCATTTAAAATGTCCCAGTACAGCACACTAAAGGAAATTAATAATCTATTTCAGCTGTGTTCCATATAGTTCAACTGAAGCATTTTCAGCAGACTGAATCAAAACATTTCTCATGGGGTGTAATATCCAAACCTGCATGCTCACCAGTACAGAGGATACATTTTTATGAATTATTAAAATTTTTTGATGTACCTGCACTAATGGGATTTTTAAGGTTACACAGTTAATCCATTAATGCAATAAAAAATTAAGCCTGAAACTGAATTAAATGAGGAACTAATAACTTTCTTGATCAATGTTAAGAAAATAAACGATGGTCATTTATTGCAGAAGAATAAAGATAATGACTACACTTACATAATCAAATAATATGTAGCAAGCTACTTAAACAAATTGTAGACTGAGAACAAAAGTTATCCCATAAATATTTAGTACCTTAGTTGCTTATAAAATGCTCTGCCTAAAGTAAAAGAAAATTCAACAAAGGCTATATTCCTACATAAAATGAATGTCTCTGATGTTATTTTAAAGTTTTTCACGTACAATTAACTGTATTACAAAGTTCTGTCTCTGGAATGAAACATGCAGACTCAAGATGGAAAAAACAACATTGAAACACAAATTGACAAGAATACCTGTAGTACTTGAGATTAATTAAATCCTTGATCATACTCTGCACTATAAAGTATACATTGCAATACAATACACAATTGCTCTCTTCTTATAACTGCAAACCACATGGCCAACACAGACGATAATGGTCCTTTGACATTTCAATATGTTAACACATCTAAAAATATACAGTAACATTAGGAAAATAATTGGCATTTTGCATATCAGTAGAAAGCTAGCAATCTGTGGGTTAGCTGGCAATTTGAGTTAAAACTTGATCTTTTACATTTTCTATGTACGATATAGATTTTACACCTACTTGTCACTTTACTACTACTGCCTGCTGGAGTTGAGGAGACACCTTTTTTTTTGGGGTGAAAAAAATTACAATGCTATGATTCTTTATGCCTTCCTAAAATTTGTTAGAAAAGGTGATACTGATTTGTTTTTGCAACGGTGGTTTCATTTGCTAGCTATATGTATTTAAAGAAGCTTTGTTTTGGGTAATGTCTTATTTTTCTTATTATTTTCTATACTTCTGCGGTGGGCTGGCACCCTGCCCGGGATTGGATTCCTGCCTTGTGCCCTGTGTTGGCTGGGATTGACTCCAGCAGACCTCCATGACCCTGTGTTCGGATTCAGCGAGTTGGACAATGGATGGATGGATGGATTTTCTATACTTTGTGTATATGCAAATGTGTACAGTAATGTGCAATAATAGTGTGAATGTATCTTATGCCATTCAAAAGATTATTTTAAGGCTAGTTATCTTGGCTGCAAATGTTTATTTGCTTATGAAAGCAATATATAATATTAGAATAAATGCAAATAAACATTGTGACAATAAAAGTAACAATACTGTATTGTGCTTTTAAAACATATGCCTTTAAAACAAGTGGTTAGTGAAATTGTGTTTTGGTTTGCAAATAAATTTGCAAAATGAACTGTGTTTCACTTCCAGGAAAACATGCGTCATTTAAACAGGAAATGTGGTGAGTTACTGTCTGGAATCATTTTCATGCATTAAGTCCACATGCGTTTGCCTTTAATTTAGTATTTAAATAAAAATCTGTAGTGACGAAGGGGAGTGGAGGAAATCAGTGGACTTGTTTCCTGTCATGTGAAGATACTCTGACGCCATGTCCAGCTGTGTGTTGCGATTCTTCTGGATTTATATCCCACAATTATCACTTTGTCAATGATGACAAAAATCATGGTGATTGTAATCCTACAATAGAAACAAAAAAGAAACTCAAAGCACAATTTTACATGAAGTGTGCTTATCCTTAACCAGGATAAGGTAATTGCCAAGTAATGGCATAGGGGTGAGGGGTAGTTGGCAATGGCAACTTTCCATGTACTAGGTTTGTGGAAAGAACATGGTTATGTACATGATGATGCATTTAAGTGTGCCTTCATTAAAAAAAAAAATAAACTGAATTGATGTGACTAGTTTGTGCCAGATTTCAGGCTTTACACAGCTACTGAAGAGGACACAGGTAAACATGAAAGTGTGAATAAGGCTTTAGGAAAACATATTCCTCATTTTCCACCAATAAATAACCCTTTAGAACCTTAAAAAATTATTTTATTGAATGTTGCATTTCACAATTACTAAACCATTTACAAAAATAATTAATTTCAGTTTTACAAAACTCTATGAGAATTGAAGCTTACCTGTTTCGCTCATCATTACAATTCAGGGTTTCATATGGCCTCCCTTAGCATGCAAAGCTGAATCAATTTTCTTTGCCATGCTGCTGTATAATATTTTCCAAGTTTCTTCCATGATCTTCCATAAACCTTTATTTGACCATGGCCACTTTTTGTTCTTTTCCCTATCCAAATTATCTCACACAGTCTCAATTATTTTAAGATCAGGCTCTAAGGCACCCCCTGTTCAATACTTTTAGTGTTCCAGCATCAGACCACCAAATCCAAGTAGATTTTAATTGTGTGCGTACTGTACTTTGTTTCTTTATCATGTTGTAAACCAAATTAGATGCCAATAAAATTCAATTTATATTTCTCACCCATTATCATTCTATCTATTTTGACCTGATCTCCTACATTGCTGGCTGAGATGGACAATAATACCATGACAATGACACCACCACTTCAAAGCAGGATGCACAAAGGAATCAATGCCCTTCTTTATATACTGGTATAACTGGGAACCAAAAATGTCAACTTTGCACTTATCACTTTGAAATACTCGGGGTGTACCCTAAGCAATAAAACCTTTATTGATCCAAGTATCTCACAAAATATCCAGAAATGTTTTTATAAAATACATTAATTTAATTTTACTTTATAAATGTTTGTTTATATTTTCATGTCAAATACAGTTTTCATTGGAAACTAACACTTACAGGACATTAGTGGTAGGGCTGCTGGCTAGCAACAAGAGACCAGGTTTCAGGTCCCAGGTAATCCCTATCTGGACAGCGCGCAGCCTCCCTGTGTCTGGCTGGCTTCCTCCAACTGCTGCCAACAGCTTCCCCTCACAACCCAAAGATGAGCAAGTTAGGTGAATTGGTGATTCTAAATTCAACCTTACGTGTTTGTGTGTATGTTCACCCTGTGATGGGTTAGCACCCTGTCAAGGGATTGTTTCTATGCAACCCTGCAACCTGCTGTAGATAAGAGTTTTGAAAATGGATGGATGACTGGATTTATTAAATAATTAGCTTTAAAAATAATTTTCCTGGGAGACCCAATACTTTTGCAGAGAACTGTTTTAACTTTTAAGGAAAACACCATTTTTTACATAATGTCTGTGAGCATTAATGAACTTCTTACAAAGTTCATTAAAACTTTTCTATGCCACCCATGTAAATCATTTCTTCTTGCTTGAATAACCACCCTTCTTTAGCTGACTGGACTACTTAATCATTGGCATAGCACAACCAAAAGAAGTAACCACTCAGATTGGGGGGGGGGGGGAAATGGTTGCAGTCACATGAGGTCAAGCCTGGAGATTAAGCTGGATGCGCCATCTCTTTGAATCCACAGCATGTCAATACTGCAAAAACTTTTAATTTTGTGCCATTTTATTCTGTTTTGTTCTAAATGTTTTTTTCCCCAAGTTGGAACTAAAAGTGTGCTGGGCATCACCTAATTGGATAAACAAAAAACAGTTTAGTTGACATTTTTATCTGAATGTTTGCAGAACTTCAGCTTACTGTCATAATGATAAACTTACTGTAAACAGCTGTGGGTATACAAAACTATTCTTTGCCTTTCTCAAACACAGCATACTGTTCTCATTTGTTACAAGTCTTTCAGTTGATAAGCAGAGCTTTTTAAGTAACAAGTGACTAGTGCCTCGCTCAGAGCTGGAGTGGTTCCTCACTTGGTGAGACAGTATAGTCGTACCAGTAATGCAATGTGTAGTCAGTGATTTTCTTTATTATACCAAATATTATGGGATTTCAAACAGTGTTCATGTAATACCCTGTGGTAAACAGGAATCCCATTACAGCTCATTGTACGCTGAACACATATCTTACTCGGGTACTATGAAATTTAGAAAAATAAAAAATCAGGTATTGGGAAAGCTATTAATTAGGATATGGATATTTGGGGTGGATGAACTGCACTGTATATGGATATGCACTCTACAATCAAAAATCATGCCACCTTGCATTTCCGACCATCAAATATAACATACATTTTTCATGATAAATGTGCACTTTGACATTGTCACTGAAAAACAACAGTAGCTCTACTTTAATCCTTTCCTCTAGCTGCAAGCCAACTAACTGCCCGTCAAAGGCTTCTTCCCATCAACCCCTGCTTAATCATGTTGGCTGCAACAAACTATCAGTAAACTATCACAGATTCATTGTAATAACCTCTTGTATTCGTATATCCTGGTAAAACAGGTGTAACAGCACCACTGCAGCATCATGACACCCAAGGGATTAATATGCAATTGTATATTTATTACAATCATACACCCAACATAGCGGATTAAAAATATTTCAAAATACAAATTGTACTATGCTATTGTGTTCAGAGATCCAGTTAAGTATTTTTTAAGCAGAGTATTTTTATTCAACCACAGTTCTGAGGTCTACAACTAGTGACAAGCAAACCCTAAGGAACTTGCTTTGCCAAGAGTCCTGGAATTGTGGAATTGTTGAGGATTTGGCAAAATCCACTGAAGTCAATTGGGAGGGAGGAACTAAACTAGTTTTGAGTGGATTATACTACTGCAACGGTAACTGTTCATGGACTGATCACTGTGGCCAAAAATCTCAGGCAGCAGTGCTAACCACAAACAAAACACACAAACTAGCAGTTGGTCTAAAATAAATAAATAGTTCCTACATTTTGGTGGAAGAATAAACTACAAAAAACAGAAGTGCCAAGTAAAACTTGTTTGTTATTATTATTATTTCACAGGGTCTCATGTGTTTTCTAACTCTGGGAGCACTGGGCTTCTTTAAGAATTGATTTGACTAGGCCCCCCGGCCCATTGCTAATTGTGTATGCATTTGGAACACACTCCCTTCCCTAATATGGGCATAGCTGCAGCTAGCAATAAACTAAAGATGTTCACAAACCTAGATTATTAGTTCCATTTTTTCAAACTCTGATGAGATCTACCCAAAACACCAGTTTATGTTGACATGAGCATCACAATCAAAGTCAAGTAAAGACCAAAACCACCGGACCAAGATCCTTCAGGAAGGGTGGTCTGATGCAGTACCAACCAAACCCTGGAGTGGTTTGGTTGACATATGCATGTGTTCCAACACAAGACCAATTTAACTACAAGAAATACTGCATTACGGTTAACTCTGCGTATGCTGTGGTAGTCATGCTAAGAGTCTGCCGTCAGTAACCAGCAAAATTCATTACACAGTAGTTTTAAGGGCTAATTAGGAAAATTAAAAACAAATAGAAGGCAAAAATAAATATGCACAAAGGAACAAATGTGACATAATTTGCATAAAACTCCTCACACAATTACCAGTCAATCAGATCAAGCATAAAACCTGATATATATCCCTCGCACAAGAGACACAAGAAAAAAAAAATGTAAATTCACTTGTGATCAGGTCAATCACAACACATACAGAGGTGGCGCACATTCTCTATGAGAATGATGATCAAACCACACTGGGCATGTCTCTCAATTTGTTCATATGGTGGCAAGAGGAGTGCATGTAAATAGCAACATCACACAATTAAATGAAACTCACTTGACACATCTATTCCCACAAAGCGAAGAACCTCAGTGTGTGGCCTCAGCAAAAATTTCATTCTTTTGTACATTTAGCTATTTAAAAAAATGCCTGTTTTATACCATGTGCAGCAGTACATAATTTAGAAGTATTTTCCAATTATCCGATAAGAGGCGTTTTGCTCAAGAGCTGTGTTTGGTAAATAAACAAATAATTAAAATGCAGCAGTGCACAAACAACTATGGCCAACCTTCTATGATTTTTTTTCAGGAAAAATAAATTTCTTGCCCAATAAAAGAAGCCCACAACACATCCATGGGTTGTTTAATGATATTTTAAATTTGCTTGAAATTTTGCAGTGTGAAACACAACCAAACTAACTGGAAATTACACAATTCAGAACAAAGCAAACAAACTAGGAGTATAAAATGCCTTAAGATTGGCTTGCGCTACTCTGTACCAGAAATTCCCTGCTTGAGCATTGGGGTACTGGCAGATCTGTACAAATGCATACCAACACACCCAGAAAGCTTGTGATGCAAGGGATCAGTGTTATACATTCAACAGTCTGCACCTGTCATTCACCTACTGATCTACGTGCTTAATACAGCAGTGAATATACAATGTACAATGAATCTATTTAGAACTTTCATATTATGGTCTGCAAAAATGACCCTCAAATGAAAATAAAGCAAGGTTTGTTTAGTTTTTTCAAATACATGTAGGGTGCAAATTTGGCTAGAGAAGTGACATCACGTACATGCAAACCAAAACAGGAAGCAAGGTAAAATATGCCCAAAATATGTATGCTTAAAATATGCACATATGAAAGCTGTGTATGGCTGATACAGCTCTGTTATGTCATGCTGGCTTCACAAAGCATCATGAGTCTCTGGGGGTCAAAAAAAGGTTCATCTATGCTGGCTGCATGGCACATTTCAAGGAAAATATGCAGCAAACAAGGTCACCAACGAACAAGCATATTCACTAGGAAAAATGAATTTCGACAATAAAAATTGCCTACAACCTTTTCTGTCTGATGACACATGGCAGCAAGTCTTATGGTAAGCCTCTTCATTCTTCTCTAATTCCTGCTAGTGCAGGTTAAACATCAGTTTATTTAAGCATTATTTCTTCTTCATACTGGTAGTATCAGTCAGATATACTTCTTTTGACCAAGAAAAAGCAGGCTGATGGAATTACCTTCTATAGAGGTTTTTACAGTGCCACAACTTCAATAACATCTTTACCAAACTATCAGGATTCATTCGAACTTTATCTTTCCATCTTTGATGTTATGTTTAAATCGGTACACAGGGAGCTACAAATCTTATTTTAAATCTCCCTCTAATATGCTTACCTCTATCTGAGAAAGGGACTAAAACAGCAGTACAAAAAATATATATTACTAAAGCATCTTTTCCTGTATACCTTGAAGTGCTACTGTACGTAGGTGGTACAAACTCAAGTCTTGGTCTATCTGCCATATAAACCTCTTCTGCTGCAGTTTCCTCTTCATCACTGCTAACAACGTAACTTTCACTTCCACCGGACCGTCTGTTCCTGGGACCTAAAGAAAATAAATAGTCATCGCAGTTTTAAACCTTCTTTTATTTTAATACTAGCTGATTACCCAGTGGCTTCGCTCACTGAGTGCAAGGGAAAAAAATAAAACGTAGTATAGAAATTATTAAACAGTAAAACATTAACATTTAAGAAGTAAAGATGCATTGAGCACTACTGGAGTGCTTTAGGGTAAAGTACATTTTAAAGGCACTATAACACAACAGATAAGTAGTACAAACAGCAGCTAAAATGCATTTGGATCATCTCTCGGTAGGAGATCCCTTGTGAAAGGCACTACACGACCGGTGTGGTATAGAAATAACGTTTTGTATGTGATCCTCCAAATTTCTGCCTGACAATGTTGCACTATGTGCCTGTGATTTAAGAGAAAAATTATTCTGAGAAATGTGGACGCTGCCGTTCCGTGCTTAACGGGTAGAAGGTCCAAACAATTCCCAAGTCCAATACTTTACATGAAGAGGTCGGTACATCTTCTTAGATGTAAACCCTACATGTTGTTAAAAGAATTCATCACAAAAGCAACCTTGAATGTTGCGGGGTTTTAGTGAGCCAAACTCACCTTAAGGGACAGTAAGTAGTCGTTCAGCACAATTTACAAAGAGAGTCTTGCTTCGATGGTGCCGATTACACTCATTCGCAAAGATTTCCACTCTCCCAGGAGCCGACGGGGCACTCGAAGTGTCACGAACAGTTCGAGAAGAGAGGACGCTGCTCGAAACTGCAAGGCTCTCGACCCGGTGGAGGAGCCCGACATTCCATGCCTTTCAGCTCCACTTTGTTCTCACGACCCGTCGCCACTGAAGGCGGTCTTGTCTTCACATTGTTTGAAGCTCGGCGCAGTTAAATAGTAGAAAGACACAAAGCTGTTTTCCTCATCTCTTCTACTATGAAGTACTAGCAATTAAAAAAGTTACAATGTGGCAGTTTCCTCGACAGTGACGTGGACGAATAAATAAAACTTCTGTCAGAAAGTGCCTAGCGGCAGACGGCTCAGCACTGGAGCCAAGATAGGAAGGCTTGGAGAGGGCGACGCAGGGCGCACTTCTATGGTATAGATCAGTGTGTTTGTATTTATTTCTTTTCAATATCAGTAAAATAACTCACACAAACAATAACAATTCGTAAAGACGATATAAAAATGGTGTCCACGAACGAAGTGATTAGTTCCTGTATTATAGTATGTTCTTATATATATAATTTATAAAAATACATCTATACTAATAAAAGGCAAAGCACTGACTGACTGACTGACTCACTCACTCACTAATTCTCCAACTTCGCGTGTAGGTAGAAGGGTGAAATTTGGCAGGCTCATTCCTTACAGGTTACTTACAAAAGTTAAGCAGGTTTCATTTCGAAATTCTACGCGTAACGGTCATAACTGAATCCTACTTATGTACATATATATGTCCATAGCCTGCAGCTCGGTCACCATGTGAGGTGGCGTTGCGTCCCCCATCACCACGCCTCCCACGTAGCTGGCTGCCTGCCTATATTGCGTCCCCCATCCCCACGCCTCCCCTGTAATTGACTGCCTGCCTGCCCATATAAGGCCGTCTGTCGCTCCGGTCTCTTCATTCCCTTCTTTGCTTCGCCACGGTATCGGTATTCACGTCTCCCTGCTGACAACTGCAGCCTTTTTATTTAATCCACGGCTTCTCCGCTGTTTTATTGTTCGTTTATTATGATTATAGTTATTGTGTAGGTATTTTAGGCTTGGTTTACTGTTCAGGTACCCATTTCCTTGCGGCGTTGCATCCCCCATCCCCACGTAATTGACTGCCTACCCATATAAGGCCATCCTTCACTCCTGTCTCTTCATTCCCTTCCTTGGTTCGCCACGGTATTCATGTCTCCCAGCTGATAACTGCAGCCTTTTTATTTAATCCAAGGCTTCTCCGCTGTTTTATTGTTCGTTTATTACGATTATAGTTATTGTGTAGGTATTTTAGACTTAGTTTACTGTTCAGGTACCCATTTCCTTTATCGTTCCAACCGTACTCCCATTAACATTATCTATCGAGATGATCACCATCAATCAAAGAACTGTCACTTACAGAGTGGTTTCCATGCCCGGAGATGCTGCCTGCCTTTTCCATTTGTTTGTTAAATATTGTACAGCCATATCAGGCTCAATCTTGATATCCGGAGGAACATTGTGTCTTATGTATTGAATGACTGGGACAGGTTCAAGGTGTGGACTGATGACGGTACAGGAGATAATTATACTGCACAGGGGCACTATAAGAGTGAAATGCTTAAGCCCTTCACCTATGCATCTGCATGTTAGTTGATGGCTGCCGCTGAATTGTTCGGTTGTCGCTTTCAAGTGTACCGAAATGGCCAAATATTTTACACCTTTGGACAACCGCCAATGCCTCTTAAACATCTTAGATTCGCAGGTGACGATTTCAGTAGTGGACACTTTGATATTTATAAATGTTTCAAATCTCAAAAGCTGGATGCGAAGTTATCGATGAAGCCGGTTGTATGCTTACAATGCTTGACAGATGCCGAATGTCACTTCAACACAAGTCCTGCAAATACTAACATAATTGAAACAAACCATGAAACTCAAACTGATTATGACAGTAGCAATCCAAGCTGTGAGAAAACAGTAAAAAGGAGGCGTGTCAGACGTCGTGGTACATTTTCTGATGCAGCTAGACGGAAACAACTTCATGACGCTGCCGCCAAAAACTCGCAGAAAAATCCACAAGTTAATAGACACGCTGTCGTTAAATACTCGCAGGCAAATCTGCAAGTTCATAGAAACACTGTCGCTAAATACTCGCAGAAAAATCCACAGGTTAGTAGACATGCTGTCACTAAATACTCGCAGACAAATCCACAACTTTATAGAGACGCTGTCGCTAAATACTCGCAGGCAATTCCACAAGTTCATAGACACGCTGCTGCTAAATATTCGCAGGCAAATCCACAAGTTAATACCGGGAATGCCCGCTAAACATCTTAGATTCACGAGTAGCGATTTGGGTAGTGAACACTTCGATGAATGAAACCTGTTATCTTTACAACGGTTGACAAACACGGAATGTAACTTGAACACAACACGTCCTCCAAATACGAACCTGATTGAAAGAAATGATAATCAAATCCTTGATGACAGCAATACTCATAACAGTGACAAAACAATTACATTGACAATCATGTTACGTTATTTTTAAAATGTTTCCTTTTTTTCATAACTTCTATAACACACTACTTCTCCGCTGCAAAGCGCAGGTATTTTGCTAGTCACATAAAATAAGGGAGGTGAAAAAGTAAATAAGTTACCCTTTTATATTTATTTAATGCAGTCAAAGTTAAAAAAAAAAAAAAAAAAAAAAAAAAAAGTGCTTGTACAGAAGGACTCTAGAATCAGATTCACTTTTATATTAGTTAGTTATTAGTTATGACTCCATATTTGTTCCAAGTGTAATTTATCTATACTAATAAAAGGCAAAGCCCTCACTCACTCACTCACTCACTGACTGACTCATCACTAATTCTCCAACTTCCCGTGTAGGTAGAAGGCTGAAATTTGGCAGGCTTATTCCTTACAGCTTACTTACAAAAGTTAAGCAGGTTTCATTTCGAAATTCTACACGTAACGGTCATAACGGTCGATAACGGTCGACAACGTCCGCCATGTTGAACTTTCTTATTTATGGCCCCATCTTCACGAAATTTGGTAGGCGGCTTCCCTGCGCTAACCGAAACCGATGTATGTACTTATTTTGATGGTATGATGCCACTGTCGGCCGCCATATTGAACTTTCCAACGTCACCAATTTTCCAACTTCCCGTGTAGGTAGAAGAATGACCCCGTCTTCACGAAATTTGGTAGGTGGCTTCCCTGCGCTAACCAAAACCGATGTACGTACTTATTTCGGTGGTATGACGCCACTGTCGGCCGCCATATTGAATTTTCCAAACGTCACAAATTCTCCAACTTCCCGTGTAGGTAGAAGGCTGAAATTTGGCAGGCCCATTCCTTACAGCTTACTTACAAAAGTTAAGCAGGTTTCATTTCAAAATTCTATGCGTAATGGTCATAACGGTCAACAACGTCCGCCATATTGAACTTTCTTATTCATGGCCCCATCTTCACGAAATTTGGTAGGCGGCTTCCCTGCGCTAACCGAAACCAATGTACATACTTATTTCGGTGGTATGACGCCACTGTCAGCCGCCATATTGAACTTTTCAACGTCACTAATTCTCCAACTTCCCGTGTAGGTAGAAGGCTGAAATTTGGTACTTATTTCGGTGGTATGATGCCACTGTCGGCCGCCATATTAAACTTTTAACGGAAACCGATGTACGTACTTATTTCGTTGGCATGACACCACTGTTGGCCGCCATATTGAACTTTCCAACGTCACTAATTCTCAAACTTCCCGTGCAGGTAGAAGGCTGAAATTTGGCAGGCTCATTCCTTACAGCTTACTTACAAAAATGTAGCAGGTTTCATTTAGAAATTCTACGCGTAACGGTCATAACGGTCAACAACGTCCGCCATGTTGAACTTTCTTATTTACAGCCCCATCTTCACGAAATTTGGTAGGTGGTTTCCCTGAGCTAACCGAAACCAATGTACGTACTTATTTCGGTGGTATGACGCCACTGTCAGCCGCCATATTGAACTTTCCAACGTCACTAATTCTGCAACTTTCCGTGTAGGTAGAAGGCTGAAATTTGGCAGGCTCATTCCTTACAGCTTACTTACAAAAGTTAAGCAGGTTTCATTTCGAAATTCTACGCGTAATGGTCATAATGGTCAACAACGTCTGCCATGTTGAACTTTCTTATTTATGGCCCGATCTTCTCGAAATTTTATAGGCGGCTTCCCTGCACTAACCGAAACCAATGTACGTACTTATTTCGGTGGTATGATGCCACTGTCGGCCACCATATTGAACTTTTCAACAGTCTTTCTTACTTATGGGTCCATCTTCAAGAAATTTGGTACATGGGTTCCCAACGCTAACTGAATCCTACTTACGCACATATATACGTCAATAGCCTGCAGCTCAGTCACTGTGTGAGGTGGCGTTGGGGCCCCCATCCCAACGCCTCCCATGTTTTTGGCTGCCTGCCTATATAAGACTGTCCGTCGCTCCGGTCACTACATTCCCTTCCTTGCTTTGCCACGGGATTCACGTCTCCCTACTGATAACTACAGCCTTTTTGTTTAATCCACGGCTTCTCCGCTGTTTTATTGTTTGTTTATTACAATTATAGTTATTGTATAGGTATTTTAGACTTACTTTACATTGCTCAGGTACCCATTTCCTTTATCATTCCAACCCCCATTACCATGTCTATCGAGGTGATCACTATCGATCAAAGAACTGTCACTTACTGAGTGATTTCCATGCCCGGAGATGGCACCTACCTTTTCCATTCTCTTTGTTACATATTGCACGGCCATATCAGGCTCACTCTTGATATCCGGAGGAACATTGTGTCTTATGTATTGAATGACTGGGACAGGTTCAAGGTGTGGACTAATGACGGTACAGGAGATAATTATACTACACAGGAGCACTAGAAGAGTGAAATGCTTAAGCCCTTCACCTATGGTTCTGCATGTGAGTTGATGGCTGCCGCTGAATTGTTTGGTTGTCGCTTTCAAGTGTACCGAAATGGCCAAATATTTTACACCTTTCGACAACCGCCAATGCCTCTTAAACATCTTAGATTCACAGGTGACGATTTCAGTAGTGGACACTTTGATGTTTATGAGTGTTTAAACTCTCAAAAGCTGGATGTGATTTTATCGATGAAACCGGTTGTGTGCTTACAATGCTTGACAGATGCCGAATGTCACTTCAACACAACAAATCCTGCAAATACTATCGTAATTGAAACAAACCATGAAACTCAAACCGATTATGACAGCAGTAATCCAAGCTGTGAGATTTGAGACAAGATTACTGTTCACATGGCCAACTGTAAGTTACATGCTCAAGAGTAAGCTCAGCACACAGCTTGGTCATATTACAACCGGAGGGCCGTACTGACAACATGGTATACAAAGAGATCCTTAACAAATAATTATTGGCATATTTTCCCTCAGTTTAAAAAGGTTAAATTTTCTTCTTAATAAAAATTTTAAGGCAGTACTTCGCCGCTGCGAAGCGCGGGTATTTTGCTAGTAATGAAATATAAATGGTGAAAAGCTCAACTCTTGTGTAGTGCTTGCATTTAAATACAATGTAGGAAGTATTCTTGCATTTTATTAGCAGTGGAGAATCTAACAACATACAGGGCTCTAAGGGCTTGTTTATACTTCACGCTCAGAACGCGTATGCGCCCACATCATGGCTGCCACACGTTCCCAGCGTTCAATTGATGCGTCCTCTGAGCAGGTCCTCAAAAATTAACGCAACTCATGCGTGAGTTGCAGTACCAGCAAAAAGTTGGGGGGTGCAGTGTGATAAAGTTGGAATGTGACGTCAGAGTCTCTGTTTACTACCTACATGTGACAGAAACCCTCTATGCAGATCCTGCTGATCGATGTGCGCGCTTCAATGTTTGATGAATGGTTTGATGTGGTGAAGCAAAATGCCGACATACAGATGTATTCGTGGTGCTTTATATTCAAGCATCGCATATTCCCAATCGTAATGATAAGGTACATTATAAAAGTCTCACATAAAAATGTTTGTGCCTTTTTTTTTTTTTGCAACTTCACAACAGCAACATAATGTATAGCGCTGTATTTAAGCCACAGAGGAAAAAAAAATTAAGGACATGGTGAAAACGTGTACTTTGTGATTAAAGTGGAAATTTCGGCCTTAATCTCGAAATGTCCACTTTAACCTTGTAGTTTACTTTATCATTAAAGCAGACCGTCATAAAGCAGGCTACTTGCTGCTTGTCTTTATCGGCACATTTACAGGACAAAAGACGCTGATGGAGAGGTGCGATGGGATTTAAGGTGGGCCGGATCTACAAGTTTTTTTCGTAGGCTCTGGTAATTCTAGTGTTAAGGAACATTTCTTAAAATGTATCAACAATTTTTGCATTAAATGTCTTTCTTTTTTGATCTCAAACACAAAAAGAAAGAAAAATTAACTGAAAGATTACTTAAAAATATACATTTTAACCTTTGCTATTTTTCGAAAGTCCATAAGTTAGTACAACTTACCTTCATCAACAATCTTCTCAGAAATAAACGAATGACGCAAGAAAAAGAAAAAAAAAAAATTAAACTTAACAGTACAATATAAAAGCTATACATAAAATAAAGCATAAATAAAATATTGCTCATATAAACAAGCAGTATTCTGTAGGAGCCAAACTGCCATAAAATAAATACTAAATAGCATATAATGGCAGAAAAATGAAGCAAGACGGCACATTCAACACAAAAATATTATAAGAAGAAAAACTTTTGATCAGTAAAAACATTTAAAAAAACAAAGTAAGTTAGCAGAAGGTGCCCATATATTTTATGATCCTCATCAGAATAATTTTGGAAATTTGATTAAAAATTAAAGGAACATTTCAGCCAAATTAGTTAGATCACAGCTTCCAATCTAGGAGGAAATTTACAGTGCAACTTTTATAAAGAATGATATAATGACTACTTGATTTTGACATATGGACATGTCACATTTATTTATGTTATTATTTCTGTTTGGCAAACTTTTAAGATGAATATTAAGAAAATTAGAATCAGAACATTACTAAAACAATACAATGTGAAAAACTAAACGCCAAGATCATAAGGAAAGGCCGGCAGTTTATCCTGACCAGGATGCCCCAGTAACAGAAGGTTGGGGGAAAGGCAGCTTATCAAGGACACTGCCTCCCCCAGGACGATAGATGGCAGCTTCCCTGGACAGCAGCGGTGCCCTGGATGACCACAGGGCTGGGTACAGTGGGTGCTGCCAGGAGACACTGCAGGGAGACTGGGGATTCCCTACTGCTTACATAGCCCGGAAGAACTTCAAAGTCACTGAGACGGAAGCACAGAAGTACTTCTGGGCTGAAGAAACAGCAAGTTCTCCATCTGACCCAGAAGTGCTGGCAAATCACGTAAGCGGAAGAAGAGAAGCACTTCGTGGTCAAGGACTATATAAAGGACAGCTGGAGACCCAGCAAGCGAGCCAGGGTTGGGAGGTAAAGGACAGAGCTTGCTGGGAGGTGTGGAGGAGAGATTTCTGTGTTATTGTAATTACTATTGGTATTGTATTGCCTGTGTATGGTGGCGGAGGTACTTCAGGGCACTACAAGAAGAAGAAAAACCAATTAAAAACCTTCTTGGTGATTTTACCCTGTGTTCAGTTTGTCTGTCTGTCTGTTGGGTTGAAAGGGGCAACAGTGACCCCTAGTGTCTTATAACGTATCATTTACAACACCTCATTAAAACTGTCTTTGTAATAACACTGTTTAAATAATGCTTATGAAATACTCATGTTGACAGGTTTATGACATTTACTGGTGTGTGCCGGAAATACCATTGATTAATGAGATACAAAGGACCATTTAATTGACAAGTCAAATTAATTAAAATTTGAAATCTTATGGATTGCTTAATTTTCCAAATAATTACCTCCATCTCTCCCTGCTTTGGGGCAATCTTTATGAAATCTAACTTGTCAATTTAATATCAATCTATTATTTAAGAATGCCTGTTAAAAACAACTAAAGACTATTTCCCCTCTGCCCTGAGGGGACTGGGCGGTCTCTTGGTCTGGAATCCCTGCAGATTTTATTTTTTTTCTCCAGCCGTCTGGAGTTTTTTTTTGTTTTTTCTGTCCACCCTGGCCATTGGACCTTACTTATTCTATGTTAATTAATGTTGACTTATTTTTATTTTTATTGTGTCTTCTATTTTTCTATTCTTCATTTTGTAAGGCACTTTGAGCTACATTTTTTTTTGTATGAAAATGTGCTATATAAATAAATGTTGTTGTTGTTGTTGTTGACTAAGTGGTCAGATGTTTGCTGTTGCACAAACAGTTGAAGTGATAAGTTTATAAACACTTAGGGTGAATTCTTTAAAACTCACTTTATAACTCCTCTACAGATTTTATACTAACAAACCATAAATTTGGAATATAGTTTAAGACATCTACATAATGCAGGGCAAAAGTAATGTTTTCAATTTTTATTTACTTATTTTACACTTTTTATAGACTTTCATTTTCAGCTTGGTGAAAGATTTAGTGCTTTTCTGTAGGTTGTTCAATAAAAAGGAAGGTATTTATCTGAGTTTAACAAGTTGTAAACAAAATGCCTAAATACGAATACAGCAACAGAGTTGCTCAGTACTGTAAACCCTTATGACGTTTTGTATGCTGATCTTGACAACAGTTATACTATCTCTATATATAATCTTCATTTGGATCTTGATCTTTGTTTGTCCGCGAATGAATTAGAAGAAGCACTAGATGGCAGTAGAGAGACAGCTAAAACATAGGCATTGCATTAAGAATCTCCTCCAGGCTTATACTACTAAAGACTGTAGTACTCCAGTCACACCTCAAAACAGACATTCAAACTAAACAAATTGTTGTGCTTTAAATTAACTAAAGAGATCTTCATTTAGATCTTGATCTTTGTTTGTCCGCGAATTCCACGCATGCGTAGACCACCTTCCAGTTTAGTACGTCGTTGTTACTCACAGATGTCAACAATGTGCCGGAATAATGAAAGTGGTGGTGGACAGTGTTACGCTGGTTAGCTCCTGAGGCCTGGTTAGAGAATGAGATTGCCGAAGATAAAAGGTACGTGCCTACATAACATATGAGTGAAAGAAAGACAGTGGGTAAAATGAATGACAATGTAACAGCACGTTCCGGAAATAATTATTATTACGTTGTAGCCGGCGAGTGCTGCGCATCTCACAGTTGTACCGTGGCTTGCTCACATGTCAGTGAACTGATCCCTATTTATGCTTTAAAGAGCCTGGATACCTATGTGTCCCCCTTTCATAACCATTGCTCCGTGTATATTGCCTTACTCTTTGGATTGCCACAAAGCAACCTGCGAGATTGGAGAAAGGTTGAGAAGAGATCGTGAGAGGAAACGACAGCGTCGTGAAAACGAGACGGACTGTAAACGGACAGAAGCAGAAATGCTCCTACACCACCACATAATTACGATTCGGACAGTGATTCCGAGTAGGCCGTTCCTATCGAATCAATATCCAAGGGTTTTCTTTTATAATTTTGTTTCCCTTATAAAAAATCATAATGCTGTGCGACAAAGGGCCCAGTTCACGACTGGCAGCCGCGTTTAAACAGGGAGCCCTTCACAGACAACTTTAACACACGCAACGTAGTTGGGCGCACATGGCTAGTACTTTATAATATCTGATCAAAGAATGTTTACTTTTTTATGGAAGGAATAATTTCTCACAGATAGTATTTCAAAATTACACAGGGATGGAGGCATAAACAATAATTATATCAAAATTATATACTTTTTAATTTGGAAAATTATTTGTGTCCTAATTGTATAAAATTGCAATCTTCAACTGGGCATATGATGCAGGACAACTTGGCTTTGAATATGATGTACAGAGATTTCAAAACAGTATGTTGAATCAGGACAAAGTATGCATATTGGGGTACCCTACTGCCATTTAAATCAAATATCTTTAATTCAAATCTGGTTTCCATTCATCATGTGTAGAATTCTCCCCTACGAGCCTATTCCTGATAAGAGCATGTGTGTGTGCGTTAACTCGGTTACATTAGTAGGTTTGAAAATGTTTTGTTAAATTGTGGCTTGTCACTATTCAAAAAACACATTATACATTTGAATTTCCTTTATTAAAAAAGAACCTGAATATAACAGCAGGTTCTAACACACTCATAGTAACATATGGAACAAATTATATCTTGATTTAGACTTACCACCACAGAATCATTGTTAGTGAGATCTACAACCACTGGCTCAGATGCATCACGTGTTAGGTCAACAACTTCTGCACCTATCAAAGAAAAAATAAATAAAAAAAAATTCTACAGTCACATATATACATAATTTATTTCACATTGCACAATAAATCAACCAATAATATTTACAGTACCTGTTCTTGAATTAATACAAATCCATGAAGGACTTCAGCACACACATCTCCTTAGAAATAAAGCAGCTCTGAAAAAACACTTTCCATAACTGAATCAACATGATCTATTGCTTAAATTGGGGCTTGACAGTAACAGTTGTCTGGCTGCCATTGGCAACTATTGAGGCAGCTGTGCAACCACTTTTTGGCTCCTGGTTGCCAAGAATGTCATCCACTTTGGTGATGCATGGTTTTTCAGAAATGGATCAGAAAGGGTCAGTTTTTGCTCAGATTGGCATATGACTTGCAAATTGCTGATCGATTTTATGATAAAAAAAGTAACCTGCACACACACACATACTGCACTTCCTGAGTTTCCTTTATGTGGGTAAAGCAAGTTAAAAAAATAGTGTGGTCACGCAACAGGAATGTTAAAAGTTTCCTTTAGAGAGATAAACGTGAAGGGTTGAAGTTCCATAGAATGAACAGACACTAAAATATGTCAGCTATGTGGAGGTATGTTAAAATTTGGAAAGATGAAATATATAATAACTGAAACATTTACTGAGAAAGAGTCAACCTTGATGGAACTAAAGTGAAGACATTTGACACTACAAATTTGATTAAACATTCCATATTACATCACACAGCAGCAGGGCTAATATTGTAAATTAAAACTAAAACAAAGATGAAAACAAACTAAATAAAATTAACAAAAGCACGATGAATAATTAAAACTAAACAATTATAGTAGCTGAAATAAAAAATAAAAAATAATTTCAGTTTGTTAGTATGACTGGTTTGCCTTGGCCACAAGTGCACTTTTTAGTTTTGCTTTAGTTATGCATCTGTGTTATGTGGGAACAGTTATAGTCTCCACATTTAATTCTATGAATGACATTTTACCTTCCACATTTGAATATTTTAACTTTAATTGTATATTCCCTCTCCAGCCTCCCAAATTTAAAGAATATATACATTTCTATCGTTCTTTATAGGCCTAAATTTTGCGATTCTAGACACTTGTGATCATTATTAAAGGCTTCGGCCATCCTGCACAATAAATTATTTCTTCTCAAACATTCTGGTAAATTGTGCAGGACCAATATCACTCTCACTTCTAGATTCAGAAACAGTTTTTAAACTCATGACATATGTATGTTCAATCGGTGCTCATGCTAGCAAATTAATGAGCATACTGTACCTGACCTGTGTTTCCAAAATATCATATGATAATATATTTACTGTATGGTGTTGTATTTAAGGTATTTACTGGTATTACACTACTGAAATTAGTCTGTGTGACACATGAAAGAAACTAATTGTACTTATTGTGTACATGACTATAAACATCTCATGATTTAGGACCAATGTAATGTAATAAGCTGAAAGCAAACCACATTTTGTAATACAAATGCTTCATTCTAAAGACAGCTAGCACCTGTTCAAATAATAGTGATAAATCTGCTGCTTCTGAAGCAACAATCACATTGAATCATACTGAAACTTAAAAGGAAAGAGGGATGGTTGTGTGTGCAGGGAACTAGATGGAAGGGAAATAAGGCAATAGAGTTGGGAGAAGGCTTCAAGGTGTTGTACAGTATAGCAAATGATCAAGGGAGAAATTAAGTGGGCATAACAGTATCCAAAGAAATAAAAGATAGTTTTGTCAGTGTGACTATAAGGAGTGATAGGGTGAGGACTGTCAAGCTGGCCCTTGTTGAGACTGTAGTCAATGTCATTTGTGTATATATTCCTCAAGTGGGCTGTGAGGAAGAGGAGAAAGAGGTTTTCAGAGCACAAATGTACTGCACTAAGCTTTTCATCCAAGAGGGAGAAAAGGAGGGAAAGAATAGAGAAATGATAGAGAAGGTACATAGTGGGTGGAGAGTAAAGGAAGGAAATAAGGAAGGGCACAGGATGAAATATTTAGCCATGACATCGAGTAGGTTTGTTGTGGGATCTAATGCAGAAGATCTATGAAAAGGAGAGAATATGCGAATGCACCCATTTATAAGGAGAATTCATTGTGGAAACTATAGAGGGATGAAGCTGATGTCACGCACAATGAACATTTGGGAAAGGGTTATATAAAGAAGGCTTAAGGAAGAGACCACCATAGGGCAGGAGCAGTTTGGAAGCTGGAAGAATGGAGAAGGGCTTGGGGAGAATGTGGGTTGATGATCAAAAAGTTAGCCTGAAGGGAGAGCTATTGAAAAAGAGTAGATAAATTTAAATATCTAGGATTAGTTGTAGCCCAAAATGGAAAACTAGATGCAGAGATAACCCATAGAAGGCACTGTGGATCGAACAACTGGAAGAAGGTATCAGGAGTACAGTGGTGCCTTGGTTTGGGAGCATGATTAGTTCCGGAAACGTGTTTGTAATCCAAAGCACTCGTGTATATATATATATATATATATATATATATAAAATGGAAACTCGTATAATTCGTTCCACACCCCAAAAATATTTATATAAAAATGATTAATACAAATTATAAAGTAAAAATACGTTAAACAAATTGACCTGTACTTTACCTTTGAAAAGAATCGTGACTGGTGTGAGGGAGACGAGAGAGAGTAGAGAGAGGAGAGAAGGGTTATTGTGTAGGCAGACTTTCACTATAACTAATTGAATCACTGCTATTTGTTGGCTCACTGGAATCTCTTTTTTGCTACTTTAACAAGGAAACTATCTACTATGACAACTGCTTTTGCCTTCTGTTGAGGATTTCACAGAAATATGACACTGCATTGTTAAACAGATTCATCGCTCACGCACAAAATTAAAAAATGCTTTACGCACACACACGGTCACAATGCTATAGTAAACAGTATATGCTCGTACGGATGTTGACTATACGAGTGAGGCACATCAACTGAGACCAAGCATGGAAGACGATTACCCATAATCCCGCAGCGAGAGAGAGAGAGAACCATCGGCTCAGGTGTGATCACATGACACTCAGCACACAAAGCGTATACATACTACTCGTATTGCAAGACCTTACTCGTTTATCAAGTTAAAATTTATTAAAAATGTTTGCTCGTCTTGCAAAACACTCGGAGACCAAGTCACTTGCAATCCAAGGTTTTACTGTATTTTGTGACTGAAGAATTAGGCGAAGGTTAAAGGTAAGGCAGTGGTAAAACAAGCAATGATGTATGAAGTTAAAACATGGGCAGTAAAGGGAGCACAGAAAAAAAAAAAAAAAAAGATGTGTGGAGTTACAAAAAAAGGACAGAATAAGAAATGATATAATCAGAAATACAACAAAACGGGCAGAGAAAACTAAGAAAGTACAGGAAAGTAGGTGGAAAAAGTATGGATATGTGATGAAGAGAGACAATGAATATGTGGGCAACAGAGCGATGGGAATGGAAGTGCGGGGAAGAAAAAGTGAGAGAGGCCAAAGCAAAAGTAGATGGATAAAGTAAACGAAGATCTAGAGGTAAAGGGCTTGACTGGCAAGGAGATGCAAGAATAAGCTGTTTGGAGAAGGTTGATCAAGCAAATTGACCCCATATAGAAGTGGGAAGATAAAGAAGAAGTAGTAGTTATATTAATCTTAAAATCATGTATATAAGCAGCTAAAATATATAAGTGGTTGTTTTGGAAAGATTTTGGTACTTTTTTTTTTTTTTTTAAGAACTAGAATCCCAAATCTGGTCATTGTCTATGACATGTTCTCTGAATGTCTAAATGGGATTTCCAACACCTCCACATCCAATACATGCATATGTATTAAATTAAAGGGCTGCTGGCTTCACCTTCTGTACAGTGATACATGCAGGTTTTATAAAACAATTTTAACTTGTGGCCTTCATTGTGGTTTCAATAAAAGTTGTGCTATGTGGGTGAATAAGGGTGTTACAGTGCAGAGCTACATGATTCCAGTCAAGAGAATGAAGCTTGCTTTCTGTTTGAGGCTGAGCTTTTCACCCATGCATCCTTGTGTTAGACTTCAATGCCTCCAAAAAATGGATGAAAAATTGTTGAAACTATTCATACTTATTACAACAGAATATATAAAATACATAAAAACAAAAAAGGAACAGCACTGAACATAAGGTAATAAAACATCCAAGGCCAGAGCACCACACCATTAACACAGTGAACTGGCAGGCTCTTAAAGTATTATGGGGTGTGCAGCTTTGAATGATGACACACAGAACTGCTAACACTTTTCTGAAAGTCTGCCTTGGTTTAAGTTAATGTGACTGGTAAAACTATGTTATTCATCCAGTGTTCATTTTGGTAGCATTTCCTTGTGGTATGTGTTTATTTCAATTATCGAAATTACAGTGGTGTGAAAAACTATTTGCCCCCTTCCTGATTTCTTATTCTTTTGCATGTTTGTCACACAAAATGCTTCTGATCATCAAACACATTTAACCATTAGTCAAATATAACACAAGTAAACACAAAATGCAGTTTTT
>JANRMT010062808.1:4678006-4741432 GCA_026402145.1 Polypterus bichir lapradei
ATGAACTTAATTTAAAGTTTAGGTTTACATCGTGCTTGGTTTCCGAAGTAGCAGAACTCATGAATATGGTTGTATATGTCACTCGCTCGCTTCTTATTGTTTCGCTGCCTTCTCAATTATATAATGCATGTTTTCTTCAGCGCTTTTTGGGCCTCTTCCTGGTTTTCTACGTACTGCATGATTACGTGGGAGGCATGATGATGTCACACGAAACTCCGCCCCCACGGGTTTCAAGCTCATCTCCATTACAGTAAATGGAGAAAAACAGCTTCCAGTTATGACCATTACGCGTAGAATTTCGAAATGAAACCTGCCCAACTTTTGTAAGGAAGCTGTAAGGAATAAGCCTGCCAAATTTCAGCCTTCTACCTACACGGGAAGTTGGAGAATTAGTGATGAGTCAGTCAGTCAGTCAGTCAGTGAGTGAGTGAGTCAGTGAGGGCTTTGCCGTTTATTAGTATAGATTAGAAACACTTCGATATATGGTCAAAGTGCCTCCCGCAAAACACAGCACCCCAAGTAACTCAACTGTGGTTAAGGCAATGACCTTCAATGCAGGCTTACATATGTCATTGCAGCTCTTTATGGATTTCTTTTACGATGCTTGTTGTGTGACCTCTTGCATTTGTATGTGCACTTTGTTTTGAGATCAAAGTGTTTTGATTTTCGGTGAGCAGCTGGGCTATGGAAAGTGCTTGACTATCAGTATTGCGTACATGCACAGTGCAAACAATCAGTGGGCCTGTGCAGTGTACTTCACTGTCTGCTCAGCTTAGCACAGCCATCGTCTTCTTGTCAGTTAAGGTATGTGCATATACTGCTACTGGCTGAGTCTTTGCCTAAGTGGCTATTGTATTCCTGTCAGCAAAGGCATAATACCATACATCCACTTACCATGAGAAGGAACCAGAGTTAAATTTTGCAATTGAGGTACCCCTGAACAACTAGTTCATGAGTCGTACTACATGTCACAGCCTAAGCTCTCGATTGAGACCAAGATCATGATGTAAGGCCAAGTGTGTGAGAGTTTTTCCGTGATAGACAGACAGATATTGACCTTAATGTTTGGTTAATTTTAAAGCCCTAATATACACTGGCCAAAATCATTTTATTTCTATGCAGTTACCTGAATAAAACAGCATTGCCCCCCAACAACAAATCTTTGATTCTAAAAGCACTGGCATGTTTCTTAAACAGTCTACAATCTCTCTCCCTTTTTACCCAAAATAAATTGCAGGGAATTGATCACATGAGGTAAATGAGGATTCTAAGCAAAGTTAAAATATCCAGCATGTTTTGACATGGATAAAATCCCAAGTGAAAAGTGATATGTGATGAAGTTTGTTGCAAAGGAAATTGCCTGATGCAGACAACTACCCTAGAATGAGAGGAGAGTTTCAAACAAGAAGCTACAGCAGACCAGACAGTATGAGATCATGGGTGGCCACTGTGAAATGAAAAGTATGGAAGTTAGGAAGATTATCTAATAACGTGTAGAATCTATAGTGTGTAAAGGAAGATTAACCAGGATAGAATTTTGAATTCTAGCACATTTTACGGTGAATAGTGCAAAGTCTACTTCTGACTTGTCTGGAAGCTATGTCTAAAACATTAGGGAAAATATCATTACTGTTTTTAGAGGTAAAAACTGTCTAGGCTTCCTTCTATTTGTTTAACCACTAAAGGTTGAGGAAGTATGTAGTGGTTTAATGTGTAATCTATTTGGCATAAATTAAGTCAAGTCCCAACCTATTGTAAAAAGTTACACTTCTCTTGATCATGACATTGAATAGCAAGTTTTTGTGTTTAGCTTAGCCAGTTCTTTAAGTATTCCATCAACATTTGTACAGCATATTTAAGAGATGCATGTATAGTTGCTAATGTTTAACAAATTCATATAAATAAGTTTCAACAATATTAATTTAAAACCCAAAGACTGCATTTTGAAATTACTTTAGATAAACAATGGAATGCAAGAAAAAAAAAAACCACCACAACACTGCCATATGCCATAGCACATTATTTACTAGCGTAAAGGCAGACAAGCACAGCTTGGAAAATAGTTATTTCTCTGAATGATACTAGTATCAGAATCTATTAATTTTAATAATTCTAATTACTTAGTCAGGAATTACTCTATTATAGTTCTATATATGTTCAGCAAATGTGTAACCCCTAATTATTTTATAAATCTAGTCTGTGAGAAGAACGAGCTCAACTATAAAGACTAAATCACATATTTCTAAAGTAAATTAACTGGTGAGTAATTTGGCACTGCTCAGTAAGAGCAAAGTTTGTGCCGGTGAAACAGGCTACAATTCCTAAAATGAAGGGACTTTAAACTAAAGCTAAACTTTTGCTCAACACATTCTTTAAAATCTTGCTGCATGTCTTGTTAATATAAATAAAGAAATCAAACAAGTCTGACTCTGGGAAAAAAATGCTCAGTTTTCTGCACTTGAAACTGGAGCAAGTTACTTCCATTTACACATCATCAGATTTATTTCAGTTAAGAAATTATACCCATTTTTAACAATATGACTGTACAGTATATGCATACCTAAAATATTCATAAACTGTTCTTTCAAAATGCATATTTTTGTTAACTAATGACAATATAGTTTATGTAATGTTTTTACATCACTGGATTTCCTGTGGAACATAAGTGAAAATTGGCATAATAGCAAGTCTAGTATCTGTGTAAAAAAAAAGCCAATGTAAACTAAACAGATATTTAATAAGGTACCATGACCACGTGTAAGCACGCCTGAATTTGAGCATAGCTTTAACAAAGGGATGGGGAAAAAAAAAATAATTCAGTGTTCAATTGCTAGTGGTAAAATTCTCAAATCCTTGCTTAGCATAAACCCCTTACATAAGCTAATTAAATGCATACAGTTCCCTACAAGTCATACAGTATAGTCATTTGAAAATTTAAGTAGAGCATCTTTCAATTAAATGGGTCGTCAACAAGCCTGAAAATGAGATAACTCTAACATCTGGTATACAACATGCATTTACTTTGACATTTTTTTTAGTCTATATTAAACAATATGGTCATTTATCTTATACTATGAAGGTTTACTTTCTCAATCTGTTTTATATTGCATTTTACAATAACTTATTAGATCTTAAATTAAACAGCAAAATAAAATTTGTGCTGTTGCAAAAAAGTGCTATTCATAATACCTTTGACTTAAAATTTGTTATAAGTGTATTTGTAAACATTAACTTTTAATTAATATGTTAAACGTAGGAAACACACACAAAAAATTAAAATGACTAAAAGCTGACATTATACCTTATTTATTAATACCAAATGTTAAGAAGATAATGGTGATAAATTATGTCCCAAAACAGCTTTTTTTTTTTTTTTTGGATACAACAAAATAAGTGAGCACCTCTACTCATTTTGAAAACAATGTTCACCAAAAGAGCCAGACAGAATCTTACCAAACATTCTATGTTATACTTACTATCCAACATACTACTGTCTAAAACTTGTACTGTTTCATTTTCCATCCTGGAAGATGTATATCTGTGTCGTCTTCTTTTACTTGTCCGCCTGGAATTGGAAGATGTTCCACTATGTCGTTTTCTTTGAGTCTAAAATGGAAAATGAGGAAATTAGAGCAAGGGCGCTTCAGACACAAACCCTCACCAGACCCAAACATCTTTGGGGATGTAGGTGGAAAAACAGACTCCAGAAGAAACTTGGGAAAGAAAGCAACTTCCCACTAACATTTTTTTTTCCTTTAAAAATGGTTTAGGTAGGTTCAATAAGTCTAAATGATTATTTGCAAATTTGCTTGCTCAAGGCAGAGGAAGACTCCTTAAAGTTCAATGAATTTTCAGATGAATTTACAAAATTTTTTACATTCTGAGGCCTGAGTTCAGCATAACACATCTAGGTTAATACTATAAACCATAATTAAATCTTTTGCTTGGATATAAAATAAATTCTCTCTTTCTAAAAATGTTTGCTAAACTAGAAGAAATATGCATACAAAAAGTTCAAGAAACAAACAAACACTTGTCTGTTACTATTGAAAATAAGAAGCTGGTTGCAAGTGCAGAACCTAAAACTATACAACTTCTTCACTTCTGCATAACTTGCTTTCACTGCGCCCAAGAAATACATGGACAAATTTGTTGGTAAACCTCCATGAAAAAAGAAGAACCCACAATTGTTTATGAAAAACAAGATATTGACAAAAGTAATTGTTACACATCATTGTTTATTCTATATTTAACAGAAACACACACTAAAGGTTGTGAAACAAAATATTAAGTTAGGGGTCCCATTATTTTTGTCCATGCCATTTTCATGTGTGTTATTTGAAATATTCTCTTGAATAAAAACTCTAAAGCATTCAGTGTAGCACTGTAATTTGACCCACTCTTCCAGTTTATAATTTCCTTCTGATCCACTCGGACAACTCTCCCATTTTCTTTCTCTGGTCCATGTTCAGTATGGGACACAAAATGATACCAAATAGCAGAGTGACTATTTCTCCCAATTTAAATAGGCTGAATGACTGATTGAACGATTGAAGACATGTAATACATGAGGCAGATGATGCTCAAGAAGCTGAGTCGCTTTAGCCAAGTGTCCGGGTGCAGGAGTGACCAAGGTTATTATATTTAACGAAAACTACAATTAAAACTGTAACCATTATTAAAAAAACATTTTCGGAAACTGAAATAAATTAACTAACAATGCCAATTTGAAAAACTAAATGAAACTATTAAAGTAACTGGAAAAGACTAACTGAAATAAAACAATATACCCAAAAATATTTTTAGTTTTCAGTTTTGAATGAATATTCTTGACAATAGTCTTTAAACCTTGTAACTTTTAACTCTAAAACAGAAAGTCATCCACCACGAGGCGCCCACACGTGTTCATCCAGTGAATGGCAGCTGGTGAAGGAAGGCGAGTGTTCACACAGCATTTGTGGTGACAGAGCGAGCTGAAAACGTGCGTAAAGCGTGTGGAATAGAAAGCAATTTACGTGCCGCCTTTCTTTGCACTTGTTGATTATCAAGATGTCATTTAAACGCCTGAAATTGGAATGTGCTGGTCAACAAAAACTTTACCGTATGGACAGAAAAATCACAAGTTAGTAACGTTTCAGTTTCTTTCTCAGGTGCCTGCTTTTTGTTGACAGTAATTCACCTGACACTTCACACACGAAGGATAGAGAAAGTATAGTAATCATGAAAAAAAAATCGACCTAGAGAGTCCGAAAATAATCTTTTTTGAATTATGTACAGTTGTGCTTGAAAGTTTGTGAACCCTTTAGATTTTTCTATATTTCTGCATAAATATGACATAAAACATCATGAGATTTGCACTCAAGTACAAAAAGTAGATAATAAGAAACCAGTTAAACAAATGAGACAAAAATATTATACTTGGTCATTTATTTATTGAGGAAAATGATCGAAGATTACATATTTGTGAGTAGCAAAAGTATGTGAACCTTTGCTTTCAGTATCTGGTGTGACCCCCCCTTTGCAGCAATAACTGCAACTAAACGTTTCCGGTAACTTTTGATCATTCCTGCACTGTATGTATGTGTGTAAACACGAGAACTCAAAAACAAAACTAGATAGCTGGATGACATTTGGCATGTGGCTGTTACACCAAAACTGTAGATCTGTATTAACTTTTGGGCTAAATCCATCAACCGGAAGTGGTACTTTACCTGAACACATACTCACATTTTTTTTACTCATGCAGCTGCAGAGTCCAATTTATTTAATTTTACTTTTATTATAATTGTTCAATATATTATTAATTTAATTTGGTTCTTAATTGTACATAATATAATCATTGACTTGTGGTTTACTCCTCAAATGTCCATCCCCATATCTCAGTACACGAGAAAGTTTAGGGGAGACCACTCCAGATTTCTAAAAACACTGATCGAGAGACTGACTAGATCATCATACAAGATCAGCATATTGTTGCTGACCAATCAGTTTTGCTTTAAAAACATCGTTTAACAACAAAACCATACAAACTTTGTAAAATTCCTGAGTTGGCAATGTCTCTACTGAACTAGTAGGCAGGCAAAGAGAGTCTGTCAAGTGATGAAAAGCTAAACATACTAATTTGTTTTTGTATTTAGGCTATATTCATTTCTCTTTAGTTATATTCATAGCTCAAAATACCCAATATTGTGAAAATAATCCAGTAGCAGAATTGTTTTAAAATATCTGTCTCCATTTTTTCAATGTTTTTCTCTCTCTCAAAAAAAGATAGTTGAAATCATCATATTCTTTTTGTTCTTAATATCAGCCATATCATAAATATCGCACACCAGGGATTTTTCCTGCCTTGCATCCAGATCTGTTGGGACAGGTTCCAGGTTTCCTGTGATCCTGCTCTGGATAAACTGGTTTAGAGAATGTATATATATCGTTCTTAATCTCAGATGCTATCTCTGTCATTATGTGCCTGTCCATACTCTTATTACTTGCTCTTGCTCCACTCATTAAGGATTTACCATTCTTACACATGGTTTGTTCAAGTCTCACTCCCCCTAACCTTGACACTACATGCTTGTTTTTCTTTGTTTCCCTCAATACAGCTAGGTGAGGTCTGCACACTGATTCAAGCATGTTCAAGCTTGATCTTCCTAAGCCCCTGTGATTTTTCATGATCACACATGTCAGAACACAGTAGAATCTGTTTTCTAATTTTTTATATCTTTTCAGGCCTGCAGGTGACAAAATAGTGTCTATAAATTGTTTGTGCTCGAGCTGGAATCAGAGATCAATATGGCTGGTAGAAAATAACAAAGCCCTGTATTTGAGATTTTTGAATGCAATATTGAAGGCATTCATTATAAGCGCATTGCCGTTGGAGCAGGAGATGTTGTGTGCTGTAGACATTTAGAGTAAAAAACCCTCACACCTTAAAATTCACCTAAACTTCATTACAAATTGGCCCATTCTGGGCAATAAAAGAAAAAGAAAAAAGTGCCAAAAGATTTGTTCAGCACAAATATTTTAAAAATTATAAATTTGTGTAAAATTGTTCATATTCAGTACCTGGTTTTAATTATGCTTGTTTTTATCAGACAAAATCAAAACCAAATAATAAACTGTATCGTGTAATGTAGTAAGCTTCCACTAATAACCTTAAACTCACATTATACCCAAACCCGTTAAGTGTAAGGTTCTGTCTCATTGTGACTCAAAAAGCAAACTCCATAGTAGCTCTTTAACCATACCATAATTACTATATACAAAAACTGAAACTAATATATATTTTATATATAAAATATATCTATCTATATATAGATAAACTGAATTTCCAAGTAAGGACAGAAAAAAAAATATAGAAATAAAAACTAATATAAAAAGGCAAAACTATAATAACCTTGGGAGTGACCAACTGCTCCGAGTAGGCTCCAACAGAGGCTGGGGGATAGCAGTGGAAGAAAGGAACATCGTTCGCATAGTCCAGGCTGAAGTATAAGGGATGGCAGCAAGGGTCACAACCCAGTTAAAGAAGTGACAATGCCTGCTAGAGGGCATCCTCTGCAGCTGAGAAGACCTCATAAAGTTGAGCTGCAGAAGTTCAAAATCTGTAGGACACACTGGGGCTCAGGTCTTTAACAGTGTTTTATCCAGTTTTTGTAACTGTGATTTTAATCGCTTTTGGATTATTCATTGACTGGATTTTAACATCCATTTACACACTGTTTTCATCTTGTATTTTTCCTTGTTTGACTATATGGCAGTTTTTGAGCATTTTGAGGAATAAACAGCATTTTGCCCTTACCTTTGCTTGTTAGGTGTTTTTTATTGCATTGCCTCATCCTCTATGACTACACATTTCCCTGTACAAGGAAGTGACATAAGCTGTAGCCATCAAGGATACTGCGCAAACTTCTGTGGACATTTCATTTTATTAAAATTATGACAAATATTTTATTATTTCTTTTTAATTTTCTTGCTTTTTAGTCATTTTAGTGTATGTTCAGAAAATACTGTGTACATGCTGTTTATTTATCATTTTATCATCTATTTATCTATGTATTTATTTATTTAAAGAGCTTCTGTAAAAAGCCAAATTTCCCCTTGGGGACAAAAAGTCCGCCTACCTACTCTCTTTTATACAATTTGTGTATCAAATGAATGTTGTTATGTACATGCGTTATTAATGAAAAAACATTTAAGCGAATTGTACTTTTTTTATGGCTACTGAAACATAAGACTACATTTTGTTAATAAAAACAATGAATCTGCAATTTATTTTACTTGTAGAAAAAACAAGGATTAACACTTTAATATAAAATTTCAAGGGTAATTTTGAAATTGTTCAAGTCAAAATTATTTCTTCAGAATCATGGTACTGCATATATTAATTTGCCACATGAAATTGTGTTTTAAAGTGAACCATATTTTAAACATTTAAAAAACAAATGTGCCCGCTCTTGCCTTTTAAAATGGAGCTAATTATTACCAGGCTGATATCACATGTAAAAATTCTGGTATTGAGACGTTCCTACTTGTAGCAATAAAAGTAAACTAGAAATAACATATTTTACCATAGATACCTGGTAGATTTCTTGAGTTAAGGTTATGTTTCTTGCTCAATTGAGAGTTTGCAACAAGCGTCACTCCATACAAAACTTGGTCCCAAAAAAGTAAATGAGGCTTCGCATTCACTCTCTGATTGCATTAAACACATATACAGATGGCCATCTGCCTATTTTCTAACCAGTACATATAGTTGGGTTGTGGAGGAAATCTCATGCACACCCATAATTATACATATAAGCACTGTGGGATGTGGAAGAAAACTTCACAATGGCAGTGCAATTACAAATATAGGGAAGTTTCAGACAAAGTCTGGATTCTATATACCGGTGATGAAATGAGCCACTTCATTTGTTAATACCAAAATAAAATGTATTTATTGTTTTAAAACACAAAGCACTGCAATTATGCAAGTTAGAGTGGGTTTTTGAAGCAAGATTCATTTTCAGATTTCATTGGCATAACCCCTAAAATGTGCTCTTACTACATTCGTCATATATCATATATTTGAAAGATAAACTGCATTACATATGCCTGTGTATCAGTTACAGTGCAGATCCTGTTAACACTAATTCTGAACTAGTACACAGCCATAAGCAACAAAGTCTGATCACTCATGTAAGACACCATGAAAACGGCACAAGAAAGACTGTTTTATAAGTGTTCTGAAACATTGGATAACCTTACAGCTTGGACAAATTAAAAAAATTAGGGGCAGATACTGAAAATTAAATCACTACAATTGTGACATTTGAAAATGGAAGCAATTTAACTCATCTTATAAATATTATTCTCATAAATCTTATACTAGTGAATGTTACGAACTTAACAGAGAGATTCTCTGACAAACCACATTTTAAAAGCATGTAATAAGAAAAAACAGCTTTGAACAGTTTATTTAAAGGAAAATGTCCTGATTAATCTTGTAATTCACCAATTCAACAGTACAAATATAACAATGTTTGGATTTTTGCTTTTAGTATCGATTTTAAGCATTATTTTCAGCGTCTGCAAACAAAATATCAGAGAATAAATTTGGGTTATGCAAATGGAGTCCATGATGATATCAACCTTTACAAAACTGTTTTTTTATTTAGTTTTAATTTCTGGCAATTAGTTTTTAGTATTTGTCACATTTTTATTAGTTCTGAATTACTAACCAAAAATGTTGACACAGACACAGTTTTGCAAGTGTATAAAGTCAGTTTTCTTTATAGTTTCTTAAAATGTATATCACTCATGTTGTACCTGTCAACTTAATACATACAATTGTACTGTCTGTGACAAATCTAAATTTTCTCATGATAATGCGGTAGTTCAGATCTTCCAGTATAATCAAAAAAAATGCAAGAATCAAATAAGCAGCATAATCTTATGTCATTTGCTACGTTAATTTGCACACAAGTTTAAACAAATTTGTTTTTTTATATCAAAAAGGCTTTCCCCTTAGCAAGCACTGCATATAAATACTCTATTTTATATATAACTTTGATATCTCCTGAAGTTCACTGTAGGTCAGCTATCCATTTCGAAGTGCATTTTTTTTCAGGGAATTTTATCTTTGCTTATTTTTTGAAATTCAGTTAAGTCACTACTTGAACTGTGTAACAATAAACAGCAGAAATAGAGATGAAAGTTTTTCCATGTATAAAGTGCACTTCTACAAGCATACCATTTACCTTAAATAGTGAACATCTGTTAGAGCAACACCTTCGATCATTCACTTATTAAGCAACATGGCAAAACCTGGGTAGCTCCCTGTGAACCTAAACTGTTAAGATGCAAGTTAGTAACTTAACAACATATGTAGGAATAAACATTTATTACAAATTAAGAGCATTTAAAAAGATAATATATGAGGTTAAACACACTCGGTCCACATACACATGGAGAGAACATGCAAAATCCATACAGAAACTAACCATGTTAGCAATCAAATCTGAACTCATGGCACTGCGTAATAATAATAATAATAATAATAATAATAACATTTCATTTATATAGCACCTTTCCCATGCTCACTGCACTTCACAAATAGTCAAAGAAATTCAATAGGAATAAAAGCAAAGATGACCTTAAAAATGCAGGATGCAATCTAATATCAAACTTTAAAGAACACATGACAGATACATGTTTGAAATTCAAAATTCTGAATTAGATAATGGAACATGCAAGATGAAAAAAAATGCTGTGAACAAATAAAAAAAAATTTGTACAGTTACATACAGGAGTAAAAATATAGATTTTGCCATCACTCCCTGATAAGGAACAATGAATAGGATAAGAGCAGATTTTGTTATCAGTTTTACAGCCAAATGCTGGATGATAGCAACCAAAGCTATTCTTTTGTGGTTTTTGCCGAGTTCTTATTCCTTTACTGTGCTTTGTAAATTACTGGGATTTTTAAACCTTCTTGCTTTGTTTCTTTCACTTAATTTCTGTATTGTGCTTTGGGACTCTGCCTGGATTGCCTTGTTTCTTCAGGAAATTCCACAGAGCTCTGGGAGATGAAGACATTCAGAGTGAGCTTTACCATCGAGGCTGCTTATGACAGCCAGTGGTACAGAGAGGTCCCCACGTTCTCTTTTTTTAAACTCCAACAACACTAAAACACACCCTTTTTGGACTGCAAGACCAGCCTCACTCGAAGCCAATACTTGTATGTGTTGGGACTCCTAGCTCACTACAATGTAGAAGTGCTCATTAAAATCAGAGATTGAATGCTAAATTTCCGTTTATCAGGACTGTGTAGGAGACTGTCCTAAAAAGCAATTAATCTCTTTATGAACCAATTCCATTATGGAATAAATATGGCAAAAAAGAGCCTATGCGTGGTTTATCTTTTCTTTTGTTAAAATAAGTACAATTCCTGTGCTGAAATTCTACTGCCTCAAGCGCAAAGCATATTTAGACATGACTTCTGTGATTTTTCTTTGACATATGTTGATGCAGTGCTTTATCATCAGCAAAGCGAGTCACTTTTATATGTAGTTTTTAACCCAAGATTTTTTCATGTAAAGTGATCTGTCTACAATGCAATAGAGCTTTAGTATCATTTGATACCAAAGTATTGTTTTTTGTGACAGCCCCATAAACACATACATGCATGCCTTCTGACAATCCTTTACATTGCACCTAAATTCAAAGTAACCAAAGTTTAACATACTCATTAACATATGCACTATGTATATTCTTTAGAAATGTGTATCAGAAGTTTTAAATGCAATATAACAGTGTACAGTAATATTATTTTGGGGGGGGGGGGGGGAGAATGACACTGTGCTTACAGATGTGTACAAAGACCCTGGTTTCAGTTCATAACAACATGTGTGTTAAAACACGCATCACTAAAATCCAGGTAGAACAAGAGAGGCCGAGGTTAAGAAGCAACAACTTATGTTTCTTCTAATCTCACTGTGGTTGAGACTGACTTTAAGCCAGCCCAGCTCTCACATTTACTCTCACTAATAAGTAACGAGAAGTGTGAGAGATGAAAAGTGAAATGAGTGTTTGTTTTATCGTTCTCATATCACTGTAACCCAGACTGAGAAAAACATGGAGTACATTGATTTTTCCTTGTACTGGTATAGATGAGATGTAGCAAAAGTATCCTGAAAGTGCCAAAGTACTAGAGGCATGCAAGCTGCACTGACTGAAACACATCGATAGTACAAAAAGCCCCTCTTATACAAAAAAAAAAAAAGTTTCAATCTGAGCCACACAAATGTAAATTTCTCCACTCTTTCCTTTTTTCATTTTTTAACAATCTGTGCCAGTTCACATTAAGTTGAACTTGTAAATTGAGGTTCCACTGTTTAAAGAAAAAATGCTATAAGGACTAAGAAAATTCTGACTGGAAGGGTTATGCAACCTTCTACATAATGTGCTACTGGTGGTACATTTGTGCTCCATCGACTCACATTAGTTCTCACATGAAGGAAGTAAATATAAACTTAATTTAGGGAGACAAAATGTGGATGTGGTAGTAAGGGCACATTCAGATTTCTAGCATATTGTTTGTTTAGTTTATCCACAGCTCAAAAACAGTTAAGAATTAAAAAAAAATACATTTGAAACAAATACTGTATTTCAGATGTTTTGTTTACAATAAATTTCACTTGAAATATTTTTCTAAAAAATGAAGCTACAGAGCATTATAAAGCAAACCTTTCCTCTGTTGTAAAGGTTAGCCGAGAGTGAAATAAAATGGCTGGAAACATTTAAAAAATGCTTTAAAGAAACTCTGGCAATTTTTTGATGTTATAATGGAAATATTTTGAAAAAGAGAACATTTAGGGTCATTTTACAATTAAGCAAATAGTATTCATTTCTCTACTATGAATCAAATATTTTGGTCAAATCAGCAGTATTCTAACCTTCAGTGTGCTAAATCTGAATTCATGAAATTGACATACTCTAATTGAAGGATGTTGAAGTTTCAACCTGGTTAAAATACTACATATGAAGAAAATAAGAAAGGCTTGAGCAATGTGAGAACAGTTAGAGAACACAAAATGACATAAAGGCTACTTATAGATATAATGAAAAAGCTACAAATTTTATTTTGTCACTTTAGAAAGTATGCCATTTTAAGGACTGTTTTGTACTTAGCACTGGCAGATGTTCAAGGTTCTGTATATAAACTGGCTATAAAAAGAACACTAAAATTTTGATTAAATCATGAAAATATTTCTAAGGAACTAATTATACACAATCAATTTTTATTAGAGAGAAAGAAAAAGACTAATGGCCATTGCTATTCAACATGTTACCCCTTAGTATTTAATATAAAACACCCTTGACAGAAGTCTTTTTCTGGCTGTCGTCCTGAGAATAACAGAAGACAAAAAACAATTTATGTATGAAAGCACTGGGGGACCCTCAAATTTTTTTTTTTTTTTTTTTTTTTTTAATCTGTCAGTTAAGTACAGAACTGATCATGTTAAGGACACACAAGCTAGCAAAATCAATCGGACAGAAGATGTCGTCAAATTGGCTTATGAAAAATGTCAGCAGTCTTCATAATTTTTGAGCTTTAAAAATGGTAGGATGCTAAATACTTCAATAAAAGCAGAATACAAAGCTAAATCCCTTTTACTATAAAAAATAAGTATAGGAATCAACTAAAGATAAAGGCTGAAACTGTTCAGTTTTCTAGAAATGATCCAGTTCTATTTAAAATAAAACCAAAATTTAACCACATTATTTCTACTGTAAGTTTCTAATCTGCTACTTCTATTGAACAAACAGAAAATTTAGCCAAGCAATACTTACTGTGCTCATTGTTTATGAAATGAGTCTAAATAAAGATGCAGAAACAGAAGTACCATTTAATGTATAATAAGGGTAGCTGGGAAGAACGACTGTCAACATGCAGGTTTCTAAATTGTAGATTTGCACCTTTCAGGCAGCGCACAGGTACTCCAGGTTAACCTGCAGAAATATAAGTACACAAAAACAAATATTTCCTTTTATGAAATCCATTTGTTGTTACACATAATATACATTTTGTGATGCATATTTGAGATTTGTGTCTTCATTTTGTGGTGCATATTTAAGATCTGCTTAAAGACACAATTACCCCAATATAGAAAAACATGTGAGCCTACACTATAAAAATAACTATTTTCACTCCAATATGTACAGGTGGATGAAAGAAGACAGCAGATGAGATTTCCTTAAGATAGGAATGGTTCTAGAAGACTAAATGAGGTAAGGAGGCTTAACATCACTAACACAAGCATTGAGACTCAGTGCACAATAGCATAATCACTGTGGGTAAAAACTTAAGTCTATTGGAAGGAATACTCTGAATTCAAAGTACCTGCTACCTTTCAGGTTAGATCTTTACCAGGTAAAGGTCTGGAGAAGGCACTTCAAACACAAAGCCACCTTCTGTTTATTATATATGAGGTCCTAGCCTGAGCATTGTGTAAAGTAGGTAATAGCAGCCATCTTAAGGGCAAATATGGCTAAAGAAGCACATGTTTAGCCTATGTATGAAAAGGAAGACGATTAAATGGAAAGGCAGAAAAGTGAAAAAGCTAGGTATGGGATACAAAGTATTCTACCAATGGTGTAACACTAAAAGAAGTGAAGCAGGAATAATTCCACAACAAGAAATGAAGGAAAGAATTGTGGAAGTGAAACATCATACTGATTGAATGATGTAGATCAAAGGTTTGTAGAATGGAAATAGACCTATCATAAAGTCAGCTGCTATGATAATGCTGGGACCATTAAAGAAGAAGTTATTTCCCCAGAAGATATTGGCTATGAATTAGGAGAGACAAATGAGCAATGCAGAAATGTCCTAAAGTTTGCATAGAGACATGAATTAAAGACTTTAAATTCTCAACTTGAAGAGAGAAAATACCACTTAGTAATGTATGGCAGTGGAGGCAGGAGAACATGGACAATATTATGATGAAAAAGAATTCTAAAAATAGCTGAGAAACTGTAAATACTTGCCTTCTGAAGCAGTAACATAACAGAGTATTAGAAGCATATCCAGAAATGGTGACATTTAGGAAAGGTGAGAAAAAATGATAACCTGGAATGGACAGATGGTGGAAACTAAAACAGCAGAGACTGGCTTTTGGAGCAGATGGCTAAAAATGATGAGGGATGTGTGAAATAAAGAATATCAAGTAAGAAAAAGAATGAAGAAACTTTGTCATGAAATTAAGAGACAGAAAGAACTGTTAAGAAAAAAACATGAATGAAAGAGCTTCCATGGATAATGCTTTTTGCAGATTATCTTGAGTTATAGATTATTGATATAGATTAGAGATGTGGAGAGTTGCTGCAAAGGGCCATGGCATGAAGATAAGTGAATGAAACACTCACATTTTCTGCAACTATGGTGGAGAGGAAAGCAATAGAAATGTGAAGTTAGGAACAGCTGGGTTAGAAGAAATTTAGTCCTTTGTTACTTAGGATTAATGGCCTAATGGGATAGGGCACTAGAGGCTGAAATTAGGTGGAAAACAGAAGCAGAATGGAAATAATTTTAAGGGTAGCAGAATGCTCTAAGACAAAAGAGTTTCCAAGACAAAAAAAAATATTTAATTAAGATGGTAGTGATGCCAGCAATGTTGTATAATGCAGAAGACTAGGACACTACTACAAGGTAAACTGAAAAAATTAAAATTCCACAAATGAAAATGATGCTGTAGAAGTACAGGGCAAAAAGATGGATCAAACAGAAACTAGGTATATCTGGGGAAGAGTAAAGGTGAAAGGGATGTAATGGAAGACATTACAGAATGGACACCAATGGGCTGGAAACTTATGAAGACAAGAGGAAACTAATGTACTAAGGAAAGCTTTAAAGATGGAGCTGACAGACAATGGGAAAGGAAGACAAAAACCGTAAGGAAGGAGTGAAGAATATGCAGGAGAATGGGTGTAAAAAGCAGATGTTCTGAAACACAAAGATGGATAGATACACTTACCCCATAGATAAAGGAAAAAAGAAATTTCTAATTTGTCTTATATGGATGAATGAATACTAGATGAGAAATGGGGAAAACATTAGGTAGGTTTGGGCAAAATTTGATATTATTGGATACTTGGACATATAGAATAAATGCTGACTTGTTTCCTTCTTGCCAAATGACATATCTCCCAACTACATTTTAAAAGTAATTTAAAATATTCTTTTGTGTAAGTGCAAACTGATCAAGACAATGATTATTTCTTTCTGTCTAGATTTTACTTGTATAGTGGCTTTTCCCTTCAATTAGTTTTAACCTTAGAAAACCGTATTACCTTCCCATTACTCACACTACCTGGTCATAGTCTTTCCTTTATACAGTGGAAGGCAACAGGCTAAAACTAACACCAAACCAAGACAGAATGTACTTGACACAGCCAGATGTAGTAAACCAGTATTTTAGTTAGGCTTAGCGGGGGACGGTGGTAGCACTGGTGACTCCCAATAAGCAGACTGGAGTTTTTGTCCCAGGTGCTCCCTGTGTGAAGTCTGAATGTTTACCCCGTGTCCACAGTCCAAACACACGTAGGTTAGGTGGATTGGGGCTACTAATTTAGCCCGTGTGTTTAAGTATTTGTGTGTTAACCCTGTAATGGACTGGTGCCCTGTCCAGGGATTGTTCCTGCCTTATGACTGAAGCTTGCTGAGATAGGCTTCAGCTGCCCCACAACTCTGCCATGTATAAGAGGGTTAGGAAGACAGATGGATAGTTGGACTCAGTTTTATAAAAAGTTTCAGAAAGTCCAGATTGATTTTGTTGTAGGAAAATTTTAATCTATGCTTGCATGATGCTGAATACGTTTTGACTAAAATTACACTATTGTGCTCTAGCTGTCTACAACAATGATCCAGAAAGCTCTAAAAAGATGCATCTTCAGTGTTTCTATTGGTAATAATTATTGTTTTTTATTACTTTAATTTGAAAGAATGAAATTTATAGAGTGTCTAAATAAATTCCTATTTGAATTACTTTAAGTCAACTGCAATTATGGTCATCACACATTTTGAACATGGCCACACACAATAAGCAAAATACATATACTAACCCATGAAAGGTCCTGTAAGTATCATATTAAGGAGCGTATTAAAAGAAAGTCCCAGAATGACAACTGCAGAGTGGAAGATGAAGCTTTTTTATTTTACATTTTGTGAAGAAACAGTTAAAGCCAAAGAACTGTCCAATAAATTGTAAACACAGTTCCAAAGGTCACTGCAGGGTTATAACTACCAAGTACTTAAGTGTATTTAGCTTACTAAAACTAATTTAAAATTGTCATTCATATTGTAAATGTGCACTGCATGCAAAAGACTAAATATACACTCACAGCAGATGATCTCTTTTCATTATATTTTTGCCTGATAAATAATCTTGATGCATTAGGATTTGAAGTCAAGACGGAGGTAAAGAATTTAGAGGTAACTATTGACTCTGACCTGAATTTTAAATCACATATTAATCAGATTACTAGGACGGCATTTTTTCACTTAAGAAGTATAGCAAAAGTTAGACCTCTTATAACATTGCAAGATGCTGAAAAAGTAGTTCATGCTTTTGTTTTCAGTTGGCTAGATTACTGTAATGCACTCCTCTCAGGACTACCAAAAAAGACATCAATCGGTTGCAACGAGTGCAGAATGCAGCTGCTAGAATCTTAACTAGGAAAAGAAAATCCGAGCACATTTCTCCCATTTTGATGTCACTACACTGGTTAACTGTGTCATTCAGAATTGACTTTAAAATACTGCTTATGGTTTACAAAGCCTTAAATAATCTCGCTCCCTCTTATATATCGGAGTGTCTGACACCTTACACTCCAAATCATAACCTTCAATCTTCAAATGAGTGTCTGCTTATTATTCCAAGAGCTAAACTTAAAAGAAGTGGTGAGGCGACCTTCTGGAATAGCTTGCCAATAGGAATTCGCCAGGCTAATATAGTGGAGCACTTTAAAACACTGCTGAAAACACATTACTTTAACATGGCTTTCTCATAGCTTCATCTTAGTTAAATCCTGATGCTTTGTATATTCAATTAATTATCATTATTATTCATGATGGCTCCATAATCTGTACTAACCCCTACATTCTCTTCTGTTCTTTTTCTGGTTTTCTATGGTGGCGACCTGCGCCACCACCACCTGATCAAAGCACCATTATGTCCCTACATTGATGGATTAGAGGCCAGATGTCCACATGACCATCATCATCAAATTCTTCCATGAGAACCCTAAATACAATGAGGACCGATTGTGGCTATTTTTTTTCTCCAGCCGTCTGGAGTTTTTTTTTTTTTTAGTTTTTTTCTGTCCTCCCTGGCCATAGGACGTTACTTTTATTCTATGTTAATTAGTGTTCCCTAATTTAAAATTTATTTTGTCTTTTTTCTCTTTCTTCATCTTGTAAAGCACATTGAGCTAGTGTTTGTATGAAAATGTGCTATATAAATAAATGTTGTTGTTGATCTAAGTGTTAACGACATAAATATTTGACTAACTTTCAGCCTTCAATATTCCATTATTTATTCTCCATGGTTATTCTCGACAAGGTTTAGCACAGTACATGGAATATTACAAGCTCCTTGCCTAACTGTTTTTGCTGCTGTGCAAACTTTCACAGCAATTTCTGTGACCAAGAGTGAACACTAAATATTCAGACTGTTCTTTTTTTAAGAAATGAACAAGCCAGAATAGAAAGTGTTATTTTTCCAGTTTAAAGCTACAGTATTGTTTGTCAAAATCCTAATTTGAAATATGAACACAAATTAACCAACCCATGTAGCAAGATCGATGGTGTGTATATTTTATTATTTTAATATTTCTTAAATGTGGTCTTATTTATAATAACCCATGCAATTCATAGGAGCACAAAACCACGGACAGACTGGAGACAAAAAAAAAAGATTGCTCATGAAGCATGACATGAATACTTTATCTCAGCTATGTGCCTTTTGGAGCCGTTTGTATTTTCATTCCTCGATGAAGGGGCTCAACCTAGGTCCATAAAATATAGTACGAAATTAAACAAATACAAAGATTAGTAGCTGGGTTAAAAATAAAGAAAACACTAAGAATGGTAATGTGCAAGTGCCTTCAGTGTTATCAAATGTGATAAGTTTCTAAAAAAAGAAACAATCCACAACACAGAGACAATAATACTGCTAGGAATAACCAAGAATGAGCGAGGATGGGTCTTAACAGCCTATTCTATGGTGAATGGTGCAAAAAAATATAACTAAACATTTACAAGCACTCAGTCCAAGGAGCAGCAGGAGACAATTATGTGAACAAGAAATGCAAGGTGAAATGCAGCCCTGGACAGAGCAACAATTACTCTCTGCAATATATATAACAACAAAGAACAACAGACTGCTGCTTCCTGGTTTAACACTTTGAAATCCAAGCAATGTGGTTGGTTTTTAAATCCATGTTTAAAATGATCATAAAGTCATTTTTGTTCTTGACCAAAAATTAAGAGATATTAACTTAAAAAATACATTGTTTACAGTCAAGTAATTAATCATTTTTCAATTAAGCAAAATAATTTAAAATTTTTAAATCTATTAGACCTTCAGGAGGATTTCCTCGGATCAAAACGCCAAATGTGGTGGAAATTAATTTGACATTTTGCAGCACATTTCATTAGTGCAACTGATAAAGTTCTTTTTAAAGTATTTTAAACTTTTATATCATGTTACTAGTCTATTGTCTTTGAATGCACAATATTTTTAAATGAACATTCTAAGCACTACAGACAATACAGATACTAGAAAACATTCTACTACCACCGGAACAAAGTCCTGCGCAGAAACCGGAGATGTTGTATTGAATCCTCAAAGACGAAGTTAAGAACATTTATGTATGACAAAATGCCCAGTGGTAGGCTGGGCAGTCTTTTGGCCAGGAATTTCTACACATTTCGTTTTTTCTCAGCTTAACTGGATTTTTTTTTTAGTTTACCCTGGCTAACTGACCTTATCATCGTACTGTCACTTTGCGTCTTTAAAAAACAATTACATGCTTAAGGACCCTATTTATCTCACTTATGCATCTGTCTTATGAAAATGTGCATTATATTTGTATTCTTTTTCGTTTTTGTTTTTAATTTTAATTTGCTTTGCATATAATTACTTACCATCTTGAAAAGCACTTACCGTTTATATGAAAGTTATTATTATCAAAGAGGCAATGTTATTGGAATAAAATGGCATCTTGAAAGTAAAGCCCAAGCTAAATTTCACTTGTATAATCCACCACCTAGAACAATTAACTGGGCACTATGAACGACATAGCTCAAAAGAAACTGGGAGTGTTAATGGGCAGCTCATTAAACAAAACAATACAAGGAAAATAAACTCCGATCAAGACGACAGGGGTCGATGAGCAGCACATGAAAATGGAACACTGGAAAATAACACATTCGAAAGATGACATACATGCGATCACTCTTGCTATTCTAAATAAACGTAACCCTACCAAACAGACATAGTCGGTCTCACACATTTCCTCACTAAACAGACGCGGACACAAACATGGGGGCATATGCTGAATTCTGAACATATTCGGGCAAATTTCATTTGTCGAAAACTGTCACAAGTTGGAGAATTTTAATAAACATTGCTTTACGTTGAAGTAACAATTGATAACATGCCAACTAACAAAGCGCTAAGGCTTTCTGCGACATGCTGTAAAAATAAAGAAAGCAACCTCGGTCAAGATTTAAGAATATATGTAACAGTAATAAAACAAAACATCTGAATGAAAATAAACTAGATTAAGACATAGTTTAAAAATTACATAATTACCTAGTTCAAGCCTCATTCGCTTCCGCTTAGCTTAAAAGCCGCTGTTACTCCTCAATGCTCCTAAAAACGCTTCCGTTAAGCATGTCACGGGAAACCGCATCATAACGCTCAGCATGATGGGTAATGTAGTCATCGGACACTCGCAAATTCACTGGTAAAGTCGTATTCTTCACGTTATTATTCAGAATGCTGATCCCTCTACTATGATAGCCATAAAAAAAAAAACCGTCAGATTAACGTTGGGCCTAACACTTATTTAGTAAGCATATTTTACATTTACGTGTATTTATATTCACCCAAAACGTTACATGCTATGAAATTAAGAGATATTAAATAAAATTAATTAGGAATTGCCAGTCCATTTACCAGAATGTCTGTGGGATCTCAGAGAAGACCACAGTTCCTGCGTAAACCGTCATGAGAATCAATCAAACTGTAGTCTTCTGTGTTATGAAGTGGCAATAGTAACAGAACTGCAGCTGCATAATCTAGTAGTGACAGAATACAGAAGATTTGTATGGGCTGGCTGCATTTCTTCAGTGAAAGATTAAGTGTGTTATCTCTTATAGGATAATATATTTATACAGCATAGAGGCATAGCATGTAGCAGTATTGACTGTCCATGTGGAGTTTACATGTTCTTCCTAAAATGTCTGCATGGGTTTTCCTGCAGGTACTCTGGTTTACCTCCTAAATATACTGTACTTTGTAACTTGTAGAGTCTGTTAAATCAGTGAATCGAAAGTGGCCCCGAGTGAGTGAGAGTGGTAGGTTAGGGATGTGAGTATTTGACGTTGTGGGTTTGAAAACGTTACGTGATCTGTCAATGATCGTTATACATGCAGTACTTCACAGTGGAAAATCCACCATGCTTGTCATATTATTTCAAGATTTCCCTCCTTTCTCCATTCTGCAAATTTAAGAATGTGTTCTTTTTTGTTGAGTTGGACCTCCACGTTACCCAAAGACTTGAATACTACATGACTTTAATGAACTCCGTGCTCTGCAACAGAAAACATGCCAAGGCCGATAAAAACCTGAAATAAACCAACCAGGAGGATGGAACAAAACTTCTAATGGCAAGTTCATTCTGTGCACACATATAGTGAAATCTGTTGTACTCAAATGTTATTGCTTCTAAGAGTGTAAACCTATGGTACATCTGGACAGATCTGACCATTTTGCTGTCACCTACAAGTCTGTTTTTGACAGTGGCAGCTCTCTTTTATTTAAGTCAGGAGTTCTTAAATGTGTTTGTTATTTGTTTATTATAATACATGTATTTTTTCTTGAGCTTGTAAAGTTTTAATTTCATCTTTAGGACAGATAAAGTATCTATCTATCTATCTATTGTGAAGGGTGCTGCCCAGGAACTTTACCCGGCTGGGATGTGTACAGCTTGGAAGGACAGGTAACAACAACTGGCCCACGGCTTTGTCTCCCCAAGGGGCCTTGATGGCAGAAGCATTGCAGCATCGGCATGGATTCCCACAGGGCATCATGGGACTTTTCAGCTCAGCCCTGTTGGGTTCTGTGGGAGCCACCAGGTGGTGCTGCAGAGACTGAGGAGTCCTACTTCATGGGGCTACAACTTTATCTGGAATTGCCACTGGGCCATGCCTTGGGAACACCAGAAATACTTCCAGGGATAAAATAAAAGGAGCTGCCTGTAATAGTTCAGAGAGCTAGAGTTGGGAGGAAAAAGGAAAACATTTGTGTTGTGCAGTGGAGGTAGTGACTGAGACAGAGAGTGAGAGACAGAAAATAAGGCAAAGAGTTGCTGTGTGCTTCTTGTGCTTTATACTGTATGGTGGCTTTGGTGGGAAATGCTTATAAAGGAAGAGTTTTCCACAATAAACACTCTTTTGTTTATTTTATACTTGTGCCCATGCCTTTGTGTCAGGTGTTTGGGGAGCTGGACCACTCCTTGGTGGTCTCAGTATCTTATCTATCTATTGTGGGTGCCCAGAAGGATGGACAAGCATCCTGGCCAGGTAACCGAAGGTTTCATACTTATCAGGGAGTCCATAATGGAAGGACCAGGAGAACGGGCTTACTAGGAGCAGGACATTCCTCCACGCGGCAGGTGGTATTGTGGCAGAAATACGCTGCTCAAAGAAGGCACTCACAGGCCTCAGGATGTGCAGACAGAATGGTACTCTTTTATTATAAAAAGTACAGAACCGTCCCAATTCAGTGAAATGAGGAATTAGCAATTGGGCGACCTTACTTTTTATTACAGTTCTTATCAAGAGTTTACCTCACTCAGTTCATTTGTCTCCCTTATCTGACTCCCAACTTCCTGTTGCCTTGAATTAACTCCACCAATATTTCCCAGCCTACTTGACAGGCCCTCTCCCCACCTTGAACCCGTCCAGTTCCTGACACCATTATCTCTAGTCCTCAGCTCACGTTCACCACATGGAGAGAAGGGAGGGTTCTGCCTGTTATAACAACATAGTCCGTCTTGAGAGGTGGTGTTATTTCTCTAGAATTATAAATAACAATGCTAGTAATCCCAGAGTCTTGTTCTCTACAATTGATCGTCTGCTAAATCCAGGTCACTCAATGGAATGCCTCCAGAATACTTCCAGTGAAACTCGTGAGACTTTTGCTGTATTTTTTAATCAAAAATTAATGATATAAGAAATAATATAGTGCATCTCCCCAATACCGATCCTCTTAAACCCAGGTCTCCATTATAAACAAATTGAAACTCCATTATAAACAAATTGAATTCTTTCACCAGGAAAGATTTACCTAATTTATATAAAATAATTTCTCAACTGAGACTTTCCACCTTGTCCTTGACCAAATACCAACAAGTTTTTTCAAAGAAGTATTGGGCGTGCTAATTGATGGTATTCTTGACATAGTGAACTTGTCATTAGATATGGTGGTCTTCCCAGACTGCCTTAAGACTCCTGTAGTTAAACCGCTGCTGAAGAAAAATAAGCTTGACTCCTCTGCTTTGGAAAATTTTAGACCTATTTCTAACCTGCCGTTCTTAAGTAAAATTCTAGAGAAGAGTAATTATGCAGCTTAATGATCACCTCAATAAACATGCTATTCTTGATAAGTTTCAGTCGGGTTTCAGAACAAATCACAGTACAGGAACTGCACTTATTAAAGTAGTAAATGACTTGCGGGTAAATGCAGACAGAGGCCGTTTATCTGGTCTCATCCTTTTAGATCTGAGTGCCGCATTTGATACCATTGATCACAATATTCTTAGAAATCGCCTTAGTCAATGGGTGTGCAGTGTCTTAAATTGGTTTGAATCCTACCTGGCAGGTAGAAAATTCTTTGTTAGTTGTGGTAATTATACTTCAAAGACACATGATATTCTATATGGTGTTCCACAAGGCTCTATCCTGGGTCTGCTGCTCTTTTCGATTTACATGCTTCTGTTCGGTCAGATTATCTCAAGGCATAATGTGAGCTACCACAGCTATGCTGATAACACACAACTGTATTTATCCATAGCACCTGACGACCCCGACACTCTTGATTCACTGATGCAATGTCTCACTTGTGTTACTGAATGGATGAGTAGTAATTTTCTTAAACTAAATAGAGAGAAAACAAAATTTTAGTGATGAGTAATAATGGATATAATGAGGTTATTAGAAATAATCTTGATGCATTAGATTAAAAGTCAAGACGGAGGTAAAGAATTTAGGGGTAACTATTGACTCTGACCTGAATTTTAAATCACATATTAATCAGATTACTAGGACAGAATTTTTTCATTTAAGAAATATATCAAATGTTAGACCTCTTATAACATTGCAAAATGCTGAAAAATTAGTTAATGCTTTTGTTGTCAGTCGGCTAGATTACTGTAACGTACTCCTCTCAGGACTACCCAAAAAAAGATATCAATCGATTGCAACGAGTGCAGAATGCAGCTGCTAGAATCTTAACTAGGAAAAGAAAATTCGAGCACATTTCTCCAGTTTTGATGTCACTACATTGGTTACCTGTGTCATTTAGAAGTGACTTTAAAATACTGCTTATAGTTTACAAAGCCTTAAATAATCTCTCTCCATGTTATATTTCGGAATGTCTTACACCTTACACTCCAAATCGTAACCTTAGATCTTCAAATGAGTGCCTGCTTAGAATTCCAAGGGCTAAACTTAAAAGAAGTGGTGAGGCGGCCTTCCGCTGTTATGCACCTAAAATCTGGAATAGCTTACCAATAGGAATTCAGCATTGTAATACAGTGGAGCACTTTAAAACACTGCTGAAAACACATTACTTTAACAGGGTTTCTCATAGCTTCATCTTAGTTTAATCCTGATGCTCCGTATATTCAATTAATAATCATGATTATTCATGGTGGCTCCAAAATTCTTACTAACCCCTACTTTCTCTTCTGTTCTTTTTCCGGTTTTCTGTGGTGGTGATCTGCGTCGCCACCATGTAATCAAAGCACTGTGATGTCCCTACATTGATGAATTAAAGGCCAGAAGTTCACATGACCATCATCATCAAATTCTTCCATGAGAACCCTGAATATAATGAGGACTGATTATGAGATCATTTATGTTAGGTAGAATGCCTAGAGGGGGCTGGGCGGTCTTGTGGCCTTCAGAACCCCGGAAGATTTTTTTTTCTCCAGCCGTCTGGAGTTTTTCTTTGTTTTTTCTGTCCTCCCTGGCCATCGGACCTTACTTTTATTCTATGTTAAGTAGTGTTCTCTTATTTTAATTCTTATTTATTTTGTCTTTTTTCTCTTTCTTCATCATGTAAAGCACTTTGAGCTGCATTATTTGTATGAAAATGTGCTATATAAATAAATGTTGTTGTTAGCCTCTCTCTACATACCTGACCTTGACTCATGAAATATTGGTGTTTCCAGATTTCTAAGAAAAATAAAAAATAACAGGCACATACTAACTTGCATTATGATATAATGCTAATTTTAATATTTCCTCATGAATCTCTTTGAATATATGCAAATAATCAACTTTAAGAATATACTTTTCTATAGTGGCAATGTGCCTCAGGGCTAAAACCTATTTTGCACACCCGCATGGTTGCATGGCAAATTGAGTCCAAAAACACAACCCTGTTGGGGTCTTTGGGGACCACCAGAGAGTGCCGCCAGGGTAGGACTGCCCAGGTTTCCATACAATCCGTAAATGCTCTGGATGATTGGGATAAGAGACTGGAAGCAGTTCCTGGGTTGAGTTTAAAAGAAGGCCCACTGCCTCATTTCGGTTGAGTCAGATTCGAGAGGCAGCAGAGAAAACTCAATTTTAGAAGAAAAGGAGTAGTGATTGCCTAATTTTGTTGGTAATTGTATGAAGAAGGTATTGGGGCTTAATAAAAAACCCTTTATTTGAGCAGAAAGTGTGTTTGGGCAGTATTGTGTCTGTGGTTTGGGGCTCAGTGGCGCCACCTTGTAGTTACACTATCTATCAATAAGCAAAAGGTTTGGTGCCCCTATTATCTGAATGAGCCACAAGCGAAACAGATGTGTCCACACAAAGACCCTCCTCACTAAACTTTATTAAACTCTTCAGGCTTTTGGTATACAGTTAGGTCCGTTCTTTGAATCCTAGCAATTATGTACGCTACATTAAAAAAACAAAGATGGAAACAAGAAGTCTTGTACTTAATATATTTTTCAAGTGGAAATGGAACCTAAACTAACTCCTTTGTGTACATATGTGTGTCTGTCTGGAATTGATTCATACCTTGCACCCAGTGCTGCCAGGATAAGCACTAGCTGCTTCATTCCAGAACTGGACTATAAAAGTTTGGAAATAGATGGATGTACATTTCATCTCATACCACTCCTTTTTGTCACTATAATCTAGGATGACTGAACAAGGGAACCACATTCAGTATGAGACAGTAATGCAACCAGGACAAGCTATGTCACTACTGAACTTTGAATCTTGAGAACTATTAATGGAAACAGAATTACACAGCTATTGTGTGGACAGATCTGGGGCATCATTAATGTATTTATCAAATTTCCCTTTTCTAAAAGTAAAATAATTATCCATGTAATAGTAGGCAGCTTTGGTTTGGCTTCATTTCACAGCTGGCCATGCCTGACATAGCAGTAATTAGGAGTTTAATCTGCAGTCCTTTGTTGTAAATAAGACAGAGAAATAACTGTCAGAAGATTGAGGTTTATCTGTTGTATGCTAATAAAACACACACTGTTAGAATTTTTTGCCATCTGTTGTGTGGGATTGATAAGGAAAACGTATCTGGCTGAGAATATGATTTTCATGACCAAAGAAAGGAAAGCCTTGAAAAATTTTATTATGAAGATGGACAAGTGAAAGAAGACAGATAAAAGAGAAGTCTTATAACAGGCTGGAGTCTGATACTAAAAAACAAAATGCCAAAATCAAAACACAAGCCAAGAATCAAAGTCAAAAATGAGCAAAACTAAGTCGCAAGACTAAATATTTTTAATTCATAGCTTGGATACCTGCACTGGTGAATTGTCATCAACACAAAAATGTGAGACAACATGTCCACCAAGAGAATGAAGGAGCAAATAAATCAAACAGAAAATAACAAAAGAAGTTAGTTTTCCCTGTCTCATTTCTATGTGTGCAGCTGGGCGTACATAAAGCAGTACAAATTAACGTTCTACCTCTTACCTATTTTACTACATTATTCTCTGCAGGAAGAAGTGTCTGGAATAAAAATATACAAGTGTACGTTGCTTGAAATTGTTTCAGAACTTTGAGAAATACTGTATCCAGCCCAACATCAGAGGCATCCTCTTCACTCTCGCCAGTTCTTATGATTTAGACAAAAAGATCTTTGTAGAATTTTGCTGCAGGATTATTTAATATTTGGGAAGGTTTTTGATATCCTGTATGCTTATTTTCATAAAATGTTAATAATTGTTATTGTTTTTATTTTTTCTGACTTTGTTTATTATGGCCACTGCTATTTTTGTGCTTCTTTTCCTATGATGCAATGCTGAGTTGCTAGGGGTGTGGCCCTAAACTCTTGCCATGTGACAGCACTGGGGTGACACGTTATACGCCGGTGCCACAGGCTCAGTGAAATCTGTGGTTGTTCTGGGTTCTTTGTCAGTACGTTTGACTCTTCTTAGTGATTAATGACTGCAGGATTTTTGTTGCACACAAATATTGTTTGTAATTGGACTCCTAACCAAATTAAACAAGGTGTTATTTCCCAGTTTCTGTGTTTTGGGGTCATAATAGAAATTACAATACAATAATTTGATAGGTTTAGTTTTATTGGAATGTACCTAACACTCATGTTTTTTACATTGGGATCAATTAATGTTCCTTTAAGATGATTTTTAAGATTTTCATAATCATTGTGATTTTCATTCTACTCTTCTGGTTATTTAATCCATTATTTAGCATATTAGTTGGTTTGACGCTGAAGTAGTTGTAACCTTTCAGTAGTTAGGGTTGTTCCCCATGTATCCATTCTGCTTATTGTCAATTGTCATTAGTAGGGTGCAATTAAGGGAGCAAACTATACAGAGAAAGGGGAAATGAATAGCACAACAACTAAACACAGACATTCATTTAAAGCTATAGCCAAAATAAACATGGAGTTCTTCTAAATGTCTTAGAAATGCAGAATAAAAGAAGAGAAAAAAAGTAAATGAGATCAGGTAGAGGTGAAATAACTCATTGACTGCAAAACTGGTTGAAGCAAAAACCTGCTGCCCCAGTTCTTAGTTTGAGAACCACTGGTTTAGAATATTAGTAAGCAATTTTGAATATAACTTTGACTAGCATTTTGTTATTGGCACCTAGTGTTCTTCACCTGTTTTTGACTTTTTTTACGTGTAAGGTTTCAATCCATCTCCCAAATCCTTGCTTGCCAGCTTCATTTTCAAGCAGGGAAATCTGAGTTTAAAAAAGCAGATGGATTTGCTGAAATAAAATTTAAACTCGGGTTATGATCCACAAATAAACGATGAAACTAAAGTAGTTAATTAGGATCTGGAAAAGTATCTTAGGGGTACCATTAGTGGCCTTTCAATATAATTGTATTGTATTTCAGCCAGGCTTCGACCTCTGACTGGGGCTCAAATTCTTGTGTTGTGTCTTCTTTGTTCATTTTGGATTGTTTTGTTTGTTTTTATTATTATTTTTTATTATTTGCATTATTTCATTTTGTCATTCTATGTCTGCCTCTGTTAGATTCCTTGTGTTTTCTGGGTGTATCCCCAAGAGGCAGGGCCCCCTTGTCAATCCCCTTTGAAGGACTGCTCCTGGCCATTTAAAGCTCATAGGAATTGTATCCTTCATGACTCCATAACTACATCTATCCCAGTCACTCAAAAATGGATCAAAGATATTTCCTTATTAACCCAATTGTGTTGGAATACTATTTTTAAAAACATTATAAATTCTTCTAGGGACTCTAACCACCAACACATTCCATGTAAAATTGTCCATAGAATTTATTATTACCCTAGGAATTGTTTCCTGATGTGCTTAGGCCCTGATTCACTTGGGCCATCAGTGTTCCCTTGGTGCCCACATTTGCTGTTTTTTGGGCTTAAATTGCTAAGGCCTGCTTCTCCATCTTATCTATCTCTATCCCTTGCTCTCCTACTCTATTTCTGTTAGATTTCCCTACTCTCTCCCTTTGCCTTCACTGCCAGAGCATTATTTCATTGGTCACAACAGCAGCCAAAGTTCTAATAGTCTCCCAATGGATAAATCCAGAATCTGTCACTTTCTCAGTCTGGAAGTCCTCTGTTTACAACCTAGCTTTATTAGAACTGTCAGCCGTGCGGATTAACGGGGTACCTGTGCGTACTATTAGTAAATGGGAAAATACTCTCTCCCTGACTGCAATCCTTGATTTCAATCTGAATCTTTTCTATTAGATTTCTTTCCTCAGCCAGGCATGTGGTCCTCTTGCCCAGGCCAGTGACCTGTGTGTCCCATCAGTCCTAATCTGATATCCGATTTGTTAAATAGCTCTGGGTTGTTCCCTGGTGGAGGGGTTTTCTTCAAAATTTGAATATGAAAATGTCTTTCCCTTTTGTTGCTGCTTTATTATTTCTTTGACATCAATAAAAAATGGATTACAAAAAAAAGGTGATGAACATAAATGCTGTAACTAAGAAGATTCAAGCTGCTGTGCAGAAAGTGGAAAGATGGGGTGGTCAATGGGGATTTCAATTTTCAGCATCAATGACAAGGGTTATTTATTTTAATGAACAAGCTACAAGGACAGTAGATATTCAAGTAGATGGACAGCCATTAGGGCAGATTTCAGAGATTAAGTTCTTTGGAATGTGGATGGATGAGAAGCCAGACACCCTTTTCATAAAATAATTGGGAAATGTAAGACTATCCTTAATATGTTTGCTGTGGATTTAATTGGCTGAGCTGATAAGATATGTATGGTCATTTTGTACTATATGTGAATTAGATCAGTAATGAATGTCACAAAACTCACAATGAGACATAGCAAGGTTTGGGGCAGCCACCTGTATAATTTGGTATCCTGGCTGTAAATCATCTTTTAAATGATAGCACCATTGTGCTCAAAACCGAGTCCAATACAGAACTGATGGAATAGGGAAAAGGTGGAGGCTTTTAAAGGGGAAGACAGGAAGTGAAGTCAAAGGGGTCGGGCTCATGGAGGTCTTCTGTCATTGGTGCGAGCCTGGACGTGATATCACAGGGGCCGGAGCCAGCAAGGTCTCCTTCCATTGGCTCGATCCCAGAAGTAACGTCAAGAGGACCAGGTGGAATCTCCCGTGAATGGTCTGCAGGCAAGGGAGAAAAATAAGTCAGTGCACTCTGCCACATCCCGGTATGTCTCGGAACTGTCCTTACTCAAGCCCTTTAGCTGCCTCCCATGCGCACGTGTGTGACATGGGTTATAATTGTGTTGCATACGGGTCTGCTGCAGCATCTGCTTTGGGATAGTTAGATGAGATACAAGCCCAAGCCCTGCGTTTGTGTTGTGGGGCTGTAGGGTCTACCCCTATTGCTGTCCTGCAAGTGGAAGTGAGACAAATGCTGTTATATTTAAGAAGAATACAAATGGCTGTGAATTATTGGGTACATCTTTATGGTCATCTGAATAATCACCCAACTAAAAATGTATTAAAAGCTTGCTAGGAACATCAAGAACAGAAGATTTGCAGTTTCAGATAGATAGGAAATAAGCAGGCAGAAGCCATGAATTTAACTGGAATAACATCTGCACATAGTCTTCCTTTATCTGTCATTCTACCTTGGTTATTTATTTAGCCAGGTTAGACTTGACTGTTCTGGGAAAGCTGTTGGAATGTACACAGGGTACTCTCCAGTTGTAAATAATTATATGAGTCAGCAATATTATGGTATGCTTCCAGGTTGAACAGATGGATCTAAAGATCCAATTTCATACCATACAAGGATAAGTAGTATATATTCCAGAATTTCAAATTTCAATTAGATTAACATTACAGTGGGTAGAAGATGTTTAGGCTAACCATACTGTTGTCTGTTCTGACTCATTTTCTGTACTGTGAAGTCTTAAGGTAGGAGTATCTGATAGCTATGAAGATACAGTGTTATAAGTAAGACAGACATTATTAAGGCTGCAGTTTCTGGGAGTGAATGTCTGATTTTTGTTGGTACCAGCGCATGTGGGAGTGGAGGGTAATTAAATATTTGGCAGGCTGGCCAAACAGTCAGTGAAGTTCAAAATGTAGAAATTTCAAACCCCAGTAAAGAAGGAGGAGGTTTTAATTAAAGATTATCTTTGTGTACTTTGGCAGAGGGAAACGCAACTAAAGGGCAGACATTTAAATGGGATCCAGAAATGCATTTTGGAAGGGAGATGAGTCCAAAAGGGAGTAAGTCATAAAAACCCACATCAGAATTGGACATACTGGTCTGATTGTAATGTTATTTTAAATGGGGAGGCATGAATCAGGAAAATGCAGATGGTGTCAATGTCCAGAGACAATTTTATATGCATTGTTAGACTGTAAAGATTATTAAAAGGAAAGAAAGCAGACCATCAGAAATAAACATGTCACACTGGATACTCTGGTTGGATATGATTGATCCCTGCTAGAGTCTTTACAGTTCATCCCCATGGAGAAACATACATTGTGTTTTTTTCTATTTTAATTTAAAGCCTTATCTACATTTTGAGGCCTAGTCAGGCCTTAAGCCTCCCGTTTTCCTGGAGCAGATTGTGGCCTGCATTTTTTGGGTCTTTTTGAAGGCCACAACTTTTTGCCATGTGTGGGCTGCTACAATTAAATGAATAGGAGTGCTGTCTTATTAACCACTGAAGTTACTGTAAATTGCTTTGTCACTCTTTTATAGGCATGTCTCCATTTGAATGTATGTTGTGAAATCAGCACACTTGCAGTTAGAGTCAGAATTATCTGTAGATTCTAATCTGGCAGAGTACCTTGCTGGGTAAGGTTTGAGAGAGCCTTACAAAGGTGGAAACCTCTGCCAGGCGGTTTGCAAAACACAAAAGGAAAACCAGCTTCTGAGTTTAGGGTAGAGCAGAAGATGTGGCTTGAAATGTGGGACTTCTGCTTAAAGCATTCCGAAGACTTGGTTCTTTACATATAGGTCCATACAAACTTTTAAACAAAGTTAGGACAGTTTCTTAGAAATTAGTACTTCCTACTCATATTAAAGTAATCATATTTTCCATGTATCAAGAATGAAATCTGTGTTTTCCAATCCCTGTAACTGATCCTTCTCACCTCCATCCCCAGTACAGGTGAATGCTGGGAATAAATACGAAGTTTAGATTATTACACACATTCATTGTTGAGGTTCTGTTGTGCAATATTTTGTTCATCACGTTGGCAATGGTCCTGAGGAATGATTGGAGGTTCTTTTTTTGGATCTTTATTTTCTTAGACTGGTGTAGTGTTCTGGGTGCATCCAGAGGCCATGCGTCAGGACTGTATGAACAGATGAACATTAATTATTTGGCTCTATGTAGAAATTTGTTTAAAGGGTATTTAACTTTTTTGAAAATTATGAACATAACGGAGTCTCCCTGTGTGATTATTTCCCTTAAGTTAATAGACACATTAGACATATGTTAATAATTATTATTGTTATGTTTTTGTTTTGCCATGACTGCAAGTTGTTTTTTTTTCATGGGCACCACTATTTTGTAGTCTTGTTGCAATAACGCAATGCAGGGGTGTTAGGGTGCATGGCTCAGAAGTGTGGCGTCGTTGGCACATTTTATAACCCTGCACTGCGGGCTCACTGACCTCTGAGATTATTGTGGTTTTCTTTTTTAGTAGATTTGACTCTTTTTAGCGATTATAGTTAAGAATCTTAGTGAGCAATTTTGCCGATGAGTTTGCCTCGTGTTTTTGTTTTGGTGTCTGGTTTTCGGTATATTCTGATTTTGACTTTCGTTATGTTTATTCAGTCCCTGTCCTGATCCTTTATTGCCAGTTTCTTTTTTTTGGCAGAGAAGTTTGGATTTGGAAAAAAAAGGTGGACTTTGCTGAAGTAGAAGCTTTTTGGTCTGGTATATTAAAGAAGGCTTGTTAGTTCTCATCCTTTTGTCCTCCATGGTAGGACATGAGCAGAGGTGGGTGGTAATGAGTTACATTTACTCCGTTACATTTACTTAAGAAACTTTAAAAAAAAAATTTACTTCTAAGAGTAGTTTTACTGCAACATATTTTTTACTTTTACTTGAGTACATTTGTGAAGAATAAACGCTACTCTTACTCCGCTACATTGGGCAACACTCTGAATCATTACTTTGTTTCCATTAGATATGCTATATTTTTTGCCAGAGAGAAGCCGCCAGTGGATCTACTGCATGACTGTTTCACCAATCAGACGTAGCAACAATAATCACATGGCTCCGTTTCACAAATCAGACGTAGCCATGCAGTCACATGACCACACCCAAACTGTGGCGGCATTGCAGCACAAACTCCTCACAGACAGAGGACAGGGAAAGAAAGAATACATGAAAAATGAGAGCCAACTCCTGCTGAAGCTTAACCATCACTTCACTGAGTGAAGAACAAGCACGTTTTAACCAAACATGCACAGACACAGACAGTCATGGTAAAGTGAGACCTGTTGTTCGTGCACAAGCTGCCTTATTCTAATGTTATTTTCTATCAGCTGTGCTATTTGGAGGGCAAGTGAATATGCTGTATTATACTGCCAATGTACAGGTTATCTTGTCACTGTAAGTAGTCTGCACTGTTCAAACATACATGTTACCTACTGTAGGTATCAGCTTCAAAAGCTTTGTTGTGAAAAACTGAGATTTGGAACTTTGTGTTATTTGTGCATCTTTATTTTGTAAAGATGTTATTTATTTTTACTCATTTTTTATTTTATTATTTGGAAATAGCAGAATTTGCACATTATTTTATATTTTTGTCTGTCTTATTACAACACTTCTTAAAAATAAATCATTTATTATGATCAGTTACTCAGTACTTGAGTAGTCTTTTCACCAAGTACATTTATACTCTTACTTGAGTAATTTTTTGGATGACTACTTTTTACTTTTACTTGAGTAATATTATTTTGAAGTAACACTGCTCTTACTTGAGTATAATTTTTGGCTACTCTACCCACCTCTAAACACGAGAGCAGAATGTGAATGAATTAATAAAGCCCTTTTGGAGACTTTTATATCCAAGAAGTGTTGGCACAAGACTTACTTGTTCAAATTCATATCTTGGAGTTTAATTACATTAAATTACTTAGATAAATCATCCATGATAATTGGTGAAACCCCAAAGGACTCAAATTAGGTGATGGAACCAGCATTTCTTTACATTATTCCTTACCCATTCATCCATTTTTTGAAACCTGCTCAATCCACTTCATGGTAATAGAGGTTCTTATTCTGGGACTTTCAAGCAGGAGCTGGGCACCTTTCCATTACAGGGCACATTCATGTATACAATCACACTGGCCTTCACCCAACACAGTGTCAATTTACAGCGTCCAGTTAGCCTAACCCCATTCTGCTATTGCACAGGACTCTGACAGTAAAGGCTGTAGAGCTTTTTTTGTCATCAATATTTTCTGCTGACTGGCAAATTCAGATATGTGACTTTGGTATCGATGTACAGCGGCATGAAGTAGTTGCAAGGACTCCAACCTTTACTTATATTGATGTTGTTACCTTGGAAAGCTCCTCCTCCTACAACAAGCATGAATCTTATGATGTAAAAAGTGAATTCTTTTCATCCATATTCTAAACCACTTACCCACAAGGCACTAGACCCTATACTAGCATCACTGGGCACAAGAAGGTGAAACACACTCTGAACAAAGTGACTGTCTGTTGTAGGGGCTGTTTAGCAAATTAAAACTGAAAACTGGCAAAAAATATCTTGAGTGTGGTCATATGTGTTGACGTACCGTGTGATGTACTGGCACCCTATCCAAGTATTCGTCCATCCATCCATCCATTTTCTTAACCTTTTGTAATGCTTACCCAGGATCCCAGCTGGATGCTATCACAGTTAGCACCCAAGTATTCACTCAGTCAGTCAGTCAGTCAGTCAGTCAGCCACTCATCATCCAACCCACTACAGTGGTGTGAAAAACTATTTGCCCCCTTCCTGATTTCTGATTCTTTTGCATGTTTGTCACACAAAATGTTTCTGATCATCAAACACATGTAACCATTAGTCAAATAAAACACAAGTAAACACAAAATGCAGTTTTTAAATGATGGTTTTTATTATTTAGGGAGAAAAAAAATCCAAACCTACATGGCCCTGTGTGAAAAAGTAATTGCCCCCTTGTTAAAAAATAACCTAACTGTGGTGTATCACACCCGAGTTCAATTTCCGTAGCCACCCCCAGGCCTGATTTCTGCCACACCTGTTTCAATCAAGAAATCACTTAAATAGGAGCTGCCTGACACAGAGAAGTAGACCAAAAGCACCTCAAAAGCTAGACATCACGCCAAGATCCAAAGAAATTCAGGAACAAATGAGAACAGAAGTAATTGAGATCTATCAAAGGTCTGGTAAAGGTTATAAAGCCATTTCTAAAGCTTTGGGACTCCAGTGAACCACAGTGAGAGCCATTATCCACAAATGGCAAAAACATGGAACAGTGGTGAACCTTCCCAGGAGTGGCCGGCTGACCAAAATTACCCCAAGAGCGCAGAGACGACTCATCTGAGAGGTCACAAAAGACCCCAGGACAACGTCTAAAGAACTGCAGGCCTCACTTGCCTCAATTAAGGTCAGTGTTTACGACTCCACCATAAGAAAGAGACTGGGCAAAAACGGCCTGCATGGCAGATTTCCAAGACGCAAACCACTGTTAAGCAAAAAGAACATTAGGGCTCGTCTCAATTTTGCTAAGAAACATCTCAATGATTGCCAAGACTTTTGGGAAAATACCTTGTGGACTGATGAGACAAAAGTTGAACTTTTTGGAAGGCAAATTTCCCGTTACATCTGGCGTAAAAGGAACACAGCATTTCAGAAAAAGAACATCATACCAACAGTAAAATATGGTGGTGGTAGTGTGATGGTCTGGGGTTGTTTTGCTGCTTCAGGACCTGGAAGGCTTGCTGTAATAGATGGAACCATGAATTCTACTGTCTACCAAAAAATCATGAAGGAGAATGTCCAGCCATCTGTTCGTCAACTCAAGCTGAAGAGATCTTGGGTGCTGCAACAGGACAATGACCCAAAACACACCAGCAAATCCACCTCTGAATGGCTGAAGAAAAACAAAATGAAGACTTTGGAGTGGCCTAGTCAAAGTCCTGACCTGAATCCAATTGAGATGCTATGGCATGACCTTAAAAAGGCGGTTCATGCTAGAAAACCCTCAAATAAAGCTGAATTACAACAATTCTGCAAAGATGAGTGGGCCAAAATTCCTCCAGAGCGCTGTAAAAGACTGATTGCAAGTTATCGCAAACGCTTGATTGCAGTTATTGCTGCTAAGGGTGGCCCAACCAGTTATTAGGTTCAGGGGGCAATTACTTTTTCACACAGGGCCATGTAGGTTTGGATTTTTTTTTTCTCCCTAAATAATAAAAACCATCATTTAAAAACTGCATTTTGTGTTTACTTGTGTTATATTTGACTAATGGTTAAATGTGTTTGATGATCAGAAACATTTTGTGTGACAACATGCAAAAGAATAAGAAATCAGGAAGGGGGCAAATAGTTTTTCACACCACTGTATATCCTAACACAGGGTCACGGGGGTCTCCTGGACCTCACACACACACACCCACACACCAAGCACACACTAGGAACAGTTTAGGATCGCCAGTGCACCTAACCTGCATGTCTTTGGACTGTGGGAGGAAACCAGAGCACCCGGAGGAAACCCACGCAGACATGGGGAGAACATGCAAACTCCACGCAGGGAGGACCTGGGAACGAACCCAGGTCTCCTTATTGTGAGGCAGCAGTGCTACCACTGCGCCACTGTGCCACCCCCCAAGTATTCATTTAGGTAAAAAATACGCTTGATAAACAATGTCTAAATAAAGAATTCTATTACCCTACATGTTCCTATTAACCTAAAGTAGATGACAGGTAGTTTTATTTTGGTCCATTTCATGCTTATCCACAACTGATGCCTCTTCCGTCTCAACTTCTCCTTCATTACCCACATTAAATTATCACTTCATGCCTGAGTCTCCTAATCAGTAATTCTCATACATGATTATGTAAAGCAGGCAAAGACAGAATCAGTGAATGGTGTTTCGAGTCTTAGTTTTTAACCCTTCTGATTCTGAATCTGTAGTACCTTTATACACTTAAATAATATTCAATACATCAATATTTTTGTAGATATTGTGGCTTTTTCATGCCACCATTTTGTTTCACAATTCAGATAGCGGGTATCGCCATTTTGTGTGTTTTTGCATTGGCTGCTTCCTTGTAGTTTATGGTCACTATGCCCATTGCTGGGTATGTGACTTGAGGGTTAAGTGACATATTGTGTCACTGTACCACATTACTCTCAGTATCCTAGTTTCTGGATATTTTAACAAATCTGTTTCTCATGTGATACTTTAAGATGGTCCTTGTCATGATTAGCAGCTCTTTGTCGATTTGTATGAGGCTGGAAAATTCCTCTTTTGTAAGTGTTAGAGTTTTTTCAGAAGTTTTGAAGTAAATAGAACCTATTGTTTCATTTCATTGTAATGTGTGGAATTTTTTCACAAGCACTGTCATTTTAGGTGCTTGTTGGTGCATGTCAAGCTGGGTGTGTGGCCCCCGAAGTCCCACTGCATGTCATAATTGGTATGACTCTGTTTTAACTGATGCTATAAAGAGATCCATGTCCATATCTGTGGAGATTTAATCAAAAGAATTTTGCATGTGCAGTGACTAATTCTGTTTGGAGTACAGAATTTTTGCCAAGTTAGTTCTGACTCTTGAAATACTGGTTACGCACTTGGATTAATTACACGATTGTTCTTTCTGCTTGGTTTGACATTCATCTTCATCACCTGCTCCTTATCTATTCCCATAGTTCTGAAATATTTTAATCCTGTGACACTACATTGGGATATTTCTGCATGTTCTTTTGATAACAGTTTTTAATTAGCGCTCTGGCTTTGATATTTTTCATTTCATTTTCATTTCTGGCTTTTGGCATAAATGGACCTTAAGTTTTCTTTCATCTCATGGTTTTGATTTATTGCTGTCTGCCTTCTCACCCCTGGTAGAACAATATGTTCTAATTTCAACTACCATATAAGGATTTTTTTGCCCTGCCCGGGGTTTGTTTCCTGCCTTGTGCCCTGTGCTGGCTGGGATTGGTTCCAGCAGACCCCCGTGACCCTGTAGTTAGGATAAAGCGGGTTGGATAATGGATGGATGGATATAAGGATTTTTCTTAATAGGTAAAAACATTGCACACTTCTAAAGTTTCACTTAATGGTTGATAATGTTTAGAAAGTTACACTTGCACAATTTTTGTTATTTATCATTCTTTAGCCCATAGAATGACACAATGGGGTCAGCACCCATGTATATGGAGACACTCAGGAGATCTTTTTCTTCTTTTTTAACACTCAGGTCTGCTTGCATCAAATTTCAAACTGGATTCTTTTCATGTGTGCCTCTGAGCTGATGGAATGAGCTGCCCACCTCCACCCGAACCACCGACTCTCTTAGTGTATGGAAGAAGCTGGAAGACACCCTTGTTTTGGGAATATCTGTCTACTCATACATTCTTGTAACTGAGGAAAGAAAGACGAACTAGGTTTTTGTTTGGTTCAAAGCTCTTCACTTGTATTGATCAATTTTATAATCTTGTCCTGTAACACTTTTTAAACAGTTCCCCAGTTGGATATTTACTTAATTATGTTGACCTCATTTGTAATTCACCAACTGCTAAACAAGTAATTGTAAATGTAAAAATGTAGAATATGCAGCCATTTGGAAAAGATGGAACCACAGGTTGTCATATTGCCAAAGAGCCCAAGATGTCCTTTTTAAGATACATTAGGTTCTAGGAGAGCAGAATGCTTGAAATATAGTTCACAGTGTCACAGAGAAAACAAAAATGAAGTTCCATATTCTAGGTGGTTTTAATTTATTTACACTAGATTTTGTGGCCACCAGCGGGTGCTGCAGCTCCCCAAACACCTGACACAAGGACTCAAGCACAATGAGCTTTTTATTCATGGGAAACTCTTTCCCCCACAATTGTTTTCCACAGCACAATCACCATGCATCAAATAGCACACACCAATTCTTCTATTCTTCTCTGCCTCCTCTGCTCCTCTCCACAAGCTTTTTCCACCTCCTCTCCACTCGGACTTTCTGAGCTGAGGCAGGCAGCTCCTTTTATATAAATCCCAGGAGTACTTCCAATGACCCAAGGCTGGGTAAAGCTGGAATCTGACAAAGTAGGGCTCAGTAGACTCTTCTGCGCCCCCTGGCAACACCCCTGGAACCCAACAGGGCTGAAGCAGCAGAGTATAAGTCCTTGCGTGTCCTGTGGGAATCCATGGTGGCACCAGAACCCAGGTTTGAAGGCAATGGCCTGAATGAACTGCCTTCCTCCGTCCTCCAATGCAGTGGGCATTTCTGCTAGGTAGCGGTCCTGGGTGGCACCCCTCACAATGCTTAATTCAATAATTTAGTGAAGAGTAATTTTGGGACTAATGAACATACAGTATTTTTCAGTTCTTTTAGTTGCACCCAATGCAATTATACAGTATATCTAACTGAATTGGGAAAATAATTTTGATGATATAAAAGTTTTAAAAAGCAAAGCAAGAAAGACCTACACATATGTGATTTGAATTTATTGTTAGAATAAGTATTACCTCAATGCAAATTTAATGCTGTATGTGTCCTTACTAGCTGCGCGTGGCCTTTAACAAAACAAGCTGAAGGCTCCCTAGCGGTTTTACTATATTTGTAAACTTGGGTGAGGCGTCAGCGAACTCTTAAGAATTACGAAGCCAGTCCCACTGGCTTGCATAAGAAGACACTGGTGATACCATATCTTAGCCATATAATTGGCATATGAGTTCAATTATTCTTTGTCTCGAGAAAACATCCTACAGATAGACAATGTTTCTAGTGAAAACTTCAGGCCTTGCCCTCCATTGCAGAGGTGTTTCACTTGCATGTTGTTGAGCTGTGGCGTATGCTTCGTTTTGATGTTGTGTCTCTTCATCTGTGTCATTAGCATGATGTTGTTGTTGCATGGAGGTGTTTACTGCACACAGGTCTTTCATACTGAGAAGTGAGCTGCGTGTAAGCACTGAAATAATTTAAAAGTGCATGCATTCACCATCTAGTGGCTGTGGTTGAGCATGAGCAGAACAAACCGCTCCACACACACAGGTCTTTCATTTATATACGTCTAAAAATGTTGCCCATTTCTTGCACATCCTCTTTAATAAAACCCCTGTGTGCGTCCAGGTGACCGTGTGTGTGGTGTGTGTTCTGGTGAAGTGTGCATGCGCGGGGCCGCGCCGCGCATCACACTGTGCCCCGCCCAATGTGCACAACACCATGGACGCACACACTGGAAGCTGGGCACGCAGTGAATGGCCTAGCTGCGGCTGTGCATGATAAGCAGATAAAGTACACACACTGGAAGCTGGGTACACAGTGAATGGCCTAGCTGCGGCTGTGCATGATAAGCAAATGAAGGACATCATTGCTGGGGAGAGTGCTGATTCGGTAGTTGCGACCGCACACATAAAATCCGTTGCTGGGGAGACACCACACATACATTAATCAGCTCCACGCCACCACAGATTAAAATACTTGCTGGGGAACTGCACAGTACTTGCTGGGGAGATGACACAGGCACGATTATCAGCTACACGCCACACATTACATCAGTTGCTGGGGACACTCTGCTGATTGCCCACTGTTGTGACAGAAAATTAAAGTCATATTACGGACATCAAAGCCAGTATTACTGTCAGAGAAAATTAAAGGCACACAATACTGTGACGCATATTACAGCCACATACGAGAGATATCCAGAAAAAAAGGTTACAAGTGCCCTGGAGGGTGCAGGGAATTTTTTTTTTCCAAGGTTGGCATACCTGCGTGTAGGGTGGTCCTAACGGTCAAAATAAGCCCGGGACCGCGTCAGTCAGTTGTGAAATGTCATCACAGCAAGCGAGTTCGTCAACCTCTGCTGAGGACGTTTGCTCCACCTACCACCGATGCGAGATTTGTTCGGTCACCAAGTTCCTCACTTTGCGTTGCGAATCCGCGATCGAGATCCATCGTCAGCTTGTGGAAGAATTGTCAAAGAATTCTTGGGTGGGAAACGTTTTTCCAACGATGAGGAGGTGAAGGAGACAGTGGAGAAGTGGCTTTCGGAGGTGGAGCGGAGCATATTCGACGAGGGTATAAAAAAGCTGGTGCCCAGGCTAAAGAAGTGCATCGAAGTTGACGGCGATTATGTTGAGAAATAAACACATATTTTGGAACATACCCTGTAAATTTGGTTGAAATATATTCATTTTTCGATTTTTAACAGCTGTTGTAACCTTTTTTTCTGGATATCCCTCGTACAAGCCAGTATTACTGCAAGAGACAATATTACGGACGTTTCTACTAACAACATGCCACCCAAAAAAAAAGGACACATCCAGTACAACAAAAGACACAGACAATCAAATCCTATATAAGCAACATCTCCTGGAAGAACGGTCAGTTCAACAAGTAAACATCAACAAAAGAAAGGCTGAAAGACAAAGAAAAATTCGAGCAAATAGATCGATTGAAGAAAAAGAAAATCACCGTCAGAAAAACGCTAAAAGAGAAGGACTCAGGAGAGCAAACCTTAGAAAAAGTTGGCATTTACTTGCCAGAACCAGTATTCAGCCACGGTCAGTTATATGTTGCATGATCAAGAGTTAGAAGTTTTCCAGATGTTGTCGTCAAGGTTGTAGATGGTTCTGAACAAGGCAAACTGTTGCCAAACTCAGACAGAATATTTACAAGAAATGTTGTCTATAATGAAATTTTATAGAAACATTTCATGAGGTAAAAAAATAGAAAATTTTTCCTAAATATCTTCTTCAGATATTGTGTATTACAGATTGTTACAAAGTTTTACACTAAGGCAATATTAATTATACTTACTGTATTGTCATATATGTTTCTATTTTATTTTTATTATTATTTTACTTTAGGCTTGCAAAAATATTTTTTACAAAAAAAATTTAAGGCAACAAATAGAATGAGGTCAAGGTCCCTTGCCATTTAATATAGACTGTTCCTACTAATGTTTATGCGCTACTGTTCTAGCGCCCGTTATTGTAACGGGCTTAATGTCTAGTGTGTTAATAATTCATCAAATTTTGCAAAAAAAAAAAAGTTCTTTGTGTTGCATTCCAGTGCTTAAGACCCTACTCTTGCTTATTCATATGCAGAGTCATCCTCCACATATTTTGTGTGAATTGATGCCTGTTTAAATTAATATTATCACAAGTTGAGTTTGCTGTTTTAAGTATGTTACACACGCAATGGCTTTCTGTATGACAATTAACAGGTAGAGCACAGCCTTGTGGGCCTAAAATAGTTTTTCAAAATAACAACTCAATGTGTCTAATTGTGGAAAATCCACAGCTTGTGACAAGAACTACATAATATGAACAGGAGTCACAGAGTATTATTGATATTATGGTGAAATAACACAAAGATAGATGGGAGTGTGAAGATACCCTGAGTACAGGAAGAACCCATATAGGTACCAGAAAAAAGGTTTAAGATGAGAAGAATGGCCTGCTATTCTGTTGTTTAGGTGTGATGGTCTATTGGAAGACTCTAGGATGTTCTTTGTGCATAATGGTGCACTCTTGGTGAGTTGTGGTTGTGGTTTACAACAAACAAATGTCTTTCAGCTCTGCATATCTTGTAATGAGAAAAGTATTGCATTAATTGATAGTCAAGCCAAATTTATTCCAGGGCCATTAGAATTTTCAATGTGTTTTTTTCACATTGAAACTGTTTATAGTTATGGACTTTAACAAATGTAACAGACTATCTTGTATTTGCCATATTCTCTTTTCCTATCCATTTGTTGTACATATGACTTTATTTTTCAATTAGCAATGAAACAGCAGTCACAATGCTTTAAAAAAAAATGTATAAAACAAATTAATTTGGAAATCATTCATTTTTTTAATTTCAGAGCTTGAGGTAACAAAGTCTTCACATCCCACGCAAAGCAAATTGCTGCCTTGCATCTGTGACCTGAAGGACAAGCTCAGGGTCCCACAAGCAGGCAGCATGGCGTTGTGGTTAAGGAGTTGGCACTCAGACCCAAACGTAGTGGGTTCAGATCCGGATACCAACATTGTGCGAGGATGAGAAAGTCACAAATTGGACTAACAAAGGAAAAACAACTAACTGTATCTTAAATGTTCTAAGTCACCTTGGATGAAAGTGTGAGCCAATTAAGTAAAAATAAAATGATCTTACACTGGAGAAAGCTGTTTCAGAAAATAAGGTGAGTGGATTATTTGACTGAGATACAAAGACAAAGAGTTACATTGATTACCACTTCAAAAAACATTAAATTAGGGTTTTGTACCGTGTTAGACATTATGGATGTAGTGAGAAGTTAAGCACAATGACACCTTTAACTGGCTATCTAGAAAGATTACATCTTGTCTGAAGAAGGGGCCCGAGTTGCCTCGAAAGCTTGCATATCGTAATCTGTTCAGTTAGCCAATGAAAAGTGCCATTTTGCTTAACTTCTCACTACATTCAGGAGCTTAACAATAACACAGACTGTCCTCAATCCATTCAGCAAGCAAATGCAGATTAACATACACTTCCTTTATCGGTTTACATTTCTGGCAGATAAAAACAGTTTTTTGGCAAATTAGGGAGGTGGTTTTAATTTACTCTAATTTTATACTAGCCACATTCTTAAGAAAAACATACTCTAAAGTGGATTAACTGTTTAAACTTCCTAGTGTTTTCACCTGTTCACATAAAATAAACAGCATTGCACTGAGCATTTTACGTTCCAGTGGGGATTCGTGTGATGGTATCCATTTTCCATAATGGCATGCATGCTCCTCTGAACACAGAGTCTTCACTGCAGAATGTGCCCGCTTCTTCACAATGAAAAGCAGGATTTGATCATTTGTTCCTTTTGTTTTTCTGGTTTTTACAAAAAACTAGCATCCGTTTTTTTAGTGCAGCCCTCTTTGTTGTCCCTGAAGGAGAAAATTCAATTTATGAATAGACATGATGGATTAGTTTAGTCAGAATACATTTTATTGATTTAGAGAGAACTTACTTCACCAGGGACTGCGTTTAGCTATCAAGTTCATTGTTGCTTTCATGCATAGGGAATGGTGGTATCTGATGGGGCAGCTAGATGAACAGTTTCTTGAATACTTGATTGGCAATGTTACTGTGTTTCATTAGGTGTACCTTTTCTTCCAACTTTTTATGCAGGTCGTACAAACGTTGGTCCTCTGGATACTGGATTAAGGAAGCAAAAGGAGACAGTTAATCCATACATGCCAGTAAATATACTTCAGCGTATACTGTGGACACAAAGAAACATTGAATGAAAAGAGGGATGTGAATCTTTCAAGCATACCTCTAAGGCAAAAGTTGAGTCTGCCTTGACATATTCTGTAGAGAAGAGAAGGGAAAAAGCTCAAGAGAAAGGTGACAAAGAAACAAAAGAAAAAGGCAACCAGTGCTGTCTCTAAGCACGCCAGGGGACTGGGACTCTGAAGTGTCTGATCTTAGCCTCAATCGGATAGGCAAGATCAAAAGAGATGTGGGGTTTGGGCACACAAAGTTATTTTCTTTTGTTTTGTTTTTTTCCACACAGTTTTTCTTGCTAATACAGGGTGGTCCAGATCTAATTATGTAGATCCAGATCGTCTGGATGACTTTGATTTATGCAGGGATGATTCCAGTTCGGCATAAAGACGATTCTTCATGTCGTCAGTTCGCACACTTCTTGATGGTCCGGGATTTTTTAGGTGATTTTCTATGTAATAAACTTAATAAGTAATTGCGTAATGAAAATTGCATAATTAGATCTGGACCACCCTATATATTGATCAGCTCGCTGATTACGACACCCGGCAATGAAGATGTGAAATTAGTGATAAAGCTAAAATTTACAACGTCTTTCTCCTCATGCCTGTCATGTAAATATCAATGAATGTTCCCTTGATGGCAGAAGCAGTAAAACTCAAATCAATAAATAAAGTTGGATCATAAAAATGCGTCAGTTACAACCTCAAGAGAAAAAAAGTTTTGTCCTATTTTTCATTCTTAAAATGCTGAGATATTTACAGAGGGCCCTCTTAACAAGTAACAACCAGTTATGACTTAAAAGACATCAGGTTGATCATTTTTTTCATTTTGACTATAGCAAGAAAATCAGAAATGTTGGAATTTTAATCCATAAAACAATTCTGTTTTTGGCGATGGAGATAGTACTGGATTCTGAAGAGACATGTGTCGTGGTGGTGGGGAACCTATATCAATCTAAATTAATTTTGCCTAACATATACACAACAAATATGAACAACAGATAATTCATTTATTTGCAATGCATCTGACCTGTGGAGATATTTGTACCCAAATTTAACATAATATTCTTTCATTTGTCAGTACCTCATAGTTAATTAGAAATTGACTATTTCTTTATCAAGAACATAATGCCATTGCCATCTCATACCATCCTCATCTTATTTTTGAGGTCAAATCATTATTCCCCACAAACTCAGCTAAAAACTGTCGACTTAAGCCATTGTTGCTAGTGCATGAGGACATTATAAAAATCATGTCCATCAGAGTAATACATTTTTATCAAGACAAGTTCTTCCCTATTTGGAAGGACAAAATATATGTTGTATGTTTCACCTGAAATTAAATACCTCACTTTTTTCTCCAGCCGTCTGGAGTTTTTATTTTGTTTTTTCTGTCCCCCCTGGCCATTGGACCTTACTCTTATTCGATGTTAATTAATGCTGATTTATTTTGTTTTCATATTGTGTTTTTTTATTTTTCTATTCTTTATTATGTAAAGCACTTTGAGCTACTGTTTGTATGAATATGTGCTATATAAATAAATGTTGTTGTTGTTGTTGTAAAAAGACGTCAAACCTGATTATGGCGATTTCTAGAATTAATCGAGAATATACTATGACACCAAATGAGGCAGTCTTTAGGAATAAGTTGGTGTCTCAGTCAAAATTTAATCTTTTGACTACAAGAGAAGGAGAGCAGCTTATTTTAAGTTGCATCATCAATATTATGTACAATGAGAAAACTCCAATTGTACAGTATTCTAGTTCAACATATACATACACAGGTTGTTTACAATGCAATAACTGAGCTTAAAAATGTAGCAAGAAATAACATTAGGGAGTACAATGAATGAATAAACCTATTTAAGGAATGCTATAATTCCTTATGCAGCAATAAGCCACAACATTTACACCACTTGACCAATATTGTGTAGGTCCCCCTCAACCACCAAAACAGCTCTGAACCATTGAGGCATGGAGTCCACAAGACCTCTCAAGGTGTCCTGTGTTATCTGGCACCAAGATATGAGAAACAGAACCTTTAAGTGGGCCTCCATGGAGCAGAATTCTTTTTTTTAGCACATATCATACATGCTTGATCAGAATGAAATCTGAGGAATTCAAAGGCCAAATCAATACCTTGATGATTGTGATTTATTTCGTCAAATTTCTGAAATCATTCCTGAACAATTTTTGTAGTTTAATAGGGTGCATTATACTGCTGAAAGAGGCCACTGCCATCAGGAACTACTATTGCCATGAAAGGGTGTATGTGGCTTGCAACAATCTTGGTACATGTAAAAGTAACATATAAATGAATGGACCCAAGCGTTCTAAGTGGAACATTGTCTAGAGCATCACTCTGTCCGGTTGCCTTCTTCCCATAGTGCATCCTGCTGCCATCTCTTCCCAAGGTTAACAGTGTACTTGTACCCAGCTGTCCACATGATCTTAAAGAAAATCTGATTCATCAGACTAGGACACCTTCTTCCATTTCCCCTATGGTCTATTTTTGAAAATTTAAGTGCCCATTGTAGGTACCTTTGGTGGTGAGCAGGGGTCAGCATGTGCGCTCTGACCGGTCTGAGGCTAAGCAGCACCATATGCTGCAAGCTGCGATGAACTGTGTGTTCTGACATCATTCTCTCATAGCCAGCTTTAGGTTTTCAGTAATTTGTGCTACAGTAGTTCTTCTATGGGATCAGAACAGATGGCCTTTGTCACCCATGACCCTGTTGCTGGTTCACCCTTTGTCCTTGGTACTTGGTACTAACCAATGCCTACTGGATACATATCACAAGGCCTGCTGGTTTGGAGATGCTCTCACCCAGCTGCCCAGCCATCACAATTTGGCCCTTGTCAAAATTGCTCAGATCCTTCCACCTGGCCATTTTTCCTGCTTCCAAAAGATCACCTTCAAGAACCAACTTTTCACCTGCTGTCTAATACAGTATATCCCACCACTTGACAGGTGCCATTGCAACAACATAATTAATGTTATTCACTTTGTCAGTCAGTGGCTGATAGGTGTATTCCTCGCAGTCTAGAAAAGGATAAGGTTTAAATCAAGGATTTTTTTAATAAAATACAAATACAGACAGACAGCTTTGTGCTCTGTGCAGAAGATCTTGGTACACGTCAGAAACACTGAAATACAAGATGTCACAAACTCACTGTCACAAGCTCAATTAATGCTGCTATTGTTAGGAGAATCTAGAGAAAATAACATTCTACCCAGAAGATTACACTAAGCATCAATTACTGTCTTTCAAATGAAAGAAAAGAATTATTAAAATGAGAATCATGCAAACCAATTAACCACAGATAGAACAAGGAAGAGACCTGTCATCAGCCAAAGAGCCCTGGACAGTCTGACATGGAGTATACAGACTTTTTAATAAATCTTTAAACGACTGTGAGAGGAAGATGTCCTACTAGAATTCAGGCAAGTCTGGTAAATTAGTGTCATTTTAAATTAGGGAAAAAAGGCATTGTAACCTGATTGTCATTGAGATGACAACATAAAGAATATTAAACACATGTTATTAAAGATGTAAAAATTTCCAGAGTCTGAGATAAAATAAAAATCAGGAAGCTATTAATAAATGATCAGGGGCTAGATTTATAAAACTTGCATACACACTAATAAAGGGCAGAAATGTGTGTATACGATGTGAAAATTTGAAGGACAAAATTGTGAATTTATGACAACTCTGACCCATCCATACGCCATATTTCAGAGAAACTGTGAAATGATGACACCCTCGATCAGGTAAGAAAATGCAGCAAAATCAGCTAAATGACAACTCACATGTATAATAATTCACTGAGCCATTAATATAATGAAAAAGCGAAATGATATTGGCTACCTGCTTAGACGCTGGTGCCTCACGCATTTCCCCGATCCTCAGAATGCGGAGTAGAGGTGCTACATACTCTTGTGTGAACAATTGTGGAGCACACCATAGAATCTGATGTGTCAGGAGGCAGGATGCACTACCAGACGATGAAGGTCTGCAGCATAGTGATTCCATATGTACCAGGTTGATTAGCATAGTTGTTTCAGAGTTTGTGGCACATTCACATCATTCATAAGATGATTGTGATTTATAAATGGTGAGTTGCATAAAAATGTGTGCATGCCAGGTTTTATTAAATCAGACTTTTCTTGGAGTAATCATTTTTTTGATTTTTTGATGTGCACATATTTTCACACTCGAATCCTCACAAAGTTTTCAAAAGGAGACCCCCTGGATTTATGTATACATACAAACAAAGAAGGATTAGCTAAAAATGTAACATGTAGCAAATAATGTTAACCCGGGTAGCCTAATTGGACAGTGTTTGGTATAGCCCTAGAGTTCCGAGTTCAAATTCTGACCCAGGCATTGTCTTTGCAGAGCCTGCATACTCTTCTGGTGTCTTCTTTTTTTTCTGTCCATTGGTAACCTAATTTCTCTCCATCCATCCATTATCCAACCCGCTATATCCTAACTACAGGGTCACGGGGGTCTGCTGGAGCCAATCCCACCCAACACAGGGCGCAAGGCAGGAACAAATCCCAGGCAGGGCGCCAGCCCACTGCAGGGCTTAATTTCTCTCCCACATCCCAAATGCAAGTGTTAGGTGAACCTCATAATTACCTCCACGTGAGCGAACCTAACATACATATGTAAGAAAACCCATCCAGGATCAGAGCCTACCATGTGTCCAATACTTCAGTCTATCTTAGAGCATTTACCTAGAAAATGAATAAATTAAAATGAATGAAGGACATCAACTGTGTCCTTATGTACCCAAATTTACAGTATAATAAAAAGATTAATCCATTTTACCATCTATTACCTGGGGCAGGGGGACAACAGGTAGCATTTAAAAGTCATTCACAAATGCTGACTGAAAAATATGACATATATGACTTAATAAAATGAAGGAAGAGAGTAAAAACGAGAAAGAAATTAAACTTAGCTATCTGATTAAAAAATGGCTGTAATGAAAGCCAGCATCCCAAATAGAAATCTAGACCTAAAATTTGGGAAACCAGATGTATTTAAAACATTGATTGTTTGAATGTGCTCCGCATTCATTGTCTACTGTGACTCACTAGAAGTATTTACAATCTTTAACAATATTTTAACAAAAGATGCATGCTCTTTGGATGTTGTTGGCATATGACTGGAAAACAAGACATGCGGAATATGCAATACAAGTAACTTGAGACTTTTGTCACAGACATTTTCAAATTAAGTGCTGTTGTTCATTATTGGCTCCCCACTGGCCTCCATTGAAGCCTATCATATTACAAATTTTTTGATTTCCACTCTCCAGGAAAACATGACATGAAAATTTGAGCTTTTTCGCCATCACCACAAACAACACACCGTAAGTATCAGATATGGGAAAAAAATTTTGGGTGGTGTATTCTTTAAAAATAAATTTTAAAAATTATTGGAACTGCCAAAAGTAATTATTATTTTTTTTTTTTAAGGCAACAAAGGATTAAAATGTAATTATATCTTTCGTAATAGTAATGGACTGAATTTAGAAAAAGAATTACACTGCAACAAACCTTTGAATTCTGGCCTCCCATGGTCTCCAAGTCTCTCTTTTCTTTAATCTTCAGTTCCTCACTCATTCTTTCACGTTCTTGTCGCTTGTCCTCTAATTTCCTCTGAAGTTCAAGTATACGCTCATTGTTTGCTGGGGATGTTTCCGGCTCTGGCTTGGCTTCATTTTCTTTCCTTAGTAAAAATAAACAAACACGCCTAATGTTAATGCATGTGCCCAGTCTGGCTTGTACAGATTGAAGAGGTCCACAGACTGAAGGGCCTTTGGGACTTGCTTTGAGTAGTGAGAAAAGCGCTATGTAAATGCAAAGAATTATTATTATTAAAGAATTATTTGTTGAACTTGAAGGCAGGCCACACCAAAGCTGCCTGAGAAGGCTTGGAGATGCAAAGAAAAGAGGAGACATTTTAGAATGGTGTCCCTGAAGGAACATAGCCATTGGCGGTGACTTTGAGGCTTCACTGGATGAGACAATAGCAGAGGATTTTAAGTTAGGATGTGAGGTAGAGTTGAAGGAAGAGACCAGAGTTGTGTTTGTGTGTGTGTTGGTTGTATGCACGGATACAGCGCGTTGCTGTACCTTTTGTGACTAAAGTTAGGACAGAAATGCAGGAGACAAGAAATCTCATTCTACACACCTTGCAGCAGACATTTGTTCTGAAGTGGGAGGAATGGGACTATTCATGCCATTTTGAGGGCAGTGTGTGTGTAAGTGTAGGAAGGACCTAAGTTTTTGTTTTCCTTGTGTTACTTTGCATTATCAGTTTGTTAATACTTTTTGTGTCCTCTAATAATATTAATCTCAAAATGTAGTATACTTTGGCTATAAATGCACTTCTTTGATACACAAAATAGTAGCCAGTAGATCAGGTGTACACTAAAGACTAAGAGGGAAAAAAATAGCAAAATTAGGAGAACACCTTCTTGTTGACAACGATAATCAAATAAGTCTTTGACAATCTCTAGACTCATTTGGAAGAGAACCTCTACTTCTGTTTAGCTTCTTGACAAACAAAAGTAAAAAAAAAGAATTAAAGGGCTTAGATTAGGTTAGGTTTAGCTTTGCAGTATCCTATTTTATTAGTGTGTGACAATATGGAAAGGAATGCTCCAGGATCACAATCTTCCTGTTCCTATTTTACATTTCTTAACACATTTTTAAATATTGGATGACACAGTAGTGCTGTAAGTTTGAATCCCAGCAGATTTGAACTCTACACTTCCACCCAAGATTTGAACTCACCTGTGGGGCAGAAGCAATAACAAATGGGCCATTGTAGAAGCAAAAAAGCAAGGAAAACATCTGTTTTTACACCTAGTTAATACACCTACACTAAATTTAAGAAAACTATTAAACTGAGGTGTATTTATTTTAATTACTGTATATAATTGAGCAGGAGGCATACCTAAATGAAGCAAACTCTTTCATGGCTGCTCTGTGCTGAGATATCTGTTCAAGCTGGTCCATCAGCAACCTTTTTTTTGCTTCCTTTCTATCCAAAATCATCTCCCTTTTCTCCTCTTCCTCCTTCTTTTGAGCTTCTTTCAGCATTGCCAGCCTTTCGTGTAGCTCCACCAAGGACATCTCATTGAGAAAAGCTGGTCCAAGTATCTATAGAAAAAACAAAGGACCCCATTTTCACCTTTAAATTTAATTCAGCTCTTCCGATTCAAAGTTACAATTTTTTCCAGTTCAAATGAATTTAACTTACTTTGATTATTCATTACAATACAAAATATATTTGTCAAAATCCCAAGGTTTCACCTGAATCCTTTATATTAGTAGGTTCCAACCATTAATATTCCAAAAGAAAAGGAAGGCAAGTAACAGCACCCCTGCCCCCCGGCTGACCCCCAATTCACAGTGCAGGACTTTTTCAAACACGTGGATTTTGCCCAGAATCCCATGTTGTATGAAGATTTGATTAGATAATTAGACTTTATATTCCATTCATGCCAAAATTAAATGCAATCCAATGTGTTACCTACAATGAAATGCATTACATTTGCAAGTGGGACATTTAATTTTGACACATTTGTTTCTTAATTAAGGACATATCAACCAAACAATCAATTACTTTTCACTACGGCATGCATTGCATTTTAATTCCTGTCCATAGATCACGTGTCATAATTAATAGCAAAGCAGATGTACCAAGTTTGCATTTCGGTTCAAGATCACACTTTAATCATGCCAAAAATAAAAATAATCAAATGACCAATCAGCATATTTTCTTAAGTCCCATCCCACACCCTGTGTTGTCGAGATACGCAGTGCATCCCTGTGAACTTGAACCTGATGAGAATCCAAGAAAAGGACCAATACACACTGTCCTATTACTTCCAGCGTACACTTGCATCTGATGGCAGTGATCATGGAATTCTTCCACTTGAAAACCAACTCATTAACGCATGCGTTTTGTAGCAGAGGAGTGAAACAGAAAAAAGGCAAGGAAAAGACCTGTTTGTAAATACAGCCTGGACGTTGAGTGAGCTGGCTATGTGCACAAAAGACACAAAAAAAAATCACAGAAAAATATACATGGAAAAATGGATACTAATGGAGTTTTTTACACAAAACAACTAGTGCAGTAAAGGAAAGGGAACAAGTCACAGAGCAACAGTGAATGACATGGATGAGATTGATTTTAGTCATCGAGCAAGTAGCCGGCCTAACCTGAGAGTTCTATGGATTTAGATGATTCTTCAGAATTATCACGGTGGGGCACCTCAGTTTGGCATACTGATATCTCATGGAGAATGCTGATGCCAGTTAGGTTCAGCTAAATCAAAATCAACAAGTTCATAATGTGGATATAGGAAATACCAAGTCATGAGTATGGGAGAATTTTCTGATTATTAGTGAAATTCAGTTTCAGAAAGATCAAGTACTTACCTGTATTTGAGGAAAGGCTGTATCTAATCCAAGGAGAAAGAGAGAACACTCCAGCCATTGAAACATGTGAAATACCAAAGGAAAATTCCCAAGTGAAGCATAAGGTCGGACCATTATTTTCAGTGCTAGATGAACCCAGTGTACAGCAGGTAATGTATCCTCATTTTTGCATATTCAGATCCAATTTAGTTCATTTCTGTGAATTTTTAACGAGTCGTTTTTTGTTTGTTCATTTTATTGTTACGATGCTAACAACGGTGGTTTTATTCATCAATATCGTGTCGTGTTTTCTGATTTCCAAGACTATGTTGCTCATGTGGTTATGATGTGTGCATTACATACGCATGGTCTGTGACATCCACACGTCGCCCTACATAAGATGGAGGCATGCTGCATACAAGTGGAACCAGGATAAAACAAGGAAGTTTAATGTTAGTTAATCTTTCTAGTTTAGTGTTTTCATTCTGTTAGTGCTTTTGGTATTTTCACCCCGCCTCTTTAAAGACCATACAATTGCCTTTTCTTTTTCTGGTTAAATTTCATCTCTTTTCTGAGAAAAGAACTTTTGCAATCTCTCTTGGCTTTACTCAAGGTCACAACAGTTCAGAGGTGAGCAAGCAGTAATTCCAATTGGTTTGAGATGAGACATTATGCAGGAAAGGGTGGCACGGTGGCGCAGTGGTAGCGCTGCTGCCTCGTAGTTAGGAGACCCGGTTCGCTTCCCGGGTCCTCCCTGCGTGGTGTTTGCATGTTCTCCCTGTGTCTGCGTGGGTTTCCTCCGGGCGCTCCGGTTTCCTCCCACAGTCCAAAGACATGCAGGTTAGGTGGATTGGCGATTCTAAATTGGTCCTAGTGTGTGGGTGTGTTTGTGTGTGTCCTGCGGTGGGTTGGCACCCTGCCCAGGATTGGATTCCTGCCTTGTGCCCTGTGTTGGCTGGGATTGGCTCCAGCAGACCCCCGTGACCCTGTGTTCGGATTCAGCGGGTTGGAAAATGGATGGATTATGCAGGAAATACATTAATCACATTAAGGTACTGATAGTTGCCTCTGTAAACCAGTGAATGTGCATATTTTCCTGGTATGTGTGGCCCCTTAAACTCCTACACATGAAAGGCATTGATACACATCAACAGAAAGCGATAATGTATCTGCATAACATTTCAGGCAGATCTTGGGCAAAAGTTGCAACTCACTTATTTATATTCAATAACATTATTGAATGAGATTAACAACACTGTTGTGTACAAGCTGAAAGTTCACTTTGCACGTCATGGCATTACAGATATTGCTGTTTCAAATAACAGACAATAGCATTGCTCCTGTCAATTAAGTCAGTTCAGTAAAGATTTTGATTTACCTGATTATCCCCAAATTAATGACAAAGCAGAATCTGCTATTCAAACAAAGTGGAAATGGTGACGGCAAAGGAGCTCAAAACAGAGTCTTATCTTTCTATTTTGGAACACAGAAACCTTCCTTCTCAACAGTTCGGTATCAGTCCAGCACTGAGAGTCATGAGCAGAAGAACAAAAACACGACTTACCAACACATGCAGGTCTTCTACAAACATCTGTGTTGACCCGTGAAAGTACATCAATCTAGGAAAGTGTAACCACAAGGGGGTGCCAGAGATCCTCCAAACCACAGACACAGCAATGCAGCATACATTGATGTGGTAAATACTTTTTGTTCGCTCCAAACAACTTTTCCAAATACCTCTCTATAATAATCAGCCACAATAATACAATAAATGAACAATAAAGCACAATTCTTCCTCCTTCTCTCCTGAGTGCTGCCCGCCTCCATCCTGACGATATCTCATCCATGTGTGGCAGCAAACTCCTTTATAAGCTGGACCTGGGAATGCTTCTGGTGCCATTCTGTCTCCTCGAGGAAGCACTTCCAGGCCATAGACAAAATAGGGTGGTCCTCCCCTGCCAGCGCTCTCTATCGATCCCTAAGGGACCCTTACAGTGCTGCACTTCTGGGTTCCATCTCCCTAGCACCCTTGCAGGTGTCCCAAACGAGTTCTCCTATAAGGACCACTGCCTTCTTGCGCATGCGTGATGGAACCACTCCCACTCCTCGTCTTTTCTCCACCTGTCTGATATAATATACCAGCCTGGTGTAAAATTATTTCCCTGTTGTTCAGGCCCAATTACTTGAGTCCTCATGTTAGCATCAAGTCTGGGTGTGGAGAAATCCACTGTTCCGGTCGGGATTCCCGTTCTCCTCCTACAAAAGCTAATCACTACAGCAACTGAAAAACCTTAGGAATCTAAAGATAGCTTAGATAGTGATGAGAGTCTAAACGGAGATTTTACAGTTTCACTAGAAATGGTGAAGACAGGCATTAAAAAGTTGGTACAGCGCTGGGAAAATTGCATTGCAAACGAAGGTGACTATGTAGAAAAGTGATGTAACTTGTTTTTGAAATTCTTAATAAATAGAGTTAAAAAAAGGTGTGGAAACTTTTTGAACGTCCCTCGTATATTGGAGGCCTAGCACAGTGATGAGACAAGTGAATAACATAGTTACCACTTTTAAAGGAACAAGAGACACCTGAGGATGGTTCTGGAAAGATCAAGCACAGTCGACAAGTTGAACAGAGCAGCTGAAAAAATTCACACAAACAGTCAAAAGACAAGACACATAAAACAGGAGAGAAGAAAACCTGAAGCTTGTAAAAACTAGAAATGGCTGAATACAGGACACCATAAAACACAACCTACCAGTCATAGGGGGTTTACTCCCTGCTCTGTTACGCTGGGCCTTTCCCCCATGTGGTATCTAACAATAAATTGATTTCTGTTGTATTTTTGTTAGGCACAGCTATAATAGTGTTGTGATTCGGAATATTGATTTATGAACGTGTGAATATCCTACCTCAGTACATTTGCAAGAAGCAACTGGGGTGACAAAGAGAAGTAGAGAGTTGTTAGAGAAGAGAGAAGTTAATGTGTGATAGTTTGTCACCCTGTTCTTTTCAGAGTTGATGAAACATTCAGATTTCTTTATCGAAAGGCTAAATTGACGTGCAGTTGTCAGATTCCTCATTACAATTTACTACACTCGCCTCCAGTCTTCCATTATTTTCTGTACAGGTCTATAGTCCTTTCTTGGCAACCTGGCAATATTTTTTCAAAGCATTTTTTTCGCTCCAGTCATGAAGTGACATCAACGATCATGAGACGGTGTGCTAATGAACCTGATGGCATGTCAAAGTCTAATGACCCTCACACAGCATTATGGGTGATTGGGCGAGAGTGAGGCAGTACTGAGTGTGCATTTTGAATGAGTTTTCAGGGGTTAAGTGACACACGGACAGCTGTAGCAAACTGCAAACTTCCTCCTGAATATTTTGCTTAATTTTATGTAAAACTTGTTTTTTCCTTTTATTTCCCATTACTTTAATCCTTGAGTATAACAGTGCCGGAAATCCTTTGATCTGTTAAATCCCAATTGGTGTTCCGTCTGTAGAGTTACACATGTATCTTTGTCTAATTCGGGCTTTGGACATATGGGGTTTCCATTTCTGGCAAATATTTCATGACTGGAACTAAATTAACAAAGTTAATACTTTTTCTTCCTTTACTCGACTCTGTTTATAATTCGTCATCTGACCTTATTCATCGTGTTGATGATGTCAAGGTTGCAATGATATAAATATGGTGCTGTTTGTACTATGCGTCATGTCATCTATTGGTGTATAATGACATCCTAGAGAATCTTTAGTGTTAGCTTGTTTTTTAGCATTAGGATTGTGATAGTTTTTGAGTTTCTATTATAGTTAAGTTAATTATGGGCAAAGTGGTGGATCTAAGGCTAGGGATTTTGTACAGGCAATCAGAAGGTTGCCGGTTCGAATCCCGTAAACACCAAAAGTGGCTCTACTTCATTGGGCCCTTGAGCAAGGCCCTTAACCTGCATTTGTTCCATCCTGGGTATGACATTAATCTGTATCTAGCCTTGCATGTAGGCCCTCCAACCTGCAGGGAAAACCTGGGGGTTGGTGGCAGAATTGCCACTCCACCCATCATAAAGAAATGACGTTCACTTCTTTATTTTACAACCAGCACGCGCTGATACTAAAAAAAAATGACATTCTTTCCCCCAGGACTCATTTCCTATCCTTTCATCAGGTAATCCACTTTTTAACACTCCCCCTAGCATTCTGGCACAAAATACAATTGAACACAACATTTTACTCTTTTCTTTTCTTTTTTTAGAAAAGCTTTGCTTCTGCCTGCTAATGACCACTTTAAATTAATGCCACAAAATTTATCAGAACTTCAATGGAATCAAGCAATGAAATAATTAAACTTAAATAATAAAAATCTTACTGTAGGTTTTCTCAGAGGAATGTTTCTGAAGTGACGGGTGTAAATGCTTTGTGGCAATATTGAGACTGATGAGCCAGTGTCGACAATCAGGTCCAGTGAGCTGGAACCACTGCACAGGTAATTTTAGTAGGTGCGTGTATTGTATTTTCTGTATATAGTACAGTAACTTCTGGCAATTCAACCTCACGCACTTGCCATGTACTGGGTTGGGCAGAGCGACACACTTTAGCAAAATGCCCAGTCTTTTTGCAGAGCCTACAAATTGTTTTTGTGGCAGGGCAGCTCACTGAGTTAGCCAGGTGTGACTGTGATCCAAATCGAAAGCACACTTTCCCATTAGCAGAGTTAGCAGACATCGTAGTAACAAACAGGTGTCACATACGTGTTATTGGGAGACAGATAAAGGGCCTGAATGATAGTAATTCCACATCTGACCAGGGGGCGGTGGGGTGCACTGACTGTCTCTGTCAATCCCTTGCAGACCATTCACGGGAAATCCCGCAGGGTTCCGGCGCCACTGATAACGTCATCTCTGGGTCTGGCACCACTGATGATGTCACTTCCAGGTCTTATGCCACTGATGACATCACTTCTGGGTCTGGCCACCACTGAAGACATCACTGCCTTTTCTCGGCATATAAGGCCGCCATCTTAACTACATAACTCAGTTCTGTTTTGGACTCGGATCTGTGAACACCTCTGTTCCATTTAAACCAATTTTGCAGCCAAGAAACAATATATGGGTGGCTGCTGCAAACCTTTTTGATGACTTTGTGTCGTTCTTATGACACAGGTAAACCTATGTTTATGCTGCTCTATCTGTACTGGCATGACACTAGAGTTCGTAGAAATAGTTTTAGCCAGAGCTGTAGCTGCTTCTATCCGAGTAGCAAGAGTTACTGCTTTATCCAATGTAAGGCCTGGCTCCAATGGCAATCTTTCACATATGTGTGGACTATATGCATGCTCAATCAATTGGTCACAAATCATTTCATCCACACGTTTGACAAGATCACATAGTGCAACCACGTATTGTAAAATAGTCTCTTGTGGTCCCTGGGTTCTCTTATGAAACGTATGGTGCTCAACGATCACATTAGATTTAGGCATAAAGTATACTTTCAATGCTTCTACAGCAGTATCGTGCGTAGTACCTATGTTAGGCAGGGTGTAAAAAATTCGCTGACCTTCAGTGCTGAGACAATGAAGTAGCACTGCTCTCTTCCTAGCATCAGGCCAAACATCCCTTGTAGTGTCGATGACCAGTAGATAATTACTAAACATCTGAAGCCACGTTGTGAATGGCACTGCAGGCTCACCGGGGCTCAGAAGAAAAACATTTCGAAAAGGCACATTAGCAACAGCCATTTTCACTGCAAGCATGCACAATATATAGAAGAGATCCTCATTGCTAGTTTTGTTGTGACCGGAGCAGAGCATGATAATTAGCCCGCCATGGGTAACTCAGAACATTCACTTCTTTATTTTACGACCAGCACAATCTTCTTCTTCTTCTTTCGGCTGCTCAGGGGTTGTCACAGCAGATCATCTTGTTCCATATCTTCCTGTCCTTGGCATCATGCTCTGTTACACCCATCACCTGCATGTCCTCTTTCACCACATTCATAAACCTTCTCTTAGGCCTGATATTCAAAAAAGCACAAAAAACAACATTTTTTTCCCCCAAGACTCTTCCTTTTATCAGGTAACACACTTTTTAACACTCCCCCTTGCGTTCTTGCAGAAACAACAACTGAACACGACAGAGTGTTTGGTGAATCATGTGCTTATTGTAATTACTGGATTTTTGACCCTGTGCTCAGTTTTTGATTTTTCTTTGGATATACAGTTTTGTTTGTTTTGGATTGCCTTGTTGTTTCGGGCAATTGAGTTTTGTACTTTATGGAGCTTGCTTTTGCTTCAGTGAGTTTTTGTTTAAAATAAATCATTTATTTTTAAAAAGATACTTCATGGCTGTGTCTAGCCAGGGTTTTTTGATGGTGCCCTGTCCCACTGTGGGCATTTTTGGAACTGTTAATACTTGCGTGCTTTGGGATCCTGAGCAATTTCATTTTATCTTTGACTTCAGATTAATATATTGCCCTTTATTTCCTGGTTGCCTGGGTATTTTTAATCTCATGGTTTTGGCCCTTTGGTTTGCCTTACCATTTCTTTGTTATGTGATTCACATGCTACTCTTAATTATTCCATCCATCTATCCATCCAGGGTCATGCTAATCTTAGCAAACATGCATCACGAGACAACAATCCCTGAACGTGGCACTAGCTCATGTGCCACCGAGTTCTTGAATGTTTAATCATTAACAATATACATTATTTAAATGAAATTAACAATTTATCTGTATAATGTAAAATACATACTTTAATGCATTTCATCTGAAAAATGATATCAAGTATACACCCGAGTATTCTGACAGCACACAGCTCCAAGAGGGTAGTTCTTGGAAATCTGAATTGACTTAGAAGCCAGTCATCATCATCTGTAAATACAGATCTCTTCTATTGAATTGAATTGAATTCCTTTATTGTCATTGTATGGTATATTGAGATTCAGTATACAAATCCTCCATAAACTTACTTTCCTACAAAATGACAAAATAACAACAGCAACAACAATAATAATAATATGATAAAAAAACAATGAAAAATATACAGTATGAAAGCATAAGTACAATATACAAATACATTTTGTACAGATAGTGAAAATGGTTCACTAAGTGGCTTGGGCTGTGCAATATTACAGATGTAGTGCAAATTTACAGTGAGGTAATTGTAATTATAAGTACAAACAGTTCTACCGAGAGCACTTGATGGAGTGATTTGAGTGCATTTACAGCTCATGGAATGAAACTGTTTCTGAGCCACAAGATCCGTGCAGGAAAAGCTGTGAAGCGTTTGCTGGATGGGAGAAGTTCAAATAGACTGTGCACATGACTGAGTGGAATCCATGCAGATGCTGCTGGTTTTCTTTATGCAGTGTGTGCTATAAATATACTCCAGAGCTGGAAGCTGTATCTTGATATTTCTTTACGCTTTTGACACAAGCTGCTGTACAGTTGTGATTCTAAACTCAGATACAGTGGGTTAAAATACTCTGAGTGGTGCACTGAGAGTAACAGCACTAAAGCAGCTATGGTATATGGAATAGCTTGGCCATTCCGTGCTCCATTATATTGTCAGAGGTTGATTACAATCAGGTGCCTTAAATTTCTAAATGATAAGCTGTTAATTTCAGTGTATTTCATAAAGCCGCATCATGGATATGAATCTAAAAAACAAAGGGAAACCACACAGGAACAGTAGCACTGCTTTGATGCTGGGTGCCACCAGTTTACAAAACTGAGTAGAAACTTATGTACGCAAGGGGGGTGCTGCCGTGAGAATGTGCGTGGCTTTATGCGAAGTTTAGTTTTTATAATATGACATGAGGATGGAAATGGGCGTATGCAACATTTTTGTGTGTATGCACCATTTATACATGAAGCCCCTGGAGAAGTTAATGGCTGGAGCACCAAGAGCACCTCAGCTAATAGAGAAAGAGACTGAGAATGAACAAAGCATTCTACCAAATTTCAAATGCAGTTGTCCCAGCAGAGCCTGATGTGGATTGCATGCTGAATGATTTCTTAATAAAAACTAAATATAAAATCATTATTTGTTGCATGAATGGTTAATGTTGTTGAAAATTTGGCCCACAAACTATGAAATGAGCTAACAACATGCTCTAAGAGTCAGTCGTCTGATTTGAGTATGTTTTTTTTTTTTTTGTTACACTGGCTATGTGAGGATGTTGGGGAATGATGCTTTGTTTTTTGTCTTGATATTTGTATTGCTGTTTATTTGCATGAACTTCACCAACTGAAATTCCAACCAGCGTTGTTATGGCAATACAGTAAAGTTCATTAATATGCCTGGTGCTGTGTGCCAACCTACTCACTGCTTCTATAAGTTTAGCAGATTAGATAGATAGATAGATAGATAGATAGCTCAGCTTCATGCACTGATACAGTCAGTTTAGCTGACTTATCATTTAACTACTGGTGAAGTGTTAGTGATCACCAGGATAAACAGGGGCGCCCTAAAGCATAGAGATCTGCATATTGCATTTACAGTATGTGACAGATCACTGTATAAAACACATTAGCAAAGCTGAAAATTGCTACGTTTGGATTTAAGGTGTGCCCCAGTCCTAAAAGTACTCATGTCCCAAACTGAACTGGGTGCATAAAAGATGTAGTGGTGTGAAGGGAAGCCTGCTAGTGGCGAGTGCAACCTTAATTTGTAGAAAATGTGTGGGGGCTACAGAATGCTGATTCAGTAATTGTAAATTTAGATTATCAGCAATGGAGTTGTTTTGGAGGAAATGTGGAGTACAGAGAGAGAGGCTCTAACAGTGTTAATAATGTTGAGGGATCTGTGAAAGAAACTCTAGGAGCTGTTCCCCATTTTGAACTCTAAAATCCTCTTTGCCGCTGAAAGGGAGAGTTTATGTGAGCTATTTGAGGAACAGTATGCTCTATGAAAGTGAGATGTGACTGATGAATGAAGACCATGAAGAAGAGCTGGAAAAAACTGAGATGAGAATGATCAGATGGATCTGTGGACTGTCAAGGAATGAATTAAGTGTAAAGACTTGGTGTAGATGTAGTATGTGTTGTGCTGAGAAGAAACAGACTAATTTAGTTTGGGTATGTGGAGAACAGGATGAAGATGAGACTGGGTGATGAGATGCACCAAGATGGGGTGTGGAGGGGATGAGTCCAATAAAATTGCAGAATGTAGACCTGGAAAATAGCTACTTAAACAAATATATCTCTCTATTATATAAAAAAAATCTTTTGATGCGACAAGACTTTTTAGGAGACGAGACTTTTTGGAAAAAATTTTTTCAAGTCCTGCAAAATGAGAATATTGCCATGAGATTCTTTCAAGTCACGCCCTCCTATCAATCATTTTCAAACAAGACCACGGTACTCTCACCTCTCAGTCTTGTGAATGCGTTTGTCAGACACACTTCCTGTGCTCTCAGCTCTTATAAATTTTAATGTTTTCCTCATTTTAAGTTCCCAATTAAAGAAGATATATTATGTCCAAATTTTATTGAAGAATTTCATCACAAAATGTTATCAACAGAAAAAATGAGTACACGGGCAATCCTAGCTCCTATAAACAAGGAAGTCAAACAAATTTACGCCAAAAATGTCGATCTGTAACACGGCAAAATGGTTAAATGCATATCAATAGACTGTGCTGAAACAGTTGATGGTGATGATGCGGAAGATGAAACAACAGCTTACAATATCCCGAAGAATATCTATAACCGTTAACACTGTCCAGTCTTCTACTGCATGAATTACTGTAGAAAGACGGATGTATCCAGGAAAGGTAATGTAGTAAATCTTCTGCAGATAACATTACACAACAAAGGAGATCTTGATATGCCATTTGTATTAAAATGTTAACAGTTTCCTGTTAGAATAGATTTTGCAAAGACAATTAACAAATCTCAGAGCCAAATATTCAAAAAAGTAATTTTAATAAATAGAGAGAAAGAAACAAAATTCAATCATGGGCAGTTATATGTCACGTTAATTAAAATCTACTTAAATTGTACATCCGCATCCCCATATGCAAGTGGCAGAATCACAAAGAGGCTAAGAGGATTGGCAAGCAAAGTGAGCGGAGGGAAGGCCCCCTAGTATGATTATTATTATTATATATATATATA
>JANRMT010062808.1:4785142-4820142 GCA_026402145.1 Polypterus bichir lapradei
ATGAGCACCTGCAGTCCATCCTGAGAATCTCCACAACACAGAACCTCACACCAAACATAAACGAACTTGTTGCCAAAAAAAGATGCCAGGCATCCAGCTCTAAAATGACATAAGAGCAAAGACAACTGAATGATTTGATTTGTTATTGCTGAAAGGAACACATTTTATTTATATTTCCAGGTTTTGTTATGCAGCATGTTCATATTTGAATTTGTATAATTTTGACAGGATATATTTTTATGGAGAGCAAAATCTTTTGAGATATTTAAAATCTAAGTTTATTTTTTATATAAAATTACATAAGAGTAAAGAAATTTGAATGTTTGTTCTTTTAACGTTTACTTTATTTCTAACTTGTATAATTTAGACAGGATATATTTTTATGGAGAGCAAAATATTATAAGTTATTTAAGGTTTGAGTTGATTTATTCCGGAATAATATTCCTGTCTGTTTTTATTCATATTTATGTTCAAAAAAGTTAAGTTTTAAAACTTTTAAAGTTTTAAAAGTTTAGTTTTAGTGTGTTCAATAAATGTTTATCCTGTTCGGCCCGCGACCTAAAGTGTGTTTTGGATTTTGGCCCCCTGTGCAATTGAGTTTGACACCCCTGATTTAGTCGACACAAATATCTTTGGTTGGAATGTCAGGTGAATTTACTCTTTACATTTGTATAGTGAAGAAAAATTTATGCAGTGATGCCTACATTTAACTTACATTCCTACCAAAGATATTTCTGTCGATTAAATAAAAATTCCTTCTATTTAAAATTTAAATAGAACTTGAACAGGTACGATAGTTCATAATATCCACGCAGACTTGCACGTAAGAGCAGGAGTCATCCGTTTTAACAAACAGCGTATTGCACTGATACGAAATAGCCTACCCATTTAATTATTTAGGAATGAATAAATAAATTAAAATTTTGTACAAATAATGTTTTTCATTTTTCTTCCTTGATGGATTCTGCCACCCCCAGCAACAGTTGCTCGCACCCCAAAGAGTGTATATATATATATATATGTGTGTGTGTATATATACTGTATATATATATGTATTTGTGTGTGTATGTATGTATGTGTGTATGTATATGTATGTGTGTATATGTAGATATGTATATATATATGTTTATATGTGTGTGTGTGTATATCCGCTGCGAAGCGCGGGTATTTTGCTAGTACACTAATAAAAGGCAAAGCCCTCACTCACTCACTCACTCACTCATCACTAATTCTCCAACTTCCCGTGTTGGTAGAAGGCTGAAATTTGGCAGGCTTATTCCTTACAGCTTACTTACAAAAGTTAAGCAGGTTTAATTTCGAAATTCTACACGTAACGGTCATAACGGTTGATAACGTCTGCCATGTTGAACTTTCTTATTTATGGCCCCATCTTCACGAAATTTGGTAGGCGGCTTCCCTGCGCTAACCGAAACCGATGTACGTACTTATTTCGGTGGTATGACGCCACTGTCGGCCGCCATATTGAACTTTCCAACGTCACTAATTCTCCAACTTCCCGTGTAGGTAGAAGGCTGACCCCATCTTCACGAAATTTGGTACCTACATACTTATTTCGTTGGTATGACACCACTGTCGGCCGCCACAATGAACTTTCCAATGTCACTAATTCTCCAACTTCCCGTGTGGGTAGAAGGCTGAAATTTGGCAGGCTCATTCCTTACAGCCTACTTACAAAAGTTATGCAGGTTTCATTTCGAAATTCTACGCGTAATGGTCATAACGGTCAACATTGTCTGCCATGTTGAACTTTCTTATTTATGGCCCCATCTTCACGAAATTTGGTAGGCGGCTTCCCTGCGCTAACCGAAACCAATGTACATACTTATTTCGGTGGTATGATGCCACTATCGGCCGCCATATTGAACTTTTCAACAGTCTTTGTTACTTATGGGCCCATCTTCAAGAAATCTGGTACACGGGTTCCCAACGCTAACTGAATCCTACTTATGTACATATATATGTCCATAGCCTGCAGCTCGGTCACCGTGTGAGGCGGCGTTGGGTCCCCCATCCCAATGCCTCCCACGTTGTTGGCTGCCTGCCTATATAAGCCTGTCCGTCGCTCCGGTCTCTACATTCCCTTCCTTGCTTCACCACGGGATTCACGTCTCCCTACTGATAACTACAGCCTTTTTATTTAATCCACGGCTTCTCGGCTGTTTTATTGTTCGTTTATTACGATTATAGTTATTGTGTAGGTATTTTAGACTTACTTTACATTGTTCAGGTACCCATTTCCTTTATCATTCCAACCGTACCCCCATTACCATGTCTATCGAGGTGATCACCATCGATCAAAGAACTGTCACTTACCGAGTGGTTTCCATGCCCGGAGATGGCACCTACCTTTTCCATTCTCTTTGTTACATATTGCACGGCCATATCAGGCTCACTCTTGATATCCGGAGGAACATTGTGTCTTATGTATTGAATGACTGGGACAGGTTCAAGGTGTGGACTGATGACGGTACAGGAGATAATTATACTACATAGGAGTACTATAAGAGTGAAATGCTTAAGCCCTTCACCTATGCTTCTGCATGTGAGTTGATGGCTGCCGCTGAATTGTTCGGTTGTCGCTTTCAAGTGTACTGAAATGGCCAAATATTTTACACCTTTCGACAACCGCCAATGCCTCTTAAACATCTTAGATTCACAGGTGACGATTTCAGTAGTGGACACTTTGATGTTTATGAATGTTTAAACTCTCAAAAGCTGGATGTGAAGTTATCGATGAAACCGGTTGTATGCTTACAACGCTTGACAGATGCCGAATGTCACTTCAACACAACAAGTCCTGCAAATACTAACATAATTGAAACAAACCATGAAACTCAAACCGATTATGACAGCAGCAATCCAAGCTGTGAGATTTGAGGCAAGATTGCTTTTCACATGACCGACTGTAAGTTGCATGCTCAAGAGTAAACTCAGCGCACAACTTGGTCATATTACAACCGGAGGGCCAAACTCACAATATATATAATTTTTAATGTACGTCGTTTATTTGGACCTGGTCATTTTAAAGGTAGCTCGCAAGCCGAAAAAGTGTGGGCACCACTGCTCTATTGAAACATAGGGACCACGACAGTGCTGCAGTTCCAGACTCCAGACTTCGCCTACTGAGCACCTTTTACTGCTATAATTTTCTTTTGTTTCTCTTTTATCACTTTTTATTTTTATTAATCTGTATGCCACAATTCTATAAAAATGAAGATCAATGGTATTGAAAATTTAGCAGAAAAATAAAAATGCTGTTTATTCTGTTTACTGTATTTGTTTCTCTGTTTTACAGTCATCTGTAATTCATGTTTGTAATTTCACATATTGGCAGAGACTACTATATTTATTTCAAACAGATCAGCACTGTCACCAAGAAGCAAATACCATGTAATGTCACATCGTGCATGATACTGGGTGGGTAGCACTGCTGCCTCGCAGTAAGGAGACCTGGGTTCGCTTCCCGGGTCCTCCCTGCATGGAGTTTGCATGTTCTTCCCGTGTCTGCATGGGTTTCCTCCGGATACTCCGGTTTCCTCCCACAGTCCAAAGACATGCAGGTTAGGTGCATTGGTGATCCTAAATTGTCCGTAGTGCCCTGTGTTGGCTGGGATTGGCTCCAGCAGACCCCCGTGACCCTGTAGTTAGGATATAGTGGTTTGGATAATGGATGGATGGATGTATTGCTGTGTCTGTGGTTTGGGGCTCTCTTGTGCCCTCCTTTGGTCGCAATAAATTTTAAATTGCAGGTTTCTGACAACTGGACAGCCAGAAAATCCTGCTGACTAGGCCAATTGTGACCACAAGGGTGCACCAAAGAGCCGCAAGCCACAGAAAGAGCAATACAGCACACACCATATGAGTAAAATAAAGATTTGTTTTTATTCATATACTTATTTTAAGGGTGGAGGGCAGATCCTGGTGTTGATTGGCAAGTTGCCCTGCCTCTTGCGTGACCACCCACAATACACATGGAACATAACAAAGGCAGCTTATATATACAGAAAAAATCAAAAATAAAGAATGGTGCCAATAATCAACATAAATAAAAAAAAATTAAGAATGTACAAAAGAGACATAAAACATGAATTTCTACCTCAGCCAGCATCATGACAACACCATTGATCTTGACCAACATAATTTGAAAAGATCTTGTGGTTTACTCAATACAAAAAAAAATTCAGTGTTAAATTATAGAAAATTATTATTCCGTGTTTCGTAATATCTTAGTTTAGGTACAGCAAAACTGCATCTGGTACTCATTTACTCATCTGTAACAAGACCTTAACAAAGGGTCCTTGAGGTCTTAATAGCACTTCTAAAATATCAGTAAATGGGTTATTGATTTCTGTGCATGATGGTAAAATTTCTTATTAATATGAATGATTCACAGGTCTTACACTAAATATGTAATATCAAGAGAAATGTGTCTCAGTGAAGCCACCTCAGACCACTCCAAAGTGAATTTTTGTTAGCAGGTCACACTGCAGAGATAAATAAACATTTTACTAATACATTCTGCAGCTAAAACCATCTTAGACTAAAGACAGTAAAACTCTTCAAAGGTGTACTTGATAAACGAATACAGCACTGACCTGATAAACCTTAGGTGTCAGGAGTAGAGCACAGGGCACTACAGCTTTTGCTAGCCACCACTCAGGCTGTGCCTGTTTGTGTTTAGTGTTGTCAGCAGTTCTTTTGAGATATAGGATTATCCATTCTGTTTAGGAGAGAAATGAAAATGCAGTTATATGGAGAATTCCGGACTTCAAGGCAGGGTGTACACATTTAAGTACCTAAACTGAACAAATGCAGCCCATTTGACAGAAATAATTGTTTGTGCTTTGAGCAGTCTGTCAGCTCTCCAATTCGACTGAACACAACAGCGATTCTGAGGAAAAGCGCACAGATCAGCCGCCAAGTGGAGAATGAACGACAAAAGTAAGTGTGGCTTTATTTTTTCTGGTAGCCAATATGTTGTATAAGCTAAAATTTATGAATACTTTTTTATTAAAAATCATTTTTGTTTAGTACAGAATGTATTTTTTTAAATTAATCTCATTACCCAGAAAGATGCATACCTAATGAAGATTGTATCCTTTCTTTCACGTATTTAGAATGTATTCTCATATGCCAACCAATACAATGAAGTGCTTAGTTATATACTGCTGTCATAAAAAAAAGAATAATTTAACAACACAGTAGTATCATATCTATAGTAATAATAGTACTATACAAAGATTTAATGGGAAAAAGCATGCAGGTCAAGAGGAGACTAAAACACCACACAGTCCAAGGTGGAGGTATCAAAATGCAGTGTGCGAGAGTCTTAAGGAAATGTTTTTATCAATCACGTTTGCACAATTTCCCACCATTCACGTATTATAAACACAACCTGAAATGATGTTGCAGAACATGAGCCCACATGTACATAGCACTTGCAATGCATGGCTGCTCCTTGTTTCACAGTCTTTATTTCTAAATTAATTGTCAGCATTTCTCATCCTTTGGAGAGCCAGTCCTGTTATAATGAGTTATTTTCTTGTATTTTTTTCCTGCCTTCTCTATGAACGTTGGGTAAATATTCTACATGGATTCTGTTATTTTGAACCACAACAATGTGAATTTCACTTTGATTTTAATAGGTTGACATTTTATATGTCTTATTAGGGCACTGTTTTGTTCATTTATTGAAGAGTTAGTTAGCACAGGTTGTTGCTATGGTGATCCATCCTAACAGCCCTCAGGATTGTGTGGCTTGTGATGTCATTCGGAGCGCTATGATAAAAGGTGGCTCAGAGTTTGTCTAGTGCTCTTCACTGAGTGCAGGCGCAGAGTGCTGTGAACAAATTGTTACATATGCATAACAGAACTAACTATTTTACATTACAGCGAGTAATTAACCATATTAAAAAATAGTAAAACATAATAATTTGAATGTAAATTATATTTCTTGTTGCGTTAGAGTTATTTGTTGCATTATAAGATTTTGTTCTGTTTGGATTTGAAATTAGCACACAAATACTTTTTAAACTTAAACTTTTACTGTAAAACTTCAGTTAAAACAATATTTTGAATTTAATTTTCGTCAATATCGCGTTGAATTTTGATTCCATGTTTGGACTTACATCGTGACAACGCAACGTATAACTGCCCGTGAGTGAATTTGGTTTCATTCTCTCTAATAAATAAACCAACTTCGAATGTTTGTCTATGTGATTTGTTTATTGTCTTTGCAAAAGCTATTCAAACAGGAAAATGTAAATGTCTTAATAGGAATGGCATATTAAGATATTAAGATCTCCTTTACTGTCTAATGTTATCCATGGGAGATGTACTATATTACCTTTCTTGGATACATCCTTCTTTCAACAGTAATTCGGGCAGTGGAAGACCGTACAGTATTAATGGTTGTAGATATTCTTCAGGATACTGTAAGCTGATGTTTTCATCCTCCGCACGATCACCACCAACTGTTTCAGCACAGTCTGTTGATACGCATTTGACCAATTTACTGTGTAACCGATCAACAATTTTCTTGTTATTTCATTTGACTTAATCGTTTCTCGGTGCTAGGATTGCCCGTGTACTCAATTCTTCTGTGGATAACCCATCGGGATGAAATTCTTCAATAAGATTTGGACATAACAAGTCTTCTTTTATTAGGAACTTAAAGTGAGGAAAATGTAAAAATTTATAAGAACTAAGAGAGCAGGAACCATGTACGTGGTTGAATATGGTTGAGAGGAGAGCATGACTTGAAAAAATCTCATGGCCAAAGTCTCGTCTCACGGGACTTGAAATTATCTCTTTGAAAAAGTCTTGTCTCAGGATTTCCTTTGATAATAGAGAGACAAGTACAGACTTCACAGCTGTTTTCTCTGACTGGTTTTTCAAAAATAAAAAACATTTTTTTATACATTGATTTTTGGGTCAGCGTTGTTATGTTTTAACGAACGATTTTCTAATTTTCATTACCCCTTCTAGAGTCTGTAAAACGTATGTGTGACGTGTGGTCTGTGGCACTGTGGCAATTCTAAATAATTAATCGCACCCTGTGTAGGTGCAGGCTCTAAGAGGGACAGAGGGTGTGTAAGTGTTGTGACAGATAGGGGCCGCTATTGTTCCCTTGAATACTCAGACAATACGTCAGACACCAGATAAAAGTCCAAATATAATTTATTTCTGGACTATACAGTGCACAAAGCACCCTCCTCTCCACAATACTCATATAAAAAACAATAATCAATCACAATACAATCCTCCACTCTCCCAGACGCGTTGCCACCCTGCCACCCAGCTCAGCTCAACGACTGGGATCTCCCACAGTCCTTTTATATTCCCTGACCCAGAAGTGTTTCAGATCCTTCAGTCCACGTGACTTCCTGTCACTTCCAGGTCAGATCAAAGGTCCTCTTCTTCATCCTGGAAGTACGTTATTTCCACTGTTGCTGTGACTAAGACGTGCTTCCGGGTTATAGGGTACGTAAAAGTCTCTGGGCCTCCCTGCAGCGTCCCCTTGCGGCCCCCAAGGTATCCAGCAGGGCTGTGAAGGAAAACTCCAATATCCATGATGCCCTGCTGGAATTCGGGGCACCTCCATGCTAACGGAAGGGCTCCATTTAACGGTGTGGGGGTATTGGCCAGGATGAATGGCCGGCCATATCTCACAGTGTGTTTTGCTCTGTGGTTAGTTGAGGCACTGGCTGGCTGTGACACATTCATGTGCAGAGGCGGGCGGGTCAATCAGGAGACTCCGTGCCTCCTCGTACCCGCACCCAATTAAGATGCAGATTTAAAAAGAGCCTGCTTGGGTCAGAGGGGGAGAAGAGGGGAAGGTAGGAACATGTCAGAAGATAAACAGCATCAGAGTTTAAAGGGAGAATGGAGAGCAAAAAAAGTGAAGACCTGTGAAAGCAGTCTCATGCTGGACGAGCGGCCAGCTTCAGAGAAAAGGCAGGACAATCTTGGGCCTCACGAAGGAGTGATTGAGTGGCATTCCAGGGGCTAGTCACCCCGCTGAATAACTGTGAGGTGTGGGTATAAGCATGGTGGAGTCCTCCCCAGGGATCCAAGGTATGACTGCAGGTGATGGGAGGAGGATTGACCTCGAACGCTCTGGCTAGAGCTGTGTGGGTGGCTAAGACGGAAGTCGGGTGATGAAGTTTGCGGCTGTTAACATTTTCCACAGCTGAGCAAGCCAGGGGTGAAATGGGGAAACACAGGTGGAGTTGTACCGGACTCGTCTGACTGTGGAGTCAGGACCCAATGACTGTGTGTTTCAATCTCTACTTTTAATGGATTTAATCATTATAACTTTTTAATCTCCACTGGCACCTTTATTTTATTGGATTATTTTTTGAGGATTACACACTGTACTAATGGCTCTGTTTGGTTTGGATTTGGTTTTCGAAAGGCTTAATAAAAGCACTTTTGCACTTTTTCACCATCCCCTTGCTTTATGTGAGTGTCCTCATCTGCTGGCTCATCCGGTCTGACTATCATCGGTGTTGGGTTCAAGAGACTCCCAGAATGGAAGTGGGAGCTGGAGCCGATCTGCACCATCACAGTATCATCCTAAAATGTGCAAACCTGAGGTGAAACAAATCAAACCTAAAACTGAATCAATGAGCTCAGGGGAGCGAATGAATGAACTAGCTACCGGGCTTTGATGTAATAGTATTCCTATCTTGGAAATCAAAATACTTGAAGAAACAAATGGTTTTGTGGAAACTCTGACTTCTATTAGTGTTGGGAAAGAATCTTTAGGCAATCACTCATTGTTTAAGAGTTTATTTACGGACCCTGTGGCTATTAATTGTGTCAGTTTGACCACACAGCAGAAAATGATATTAGTTCTTCCCTTCTTCTCAAATTGAAGTGGAGAAAGTAGCTCTTTAACACACTTCTAGGGTACATTCATAACAATAATGGTGCCAGAGTTATGGCATAGAAAAGACCCATACACATTAAGGTTTCAGTAGGATCCTTTCCAGGCTTCCCACAGTAAATAACCATAATGTATGGTAGCAGATTTGTAAAATCATGATTTTAAAAGAACTCTTGCTGCATATAACAACACATACTAAGTTCAAGTTTTCTTAATCTGTTAGTGTCCTGCTAGGTAGCCTACCATACATTGAAGATGTCAGTATTTTCTACATATAACAAAGTTATTCAAAGCACAAACAACCAGCTTTATATGCAAAGAACCCTTCTTAGAATGAAATGATACTTTGTCAAGCAATAATTCTATAAGGAACTATGCAAACCAGTAATGAACCATAAAGTGCCTTTAATGAACCATTATTTTAAGAGTGATTGATTGACAACCCACTGGGGAGGGAGTGTTCTAATATGTTACACCTCCTAACCTGTTAATCTCTATTCAGACAGCAGCTTTACATAAAGAATTAACAACCATTTCTGTGTTAGAGTCACCTGCACCCCGAGCAATTGAAATCAATCCCTCGTTTAAGAAAACATAAACCTATATTGACTGGAAAAACGTAGAACATTGTATAGTGGAGCACCATTGCTTGGATATGGTTAATTGTCACAAAGTTTTCTGCTGTAATAACAATTTATTACCTCTTGAATATCTTCAGTTCAAAGATTTTTTGTAGCAAAGTTCTCTTGTTATAATTAGCACCACATAGGAAGTATGATAGCCCTATTGTCTTCTTGTTAGATGTCTGTATACCTAAATGAAAAAATATATGCTTAATCTAAACCAGAAAGTAAAGCTTTGGAGGAATATGTTTAACAGAATTTGAAAAAAGATTAATTGAACTGTGTTCAAGTTTAATTGGAGCTCGGTTTTCTTTTCTTTTTTTTTTTTTGTTGAAAAAAATGACAGAGGGTTAAAACCATGAATCATATACAGTGAATTGATTAGAACAAGAATAAAAAATATCCTTTTCCAGTCATATTATCCATTCTCAATCAAGTAACTAGCTCCAGAGTTTTTACTGAGTCAAATCTCCATAGTACCTTCTTCTGAATAAGAATATGAGGCAGACTGAAATGTAAACAACTAATGGACATTATCATTATAAGGTAATGTCATATGGATTGGCCAACACCCTGATGATATTTTAAAAAATTGTTAACATACAGTGTCTTTCATTAGGCTTTGACTAACTTATTCACTGGAATGGGCATCATTCCTCGATTCCTCCTAAGCAGGCCAGTTAGCCACATGGTGCTGCCAGCATACAGGGATTTGTGGTATATATCCAGTGGCAATACTTTTATTATTCTCATTTTGGTCAACTAATGCAGCAGTGCTCAAGTTCAGTCTTAGGTCCCACAAGTGGCTGCAGGTTTTTGTCCAAACCCACTTCCTCTTTCAATGGGTCTTCTACATCATCATAACAAGCAGTTATTTTCCAGTTTTGATGTTTTTTTATATCCATTCAGAAATTACAAACTGGTTATGGTACATTTTTAACAAATGAAGCAGCAATGTACTGTAAATGTGTTGGACAGGTAAGAATTAATTATTTTTCCTTTTAAATATATTGATTTATTTATTCATTATCATGTTTAAATAGAAAATTATTTATTAATACGCACACAAATGGGTACACTGAAGTAGCAGCTTCTTTCAGAGTCATTTGTACTAGTGTCTGCTCTCCTCAACATTAATTATCTGTATTGAGACACAATCAAGAAAGCATCAGTGCAGAAAGGCATCTGATTGTAATTTACCTGTAACAATATAATGGTCCACGAAATAGCCAAACTATTCCAAATACCATAGCTGCTTTAGCATTGTTACTGTCAAGTATTTATCCCACTGTATCTGAGTGTGGAATCACAGCTGTACAGCAGCTGATCGGAAAGAGAATCATCGGTATACGGCATCAAGCACACGCTGCCTCAGCCATGCTGTCTATTGAACTGCTCTCATATAGTAAACACTTCAGAGCCTTTGCTGCATGGACCTCGCAGTTCAGAAACAGTTTCATCCCAAGAACTATAAACGCACTCAATCAGTCCATCAAGTGCTCCTTGTAGAACTGTTTGTACTTATAAGTACGATTACCTCACTGTAAACTTGAGATACAGTTAAAATATTGCACAACCTGAGCGACTTTATAAAGAGCGTATTTACGTATGATGACAATATCATTTTTAAGATGAAATGCAGCAAAATATGTTTATTACATTATACAGATAAAATGTTAACATCATTTAAATAATCTATATTTTTAATAATTAAACATGTGAGGACATGGTGTCACAGCACTAGGTAGCTCAGGGATTGTTCCTGCCTTGCGCTGTATTCTGGCAGGGGCTGGCGCGACACTGGAAGGATAGATGGATAGAATAATTAAACATGTACTACTAAGATATTTCAATGTTCCTTAAAAGTTTTGAAGAATCGTAGTTCTCAGCTTACAGATGGTTTAACGTCTATTACAGAGCTGATTGTGTGGCGATTGGGTATTTGGACAAAGAAAAGGAAGGACGGGAATTGTACAGGACAGTACTGCTGCAATAAATTATTTCATCGAAGGTCGCGCACCAAGCATCTTGCATGAGGCAGGAACAATCACTGCGCCACCATGTCCCCATGTTTAATAACATGTTTTAACTCCTATCATCATGAAAATGATATCACATATACATCTCAGTATTTTAATTATTCAGAGAGCTCTAATATCACAAATGTAATGGATTCTGTGTCCTGTCGGAGGAAGAGAAAGCCTGTTTAAGAAGCATGTAGTGATTCACACACATAGAGCACATAGAAAGCATTTAACGTGCTACTTTAGTTCAATGGTACTTGAGAAACTAGTAAATTAAACGATTTTAAGATGAAGTTTATGATGTTCTACTTTAATGACAAAATAAACTATGTGATTAAAGTGGAGATTAAAGTTTACATTTCGAGCTGTTTTCTCAGTGTGTCCCTATTTTTTTTTCTTTTCTCTGTAGCCTAATAAGCTTTTATATGACACTCAGATGGTGGGCTATGACTCACCTTTTCACGGTGACTTTGATATCTGACAACATCTTTTTTATTTTGGGCACTGTGTGACTTTGTGAACTTGAGCTTTCGAGTTTCTCCAACACTCTGTCACTCGATCAACTTCCTTTTGTTGTTTATACCACTGTTTAAACCAACAAATAGTAAGTTTTTCCTTACCTCTACTTGGTATTCGCTGAAATTCTTCTATTTTCCCTTGTGTTTTTGCCATTGCCTTTTCACAGAACGCTGAGCTTAGGGGCTATTTATATTGATTTGCATATTCTTTTTTTTTTTTTTTTTATTAATTTTATTACAATCCATACAAAGCAATCAAGTTTTTACAAAGAGAAAAATTAAGAACAGATCGATCCCCACCCCTTTGATTTGCATATTCAAAGAGGCATAATTCTGGGAGGACTTTGGGCAGTGGCGGCAAACATGTGCACGTACGTTACTCTTCATGCTGCCCAGGATGTATGGAACAGAAGAACGTGGAAGTTCCACGTCTGGATTTTTTTGTACATACGAACATTTCCACTTTTGTCCGTACGCCATGTTTTAGTGTGAATTCTACGCATGACGTTATGTATGAGGCCCCAGGTCTTTAAAGTTTTTATATTTGCCACCCAGTAATAAAATTAAAAATGAAGTAGTGCCGTGCCACCTTCTGCTTTAGGTCATTGTAGAGTCGCCCTTTGGATGTGTGGATGTTTAGAATTCAAATAAATGAGGTTGTGATATACTGTGGACCAGAAGTATGGGGATGGTATGAAATAGAAAAAGAAGCTTGGGAAGGATGTTCATCTATAACAGTATTGATTGTCCCTGCTAAAGTGAAATGGAGGGTGGACCATCTATTCACATCTTGTTTAATTTTTTCTATGCAGACAGTAAAATTTTGTTGAAAAAGAGCTTAATATCTACTTGTGATATTTACTCCGAGATATTTAAACTGACCTACTAAGATAAATGGGAAGGTGTCCAGTCTGATATTACTTGCTTGAAATTCACTGGAAAAAGCACACTTTTATTAAAATTAATTTTGAGTCCAGATATCTTTTGAAAATCTGTTAATACTTTTAGGACTACTGGTATGGAATTTTGTGGGTCTGATACATGCCGTACCATATCATCTGCATATAGTGTTTTTTTTCTGTTCAAGTCCTTCCATAAAAAATCCCCTTTATCTCTGATGCATTTCAAAAGTAAACAGCCAATGGCTCGATGGCGGTTGATTGCAAAGACCAATGGTGATAAGGAGCATCAGTTTGATCCATGCACATACAGTGCATCTGGAAAGTATTCACAGCGCATCACTTTTTCCACATTTTGTTATATTACAGCCTTATTCCAAAATGGATTAAATTCATTTTTACTTGAGATTTTTGCAAATTTATTAAGAATAAAAAAATTGAGAAAGCACATGTACATAAGTATTCACAGCCTTTGCCATTAGCTCAAAATTGAGCTCAGGTGCATCCTGTTTCCCCTGATCATCCTTGAGATGTTTCTGCAGCTTAATTGGAGTCCACCTGTGGTAAATTCAGTTGATTGGACATGATTTGGAAAGGCACACACCTGTCTATATAAGGTCCCACAGTTGGCAGTTCATGTCAGAGCACAAACCAAGCATGAAGTCAAAGGAATTGTCTGTAGACCTCTGAGACAGGATTGTCTCGAGGCACAAATCTGGGGAAGGTTACAGAAAAATTTCTGCTGCTTTGAAGGTCCCAATGAGCACAGTGGCCTCCATCATCCATAAGTGGAAGAAGTTTGAAACCACCAGGACTCTTCTTAGAGCTGGCCGGCCATCTAAACTGAGCGATCGGGGGAGAAGGGCCTTAGTCAGGGAGGTGACCAAGAACCTAATGGTCACTCTATCAGAGCTCCAGAGGTCCTCTGTGGAGAGAGGAGAACCTTCTAGAAGGACAACCATCTCTGCAGCAATCCACCAATCAGGCCTGTATGGTAGAGTGGCCAGACGGAAGCCACTCCTTAGTAAAAGGCACATGGCAGCCCGCCTGGAGTTTGCCAAAAGGCACCTGAAGGACTCTCAGACCATGAGAAACAAAATTCTCTGGTCTGTTGTGACAAAGATTGAACTCTTTGGTGTGAATGTCAGGCATCACGTTTGGAGAAAACTAGGCAGTGCTCATCACCAGGCCAATACCATCCCTACAGTGAAGCATGGTGGTGGCAGCATCATGCTGTGGGGATGTTTTTCAGTGACAGGAACTAGGAGACTAGTCAGGATAAAGGGAAATATGACTGCAGCAATGTACAGAGACATCCTGGATGAAAACCTGCTCCAGAGCGCTCTTGACTAGGGCGACGGTTCATCTTTCAGCAGGACAACGACCCTAAGCACACAGCCAAGATATCAAAGGAGTGGCTTCAGGACAACTCTGTGAATGTCCTTGAGTGGCCCAGCCAGAGCCCAGACTTGAATCTGATTGAACATCTCTGGAGAGATCTTAAAATGGCTGTGCACCAACGCTTCTCATCCAACCTGATGGAGCTTGAGAGGTGCTGCAAAGAGGAATGGGCGAAACTGGCCAAGGATAGGTGTGCCAAGCTTGTGGCATCATATTCAGAAAGACTTGAGGCTGTAATTGCTGCCAAAGGTGCATCGAGAAAGTATTGAGCAAAGGCTGTGAATACTTATGTACATGTGATTTCTCCGTTTTTTTATTTTTAATAAATTTGAAAAAACCTCAAGTAAACTTTTTTCACATTGTCATTATGGGGTGTTATGTGTAGAATTCTGAGGAAAAAAATGAATTTAATCCATTTTGGAATAAGGCTGTAACATAACAAAATGTGGAAAAAGTGATGTGCTGTGAATACTTTCCGGATGCACTGTATGTTTGGGCCAAACCCAAATTTGTGCAATGTGGTGAAAAGTTAGTCCCATTCAACCATGGCAAATGCTTTTTCTACATCCAAAGATGGCAAGATCTCTGGGGTGTTAGACTTTATTGGTGAATATATTATATTAAACAAACCTTGAAGATCAGAAACTAAGTGCCTGCCTTTAATAAATCCAGTTTGGAATTATGATATTACAGAAGGAACTCTTAGGGCATTAGGGCATTCTTAGAACTTACATTGTTTTGTGTAGGGCAGAATGATGGCCATCCCCAACTAAGTGGTGAGTCCAAGGATTTTATCATTTTTTACAGAATTGACAAATTGCTGGAAGGAGCCCCAGACCCTACAGAATTTCTTCTAAAGCAAAAACAGAGATGGGAAAGAGAAATGAAGCAGAAATTAGCCAAGGTGGAGCAGAGGCGCTTAGAAGACAAACTTAGGTATGAGGAAGCGTGGTTGACCCGTAAGAAGATCATCGAGGAGAACAAAAGGAAGGCCACACTTCAGAAAGAACAAGTAAGTATAACAACAATTTTAGTCTGCGAGTGGCATTAAATCTTTAAGCAAAAGACTGGTCCATTGTTGCAGGATAAATAATACATGACCAAAACAGAAGGTCAAATTGAATTTGAAATCACAAAGCAGACAAAACCAAACCCTAAAAAAAAAAAAAATTGCTCAAAAAACTATTTCTCTATAATCAATGAGGTCTCCTTTTTAGAAAAAAAATTGCTTTCTGAACTTCCCCATCATACATCACCATCACACTTCACTGTCACATTATACCGTCATACTTTACCATCATACTTCACCCTGTGCTTGGGGCTATCCTGTCTTTTTGTAAGTATGTGGTATTCAGCAATAAACAAATAATGAACAAATACAATGTTAAAATCTATTCTGAAGATCGACAGAGACAGAATTGTTAGAAAAGAAAACTTATTCATAGTAAGAAGAACCTAAGAGGCTTGATGGTTGACCATCCAGATCCACCTCACCCACAAACAGTGGATTCAGAAGATATGCAGACCTGTTAATTTTCTGCACACTTTATTGTGTTGTAGATTTCCTTTTAAATGGATACATTTGCAGTTTTTGTCCATGTTTTCTAAAATGTTTTCATATTTATTAAAAAAATCAAAAAATGAAATTTCTAATTTCTGTAAGTATTCGGACCCTTTGATGGGGAACTCCTAATTGTGGTCAGGTGCATCCTGTTTGCTTTACTTATCCTTGAGACATTTCTAGAACGTGACTGGAGTCCACCTGTGGCCAACTGAATTGATTGGACATTTTGAAAGGCTCACACCTGTGTATATGATGCCCCACAATTCACACTGTATGTTAGGACAAAAACCTTGAAAGGAACTCTCAGCAGACCTCCCAAGTCACAAGGCATAGATCAGGGCAAAGGTAGCAACGTCCAAAGCTTCAAGTGTTCCTGGGAGCACAGCGGCCTCAATAATTGTGAAGTGGAAGAAGTTTGGGACCTCCCCAACTACTACTAGAGTTGGCCATCTGGCCAAACTCTGAAACCAGTTAAGAAGGGCCTTTGTCAGTTAGATGACCAAGAACTCAATGGTCTCTCTAACAGAACTTCAGAAGCCCACTGCTGAGATGACAACATCTATCAAAAGGATGACCATCTCAACAGCACTCCATCAATCAGGCACATGTGACAGTCTTTTTGGAGGTTGCCAAGAAGCATTTAAAACACTCAATAGATGGAGGAAAAATATTCTCTTGTCTGAAGAAACAAAAATTGAACTATTTGGGCAGAACTCCAAGCACTATGTCTGACGAAGACCAATCACTTCTCATCCCCTACCTAATATGATCCCTAAGGTGAAGCATGGTGGTGGAGGCATCATGCTATGTGAATGTTTCTCAGTGGCAGGGCCAGGGATACTGGTCATTAGTGAGGAAAAGATGAATGCAGCCAAGAAAAGAAAGCTTGCTTCAGAGTATACACAACCTTAGACTGGGGCCACAGTTCTCCCTTCATCACCCCTAAAAAGACTTGAAGTGTCCAGTCAAGACAACTCTGGAGTGGCTTTGGGACAAGTCTGTAACTGTCCTTGAGTGTCCCTGCCAAAGCCCAGACTGAGTACTGAGCTGACAAGCCATTTGAATCACCCCTGGCCACCACACTTAGAAAGTAGTGAAACTATTAACAATATGCCTGAAGAGAAAGGTAGACAAGAGGTGATGTCACTTACACAGAATTAACAAATCTAACTCTTTCAGGTGTCAGTGATCTGAAAATAACAGATCAAAGAGACAAAAACACAAAATAAAGTAAAAACTAGTCAAGGAAAAAATATAAAAAAAAAACGGTAACTAAAGCAAAATGGTATTAAATATAATTAAAATAAAATCAAAAGTACAATTTCTCTCTATTATAAAAAGAAATCCTGGAAAGCAAAAGCAAGGCGACGATACGTGATCTTCTCGGAAGACATTTAAAAGACCCGCGAGACAAAAGAGACTTGCCACAGAATGTCTCAAGGGGACCGTAAACATGAGACTTGGTGCCAAGAGATTGTCCCAGGGTTGTCTCGTGGGGATGTGGAACATGAGATTCTTGCAAGACATGCCCTACTTACAAAAGATATCATATAAGAGCACACCTATCAAAAAACACTCAGACTTGTAAAAGCACGTAGCACACACACATCCTGTTCTCTCAGCACATATAAAGCGTACAAGGACAATACAGGGAATAGAGACCCAAAGGCACTGGAGAGAAAAAAAAAAAAGGGCAGGTAAGAGATTATGAAAGCAGTGGAACTCGAAAGGCTCAAATAAACAATGGCGCGATACACATGCAGACAAAGATACAGAATATGAAAGCAATAAAATTTGAAAGTATTGTAGCGTCCCAGCCAGGTTGAGGCCTTTTTGGTTTTAAGTGACTATTCAGTCCGATTGAGGGCGGGCGGAGTACAGCACGGAAGACTGATAGCGGGGTATTGATTAATGCGGTAAGGTGAGGGGGTGAGACGCGGGGGATGAGGGGTTGGAGAGGGTGCTAGAAAGTTGTGTTTGAGGTTACGAAGTCAGTGATTGTTCAAGTAAAACTTTTGTGACACTTTATCATGTCAGTCGCTACAGTATCAAAAAAAAGATAGTAAAGATCGCATTACCGCAAAACAAAAGGTGATTAATCATCAGAACCAGGTGTAATTGAAAAAAGAGCAGGACAAATCGAGGTCACAAATAAAAGGCAAAGAGTAGACATCGATACGCTATGAGAATCTGTGGTCCCGCAACAGTTAAAGCAACGACAAGTTGAATTTCAAAGAATACACAATTCGGTCAGGTGTATATTGATGATCACGGAGAAGCGATGCAAATTTTAACAGGCAAAAAGAAAGGCAATGTATATATTCCGAGAATATCATTACACATCAAAGGAGATCATGATATGCCATTTGTATTAAAATGTTTACAGTTTACCGTGAGAATATCTTTCGCTATGACAATCAATAAATCACAGGGACAAACAGAAAAAATCGGATTATTTATTAGAGAAACAGAAACAATAGTCACTCACAGGCAGTTATATGTTGTGTTGTCACAATGTGTCTCCAAAAAATATTGTTTTTAATGAAGCTTTTAAGTAAAAGTGCAAATAATGAAATTGAAACAATTCCAAAGAAAAAAAAAATTTTAATTGTATATCCGATTAACCAAAAACAGGGGTTGGCGAGCGAAGCGAGCAAAGCCCCCTAGTATTTACAAAATAAATTCAAATAAGAAAAACACAGGCAAAAATAAGTTTAAAGGAGTATGCATTAACAAGGCAAACCAAAGAGATCAAAAGCAGTCCAAATCGTATCCTAAAAACAAATCGAAGTCCAAAACTCAGAGAGAGAAACACAACAAAGTACTCACAATGGTCACAAAAATCAAATCCGAAATCCGAAAAGCGAAAGTAGAAACTGATCAGAAATACAAAATAAATGCAGAGACATACACACACACAATACTTATTAGAATACAATAAAATACAAAAAGGGAAGACAACAATAATTTTGTTTTGGGATGAGATGTGATCATTTGCCAAACTAAAGTTCTATACTTAAAAATCTGTGTTATCTTTCACCAAAGCCAAAGATCAGCAGCTAAAAACAGTCAAAATTTCATAGTACTTAAAAGTCATTCCGAAAAGAACACAAACTTGCCAAGAGCTAAGGTTTTTACCCACAAACCTTTATACTGTTGCATTTGTGTTTGTGCACCATACATTTATTTCAGTTCTTCTGTGCTTATCAACGCTGACAAAATGGTGACATCTTCAACAAAACAAAATGGCGTCACAATATTCTTATGTTGTTTGATTAGCAATACACTGCTTATTGATAGAATGAAAAGATTCACTTCATCTTATGTTATCCTTTATATTATTGTTGTGTCTGTGAGTAGACAAGATTTGAGAATGAGACACAAGATTTACAAAAAGCAAGAAATAGGTCAAAACTAGGAGATCAGAAAGAATGTACAACAAGGCCAAAATGGAAAAGCAAAAATCGTGGTCAACAACAAGAGCAAAAGTTGAAATACTAGAGTAAGGATGATCTGAAAAATAGGATTCAGATATGCAGCTTGGATAAGGAAGTGTTTCTCTGGATGACCTTTAACCATGACATTGTTATCAAAGGTCACAACCTCAGAGGACACACCCCTAACAACTAGCATATTTGTTTTAACAATGGGAGACCAAAATGGTGGCAATCGTGAAAACACAAAATGGTGGATGAAATAGTCTAAAAAATGTATCAGAATCAATACGAAAAAGGAATTGCCAAAAATCGATTTCAGATATAGCTTCAGTGATCCAAAAAAACCTAAAACAAGTGTAAAATGACATAAAAAATCAGAAAATGAAGCCCAAATCCTAACAGTTATACGCTTAGTGTCAACTTTATTAAGTACACCCTGCTATTGTCATACTGGGTACAATCCCCTTTTGTCTCCAGGACAGCCTGAATTCTTCAAGACGTTGATTCGACAAGGTGCTGCAAAAATTCCTTATGGTTTTCTAGTCCAATTTGGTTCACTAGTATCACACAGTTCCTGAAGAATTTCACCTACATTTTCATACTCAAGAGGTAGCTCTGAAGACCAAGGAACGAGTAAATGAATAGATCAGAGCAACAATAGGCAGCAGACAAAGAGATCCAGTATCCCAAATACAGTCTGTAACAATTCTGGAGGAGATCATGGAAGGAATAGAAGTGCAAGAACATGAAGGTATGGTGATTCTGGGAAGGAATATTAAAGATCTGAAATTTGCAGATAATATAGATCTTTTGGCAGAAAAGGAGAAAGACTAGCAGATACCATTAACAGAAATCTATCAGGCTGGCAAAGACTTTGGACTGCACATCAACTGGAAAAAGCAAAAAGTGACGGTAAGGGTAACAGTAAAGCAGCAGAGGTGTTCATAGTGGGAGATAAACTTGTATGTGTAGACCAGTTCATATACCTGGGAAGCATGATAACTTCAAGCAGCAAGGAAATACAATGGAAAATTGAAAGAGCAAGTAGTGTCTTTGCAAGCCAAACCACATTTCAGAAGAGCAGAAACATTCACATAAAGACCAAACTACATGATGCATGCATGATGTCTACATTACTATATACATGTGATTCTTGCACTCTTAAAGAAAATCAACACTGTTAAGTTGAATGCAATTGAAATGAATTGCTATAGAGAAATAATGGGAATGACTTGGAAGGATTTGGTCAGCAATAAAGGCCTTAGAAAGGGCTTGAACGGGAGAGTAACAGTAAAAGCCAAGATCAGAGTGAGAAAACTGACAATATTTAGACATGTCTGTAGGATGAAGGATAACAGATTGATAAAGACAGTAATGCTGGAAGAATTGAAGGATCAAGGAAAAGAAGAAAACAGAAAAGAAAATGTTTGGATGATATCAATGAAAGGACTACAGTGCATATTCAAAGTACGGTACACTTGGTTCAAGAGAGGAAGGGATCCTGGTCAAGACAGAAGGATCCCGCCATCAGTCTAGATGGTCTCTAGGACTATAGCGTGTTTTAGAAGAATTCTTCATACTCTGAACTTGGTGCTGAGGTGTCACCCATTGCACGGCTGCACTCGGGTCTTAACCTGGGGTCCTGAGTTGATTTGTCATGTGGTGGATGCGGCAATGCGCTGTATCAGCGCGTGCTCCTAACATCCTCCTCCACCTCCTGACCTCTCATCTCACGTCATTCATAAAGACTTTTTTTGGATATACATCCGAAGACTGTGCAAAATACTGAGAAAAACTAAAGTCACTGTTTGTGGAATCAGCTTAAATTGAAGTGTGCTTTGTGACATCATATTGCTATAAACATCCATTTAGAAAAGCACAGACTGAGGCCATTAATGTATTACAATTATCTGAACTGTTTAAATAACATTTAATTTGTATGGCAAGTTCTAATGTGTGCCAAAAAACATTATCAGACTATTACATTACCACCTCCAGCCTCTACCATTGACACAGGCCAGGATGGATCAATGAATGCTCTTATCCTAACATTTATATGTCACAGCAGAAACTGAGATTCATCTGCCTAGATGACAGTTTTCCAAACTTTAATCACCCACATGTCTACTGTAACCTCGTGTCCTGGTTCTTAGCTGACATTAGTGAGACCAAGCGTGGTCTTCTGAAGCTTTAGCCCATCTGCTTTCAGATCCAGTGAATTGTGCCCTACTGGATACCACTGTGATAAAGTTTTGGAATATTTGTCGCCTTTCTGTGTTACCTTCAATGTTTCTACCCATTTTTGTCTTACCACAGGCCTAACACTCACTGAATGTTTTGTTATCACACCATTCTCTTTTAACTTTGGATACTGTAGTGCATGAAAATCTCGTGAGGCCAATAATGAAAGCACAACACAGGATACCAACAACTATACTGCAGTTAAAGTTCCTCATTCTCGCTTCTTGCCCAAAGTAATATTTAGTCAAACAACAAGTAGACTTTTTGAACATGTCTGCATGCTCCCCTTATTGAGTTTCAGCCCCATGATTGGCTGTTTCAATGAGCAGGCCATCTGCATTAACAATCAATTATTAATAAGCATCCAATGAGTGTTTAACTATTGCTTTAATGGATACTGGCACTGCTGAGTGTCAAATAATTCAAGGACGTTTAATATTCCTATAGATAAAGCCTTGGATAGGGGTCTCCTTACTGGTCTCTTTGAAGGATGGAAGGGTCTAGGGACAAATCCCAAATGTCCATCACTCTGGGGCCTTGACTGGAGGCTGGTAGCCAATGTGAGCTCTAGCACCTGTAGTTGTGGCTATCCAGTCTCCATGTCCTGTAAGCCATTTAACTGATGTGAAAAACATGTACCCCTGAGAATGCCAAGACTCCTTGTTCCTCTTGTTTTGTCCAGCCAACTCATAAATGTCCATGGTTTTGGTTTTTCTGCATCTTTTTTGGTTTAAGGTTTATTTTGTCATCTTTTTAGTGTGTTTCCTGAGTCTGGTCACATCCTTATCTGCTCTTTTGGTCTTGTTCATGCTTGATCTGTACCCATCCATCCATCCATTATCCAACCCGCTATACCCTAACACAGGGTCACGGGGGTCTGCTGGAGCCAATCCCAGCTAACACAGGGTGCAAGGCATGAACAAACCCTGGGCAGACTGCCAGCCCACCGCAGATCTGTACCCATGACCGGTGGTTTTCAATCTTTTTGCGAAGTGGACCATTTTTTATTTTATCAAATGCTTGTGGACCAGCAGAGTTTCTAGCACTTCACTTTGCAGTATCGAGTTTTTTATGCTTCCAGTCCCCATTGGAGAAGTATTTAGCAGGACTATTTAGTTTTGACTGGCTTGAGAGCGATGGAGGCATCCCAATCACAGTTCTGAGCAGTGCAAACATTTAAATAAGCATATTACAGCATGTTTTTTCCAGGTTTAATACTGGAAGTGCTCCGCTGACCGGCCATGTTTCATTGACACCGCCTTGCGGACAAGCACTCAGAAATTAACAGCGTTTATGTAATTGAAATATCTGACACTCCGCTGACAAGCAAAATATTTCTGCAGACTGGTGCCAGTGTGGAACTGCGAATCAAGAAAAAAACTGCCCTAGACTGAGCAATGTCTTTTGTTCTTGTTATGATTGTTAGCCTTTATATACTTTTTATATTTTATTGTGAATGAATTCTGAATAATTATATGTCTCTCCTGTGGTTTTAAAACTCAGAAACTCTTGTTCTGAAGTCAGATTTTAGGTTTAATGCATTTTTCTGGAACTTATAACTTATTAGTGCTCTGTCTCAATGCCATTTTGCTTTGCCTTGGGCACTGCTATTTTGTGCATTCTGTCAATATGATGCAGATTTTGACTGCTAGGGGCATGGCCTCAGGGCCTTGACTTCAGTTGGTGGGCAGTTAAAGCTCATCTCCTTGGATATTTTGTAGCTGAATTTGAAGATAACAAACCTATCTTGTATTGTATCTTTGAAGACCATTATTTTAAATTTCATTCTTCTCAAAATTTTGCTCTTGTCTTGACTGTTGATTTTTGTTCTTGTTTTAACTTTCTTGATTAATCTAGTAACTCTCAGCTACTTTTTTGACTTTCCATATTTCCTGGTCCTTTTCATAAAAAATAACCTTTTTTCTTCAAGTGAGTAAAGTTAACCAACTGCCCTTCTGACATTTTCAACTCAGCGATTACCCAAATCTAAGGAAAAAAGGCTTGTATGTCCTTGTGCTGGTTCAAAGCCCTCACATTCGCTTTAGTTAGCACTGTCGCCTAACTCAAGAGTTGCCCTGTCAGTGTGCTGGCAGGAAAACTTTTCAGCAGAACTGGCAGATGTGCATAAAGACAGCAATAAAAGGGTTGAGGCTGGGAGATCAGTAATAGTAACCAAAGCCCAAAACGTGAGACAAAATTTGTAGTCCAATGAAACAAGCCAATGTTGAAAAACTGAATGGAGTACATGCAGATCAGATGAGGAAGAAAACCCCTAGCCGTCCTTTTATCCCATGGCACCGATTACAATCAAGTCATGACCTCTTAGGCTACACCCCTAAAAACATTAACCTAACAACGGGCACTCAAAACGGCGGTTTTCAACGACCTAAAATGCCAATTATGATCAGGTCATGACCTCTTAGGCCACGCCTCTAGAAACATGAACCTAACATGGGTACGCAAAATGGCGGTTATCGAGGAACATTAAAAAAACAAAACACCATGTAAACCAGGGGTGCCCACACTTTTTCAGCTTGTGAGCTACATTTAAAATGACCAGGTCGAAATGATCTACCTACATTAAAAATGCTATATATATATATACTCAGCAAAAAAAGAAACGTCCCCTGACTTTCAACTGTTTTTACTTCAGTAGACTTAATGTGTAAATATTTGTATGAACACTAAAAGAGTCAACACCATAAGACATAAACTAAAAATGTTTCACAATGTGTCCCTGAATGAAGGGAGGCTCAAAATCAAAAGTACCAGTCAGTATCTGGTGTGGCCACCAGCTGCTTGAAGTACTGCAGTGCATCTCCTCCTCATGGACTGGACCAGATTTGTCAGTTCTTGCTGTGAGATGTTACCCCACTCTTCTACCAATGCACCTGCAAGTTCCTGGACATTTCTGGGGGGAATGGCCCTAGCCCTCACCCTGCGATCCAACAGGTCCCAGACGTGCTCAATGGGATTGAGATCTGGGCTCTTCGCTGGCCATGGCAGAACACTGACATTGCTGTCATGCAGAAACTCACGCACTTTTTGCCCCTCCTGTCTGGTCCAGCGAAGGTGGGTTTGTGCCCATAGGCGGCGTTGTTGCTGGTGATGTCTGGTAAGGACCTGCCTTACAACAGGCCTGCAAGCCCTCAGTCCAGCCTCTCTCAGCCTATTGCGGACAGTCTGAGCACTGATGGAGGGATTGTGTGTTCCTGGTGTGACTCGGGCAGTTGTTGTGGCCATCCTGTACCTGTCACGCAGGTGTGATATTCGGATGTACCGATCCTGTGCAGGTGGTGTTACATGTGGTCTTCCACTGCGAGGATGATCAGCTGTCCTTCCTGTCTCCCTGTAGCGCTGTCTTAGGCGTCTCACAGTGTGGACATGGCAATTTATTGCCCTAGCCACATCAGCAGTCCTCATGCCTCCCTGCAGCATGCCTAATGCACGTTCACGCAGATGAGCAGGGACCCTGGGCATCTTTCTTTGGGTGTTTTTCACAGTCGGTAGACAAGTCTCTTTAGTGTCCTGCGTTTTTAGAACTGTGACCTTAAATGCCTACTTTCTGTAAGCTGTTAAGGTCTTAACGACCATTCCACAGGTGCATGTTAATTAATTGATTATTGTTAATTGAACATGCATGGAAAACATTGTTTAAACAATTTACAATGAAGATCTGTAAAGTTATTTGGATTTTTAAAACATTGTTGTTGAAATACACAGTCCTGAAAAAGGGACGTTTCTTTTTTTGCTGAGTATATATATATATATACAGTAGACTCAAAACCATTATGACAGCAGCAATCCAAGCTGTGAGAAAACAGTAAAAAGGAGGCGTGTCAGATGTCGTGGTACATTTTCTAATGCAGCTAGACGAAAACAACTTCGTGACGCTGCCGCCAAATACACAAAACAATTACTTTCACAATCATGTTACGTTATTTTTAAAAAATTTTCCTTTTCTTTTTCATACCTTCTTTAACACACTACTTCTCCGCTGCGAAGCGCGGGTATTCTGCTAGTATTGTATAAAGCTGTTTTTGATTTTTTTAAATGGGTGACATTATTGGGGTTAGTTTCATACTGCCTTTCTGACTTGACCCTCTACTTCTACTGCTTTGTTCTAGAATCTTCCTGAAGAGCAGAGTTGGCAGGACTTGGAGAAGAGTCTGGAGCGACAAGTTGAGCTATTGAAACATGGAAACTAATCCTGGAGACTGTTTATCATCAGCAGACTACTGTGACTGTTAGAGTTCCGTTAAATAAAGGCATAGCAAGTAGAAACGCACAGCAGACAATCCATCAAGGATATGTGTGACATGCTTCCAAGCCACATTTATTTTGTAATAAATGTAATATCCAATTAGAGATATTTATTATTTTGTGATCTGTTCCTTCTTGGCAGTTCTTGACTGCACCTCAATATAACTGGTTCAGTTGAACAAAATAAACACTAAAGTGGAAGAATTAAAGTAACCACTTCCTAAAATTCTTACCCTGTCCCACTAAAATTCTGTCAAGTTGAGAAATGACCCAGAATGAAAAAGCCTCAACACTATGAAATGTGAAAATAAGTGGGGAATATCTTCTGTCAGTCTAGTTCAGCAGGCTTTCTACTGACTACATAGTGTGGTGACAGCATTGTTAGAAGAAAAAGGGCATGTATAAACTAGCCAAAGTCAATTACAGGGCCATCGGGAATCCAAAAAACAAGCGCAGTGTGCAAAACCAAAACCGTAATCAGGAGCGAAACAAGAGAGTTGAAAACCATGATATGTGTATAAACCAAGCGAAAATGTTAACTCAAAGACGTGGTCAAGATGGCAGAAAAGATTTGTTAACCAGGGATCAAAATGATGCCAAAATAGATAATAATAATAACGTTAAGACGTTTTAAGCTGAATCCACACAATTTTAGACAAACCATGAAGTCCATGATGCTGACTTTTTATACCAGCCCAATAATGAAGTCACGTGTTACAAACTCCAAGATGTCCAGCAAAACAATTGTTTCGAAAGAGCATCACGGAAAGATGTGATTTAAATATGATGATGTTAAAAATGCATCAGATCAGGAGACAAATGTGACCACAGGATTCCTTGACCTGTCAAACCCTAAAAATAAAGTGTCAATTTTTTCGAGTCAAGGAAGATGTCTAAAAAATAAGGAGCGAAAAGTCAAATCATGCCAAGTTTAGCTTCAGTAAGGCAGGTTGGAGACGGTGGCACTAAACAGAAAGCAGGAGATAGAGCTGGAGGTGGCAGAGTTTAAGATGCTAAGATTTGAATTGGGTGTGACGAGGATGGACAGGATTAGAAATGAGTACATTAACGGGTCAGCTCAAGTTGGACGGTTGGGAGACAAAGTCAGAGAAGCGAGATTGTGTTGGTTTGGACATGTGCAGAGGAGAGATGCTTGGTATATTGGGAAAAGGATGCTAAGGATAGAGCTGCCAGGGAAGAGGAAAAGAGGAAGGCCTAAGCGAAGGTTTGTGGATGTGGTGAGAGAGGACATGCAGGTGATGGGTGTGACAGAACAAGATGCAGAGGACAGAAAGATATGTAAGAAGATGATCCGTTGTGGCGACTCCTAACGGGAGCAGCCAAAAGAAGAAGAAGAAGGCTGTGACAGTCTTTTATTGTGGAATAGACTCTGTTCTTATTAATTTAGCACTTTCTTTGACCATCTATATAGACCTACCAATAACGCACCTGATTCTTTTGCTTGTGGCTTCAGTTAGCAAGTTTTATTTATGTATTATGGTATAGTAAAAAAGTAGATATGTAAGTTAACTATTAAGTGTATTAAAAAGCAACCAGGATCATGTTTCATTAGGACATTTGAACATTAGAACAATCGAGATGAGAACAGGCCATTCAGCCCAACAAAGCTCACCAGTCCTACCCACTTAACTTTTCCAACATAACATTGGGTCTAATTTTGAAAATCCCTGAAGTCCCACTGTCTACCACACTACTTAGTAACACATTTCATGTGTCTGTGGTTCTCTGGGTGAAGAAAACTTTCTAACATTTGTGTCAAATTTACCCTTAACACTTGTCATGTTGATCACTAGTTATTTTCAGTTTTGGCTGCAAGTGGTAAATGGTGTCCCTGGACACCTAGTCTCGCTGAGCCAGGCGTGTAAGATATACATCTATATACATCTAATGTATACAGCTGTGAGTGAATTTTGCTTAACACTGGGTGAGAACAAGTAGAAGGCTTGCTGAGTGTCACATTCAAAACCAATTCCAACATCTCATGAAGATGAAACTCAAAGAAGGGGTGGTGATTTGGAACTGCAAAGATCAGCGGTGCTCTTGTTAAACTGGTCTGATAAAGAACGAGCTTCTGAACCGTCTACGCTCAAAAAGTCTCCTAAAAAGACCCTTATTAAACATATAAATGTTTGTCGTTTGTGCAGAGAGCACATTACATGTGTTAGAAATAAACATAACCTGCTGCAAGGAAATACACCTTTCTGTAGCATCAGATTATAAATGGGCGTTCAAAGACATCAACAGGTGAGTGATAAACATGAATGATATGTAGACGAAGGTGCTGTGTCTGCTCTCTGTTGTTCAGTTATGACAATAGTGTGAGAGTTGATGTAAGCTTGAAAGAAGTGTCAGCTATGTTTGAGAAAATATTAATTACAGAATATGTATTTGAAGTAAATGATGTCTCACACTCCATCAAAGCACTGCCTTTAAGAGAGTTAATAAAGAAGAGCCACAGGAGATGAAGATTTTGCTACTCATAACATCCAAGTCAAAAAAATCTGCCTAATTGACACCATTTTAAGTTTAGCTCTTGGAATTATAAGCAGACACTCATTCGAAGATCTAAGGTTACGATTTGAAAGGCATTCTGAAATATATGATGGATCGAGATTATTTAAGGCTTTGTAAACTATAAGCAGTCAATTCTAAATGACACAGGTAATCAATGTAGTGACATCAAAGCTGGAGAGCTGTGCTCGAATTTTCTTTTCCTAGTTAAGATTCTGGCAGCGGCATTCTGCACTAGTTGCACCCGATTAATGTCTTTTTTGGTTAGTTCTGAGAGGTGTGCGTTGCAGTAATGTAGTCGACTAAAAACAAAAGGGTGAACTAATTTTTCAGCATCTTGCAAAGTTATAAGGGGTCTAATTTTTGCTGTATTTAAGTAAAAAATGCTGTCCTAGTAATCTGATCAATATGTGCTTTAAATTTTAGGTCAGAGTCAATAGTTACCCCTAAATTCTCAAGCACAATGCATCAAGTTTACTTCTAATACTCTTACTATATCTATTTTTGTCAATCACTAAGATTTCCGATTTCTCCTTATTTAGTTTGAAAAAATGACTACTCATCCATTCAGAAACACAAGTAAGACATTGTGTCAGTGAGACAAGAGTTGGGATCATGAGGCTCTATTGATAAATACAGCTGTGTGTCATCAGCATAGCTGTGGTAGCTCACGTTATGAGTTGATAATCTGACCTAGTGGAAACATATAGATCGAAAAGAGCAGTGGACCCAGGATACATCCTTGTGAAACACCATATAGAATATCATGGGTCTTTGAAGTAAAATTACCACAACTAACAAAGAGTTTTCTACCTTTAAAGTAAGACTCAAACCAGTTTAAGACACTGCCAGAGAGACCCACCCACTGACTAAAGTGATTTATAAGAATATTTTGATCAATGGTATCAAAGGCGGCACTCAGATTTAAGAGGTTGAGAACAGATAAATGGCCTCTGTCTGCATTTACCTGCAAATCACTTACTACTTGAAAAAGTGCAGTTTCTGTATTGTAATTTGTTCTAAAATCTGACTGAAACTTGTCAAGAACAGCATATTTATTCAAGTGATTATTTAGCTGTATAATGACTGCCTTTTCTATGATTTTACTTAATAAAGGCAGGTTAGAAATACGTCTAAAATTTTCAAAAACAGAGGAGTGGAGATTATTTTTCTTGAACAGGGGTTTAACAACAGCAGTCTTAAAACTGTCTGGGAAGATGCCCATGTCTAATGATGAATTTACTATGTCAACGACACTCTGTTCGCACATCAGATACTTCTTTGATAAAACTTGTTGGTATTTGGTCAAGGATGCAGGTGGAGGGTCTCAGTTGAGAAATTATTTTATATAAATCAGGTAAATATATCCTGGTGAAAGAATTTAATTTGCTTAAAATGGAATACTGGGGTTTAAGAGGATCAGTATTGGGTGGATGTACTATATTATTTCTAATATCATTAATTTTGTGATTAAAAAAATATAGCAAAAACCTGCAAGTTTTTGGAGGCATTCGATTGAGTGATGGGATTAGAAAACTATCAATTGAAGAGAATAAAACTCAGATTGCTAGCATTGTTATTTATAATTTTAGAGAACTAGCACCACCTCTGAAGACGGACTACGTTGCTGTAATTTGTTATTTTAGCCTTCAATATCTCATAGTGGACAATCAGTTTAGTTTTTCTCCATTTACGCTCATCTCCCCTGCATATTTTTTCAAACACTCTTTGGGTGTTCCATGGTGTAACAGTGCTGGATTTTTAATTGTATTTTCAGGAGTGACTATGTCAGTGGCAGCTCTCACTTTAGTATTAAAATTTTCCATCTTACTATTTACATTATCCTCACTATTGTAGTAAGCACTACAAACAGACTGGATGCTTAAAATATTTGTAAACTTTGAAGCTGCAGATGAATCAAAGAAAAGTGTTTTTTAAAAATATGCTTCTCATTAATTTTATCTATCAGTATTTCTTTATTAAATAGTAAGAGAAAATGTTCCGATAAAATGATCTGCCTCACATCAACTTTTACTCCTTTAATAATCACTAAAACCAACGTTTGTCCTCCGTTGTGTGTTTGCTGACTAACGTGCTGGCTCAGATCAAATACTCACAGATCACAATGCTTATCTCACTCTTATTTGCTGTTGTTAGGTCATATAGCGATGTAATAGTCAAAATGACAGAATGATATCATAGCAGACAAGTATTTCTCAGATGTGTGGGGCCAAGTAGCTGTGATCGTGTAAATTTGTGTTTGACTGTCTTTTCTTTCACTGAAATCATTACAATATACAAATTACTTGCTTTGTGCTACTGAGCCCCTGAATTGGTATCAGCAATTTTAGCATTTTATTTTATCATAGCATCATCTTTTGTTCAGTTTCTTTTGCTCTCTCTCAGAAACCCTGGCGGTTTAAAGTGTATGCACTGGAGAAATTGGGGGCAGGTGTTTAGGAAGTAGTAACTTTGTCAGCGGCAGGTTTCACCGCTATTCTGTACAAACAGGTTCACCCCATACGTATATTCTCATCTGACAATCACATCTGGACCCATGACTCTACTGTACCCCTTATGACTAACAGGGGGTGAAGTATACAGCCAAAGGTTCAAATAAACTGAATTTTATTTCACACAAATATCTTTTTTGGTTCCTTTCTTTCAAATAAGTACTCACAATAACAAACCCATATTAATTCTCCTCTTGTCTCCTCCACGTAAACCATATCCTCCACCCCCTGATTTCAACTCATCTTGATGAGGTTGAGCAGCATCTTCTATGCCAGACATGGGAGTACTTCCGGTGCCACATGATTACACCCTGAAAGCATTTCTAGATCAGGCAGAACCTCTTTAAAATGTGCAAGTCCTCTACCCTCAGCTTCCTCTGGCAGCATCTATGTACCCCAACAGGGCTGTTCATCAGGACTACAATTCCCAAGGTGCCCTGCAGGTGTACAAATGGGAGTTCTACCTGAAGGATGCTGCCAACTGGCATACTGGGGGAGGATCCAATAGCAGTAGTCTCAGAATGTGAAGTATTAAAATGTTTAAAGAAACAATACATCAATGACTTCAAATACAACAAAAACAACATAACATAAAATACAAAAAAATATGAAATATGGCTCATAACATTCATATGCCTTCTTCCAGCTCCCTTGGCATGTCCCTTTATTCAGGAGGAAGTCACCAGCTCCTGGCTGTGTTTGTTTCACAGACACTTGTCTTATTCTTAAGGTGGATTATAAGGTTTTAAGAATCAAACCATAGAAATTTAAGGTTTCGTTTTGTGTAGACCCTATCTAAAGAAAATTATACAATCACATTTTTCCCAGAATTCCCATATGAATGTGTTGGGGATTTTCTACATTTATTCCAGCTATTTGGCTGCCTCAGGTCTCAAACTTTATGTGCTTGATTCTGGGCAGTTCTTCTTAACTACCCCACAATCCAGTTTTGAAAGTCAACACTGGCCCCATATTTGCAGCTTCTAACATTGGGGTTAAATGTCTATACAGAGCTTAACATCACCCAACCAATTCAGCAATTCAGCATCATGGGGGTGCAGTGCCTATTGTCAAGAAACCAGACCACTCAGGCCCACTGGTGAAAGCCCGGCCTAAAAACTGTATTGGGCCAGATTTGGACTGGAGACACTCCGAAAATGAACAACTGGAATCAGCCTGTGTAGATGATGGTCAAGTAGTGGACTGAACAAGAGAATGGCAGTAGCACAGTTCTGGTCGAATTCAACCCAATAATCTCAATTTTTGAACTGTGAGGATTCTGAAGTTCCCCTCTCAAGACCTGAACTATGCAGTTTTGTCATTGCTTGTTGTAAACAGCATGATGTATGTTTCAGCTTCTTGTGTGGGACTGGAGAAAAACTTAATGGCTCAGATATTATGCTTTGAAATATTATTAGATTTTAAATCTTAGTGGTGCTGTTTAAATTAAAGTTAATGTGAAGGCTGAGATTTATGTAATTAGAAATAAGTAAATATTAACTACACAAAGGCATGTACTGTATATTTAAATTATATGTTTTATGGATTGTCTCTATACATAAGAATCCAATGTCTGTCTGTCTGTCTGTCTGTTTTTCACGAGAGGACTACTTAACAGATTTAGATCAGGTTTTTTTCATAGAATTTTCTTGAACATTCTGGTTGATTTTGCGACTTCTCTCATCGCGATAAGTATCATAGTTCACCTGCAGGAGCGATATATTCACACTAATCCGAGAGACAGGCTGCAGGCCGAGGGGAGGGGGGAGCGTGACATCAAGAGTGGGGAGCCGGGTAGGGCCTTCCTCACTCACGCGCCAGACTCTGATCAAATCGCTCTACCTCTGGCCACGTTTTGGTGCAGACCTTGCCTCCGCTTAGCTAGCGATACCTGTTTGTTTATTGATTTTTAATGTTTGTCCTGTTTCAATAATACCTGGGCGAAGCTGCGGGGGACAGCTAGTTAGATATAAAAGTGAAATTATTTATTTCAAGTATTACACCATCTTGGAAGGGTAAGTCCAAGAGTGACCCATACAGTTAAGCAAGAAAGAGGAGGATCCAAACACTTTGTGCAGTTTTTTCCTATGAAAGAAATCAACTTAAAGTTAGAGTGGAATATCTGAAATTGTGTTATCATTGCTGGATCATTGTAAGAATATACATTGTGACAGATAGGGGCACTGTTGCCCCTTGAACCCTCAGACCACACATCAAACACCAGGTAAAAGTCCAAGAAATGAATTTAATATTTCTATAATGTGCACAAAGCACCTCCACCTCCACAATAATCACAATAAACAATCAATAATACAATACTCTAATCACAATCCTCCACTCCCAGCAGCTCCGTCACCCTTCCTCCCAACTCGGCTCTCCTGCTGGGGTTTCCTTTTATATTTCTTGACCCAGTCCATGTGATTTCACAGCACTTCTGGGTCAGATGAAAACTCCTTTTTTTCTTCAGCCCGGAAGTACTTTGTTTCTTCCGTCCCCGTGACTATGTAGTACTTCCGGGCTATGTGGAAAATACAACTCCTAGTTCTTCCCTGCAGCATCCTCTGGCGGCCCCCATGGTATCCAGCAGGGCTGTGAAGTAAAACTCCAAGGTTCATGATGCCCTGCTGGAATTCGGGGCACTTCCATGTTGCAGGGAGGACTCCATCTAGCGATGTGGGGGTATTGGCCGGGATGAACTGCCGGCCGTATATCACAACATTTTATTATTATGTCATGCATGTACACTTGGAGATCACTTCTCTGGCTCTGCAGTGATGTGCCATACCGCTCTGGTACGAGACAATGGGACAACAGGACTAACTGTATTATTTTGCCCCATAGTTCCCAGAGCAGCCTTCACCCCTTTCATTCCAGTCACCATAAAAACAGGCGGTCACAGGACAGTGGCGTCTCATTTCAAGCTCCCACTAATGAAACCTTTTGTGTGGAGTACCAGGCTGATTAGAGCCAAAGTGTTTTGTGTCATGTGTACCTGTTATTCTTGTGCCAATTAAATGGAGTTGCCCTGCTGGTGCCCCAATACTACCACTGTGGCCTGTTCACCAGGTCAAAATTACTTACATACTGTGTAGCGGGTGCCACATGTGCTATTGTCCCGTTGGCAGTTTGCTGCTCCTTAGGGTGCATTTCAGGAAAAGTGGATACTGTAAATACATCTTTAAGGTGGAGGTTGTAACACGAACAGGACGGTTGGTGCTGAAGACTTTAAAACTGGAAAAGAAGGGGAGAAAGGGAGACATCTTGTGTTGGAGCAAAGGGAAGCGACGAGGTAGCGCCAAGAAATACACCTGCTGGAAAAAGTTTATCTTTTTTTTTTTTTGTTAACTCAGCAACACAAGGGAGACGCGTCTCTGAAGACGGACTCTTTGGACTGATAGGACTGAACTTTTTTATTATCAGCTCGGCGGCCGGCGTATTCCGGGAGGCTTTCTCTTTGTCCATAAAAAGTAAGGACAGTAAACCTATTTGGAAATGTGGTTTCTCCTAAACATCTCTCTCCTAAACCGGGAAAAGTGGTTTTGATTGCTGTGTTAGGTACTTCTTTGTTTCTTTTTTTGTCTGTACTGTATAGTAAAATATATATGTGTATATTTTTTCCCTCTTCTTTATTTGTGATATTGTTTGTAGTTTAATGCTGAGCTGGGACATGTGGTGAGGGGTCAAATAAAAGGACGAGCGTTGGTTACGTTGCCCTGAAAGATTTTCGATATTGAACTGCTTTGCTCCAGCAGTTTTCTAATTGTGCGGCAACCCGGTGTTTAGTTGTTCTCCCAGGGCAGCAGTACAACTGAATGTAATATTTTATCCTTATAGTAACATTTTGGTGTCTTAATCAATACAATAAAGATATTTAAATGTTAATTTAATCTGAATTCTCTTATTTTCTGGTCTTAGGGGTTCTGGTGGGGAGGTGTCAACTTAGGAGTTTCATTGAAGGGCTAAGCAGGGTTAGGGATGATAAATACAGGTCTGTGAGACAATGGCCTGCAATAAGTAACTGAACCTGTTAAAGTCTCGACACCAGGTGCTAGGACCAGAGATCTGGAACTGCAG
>JANRMT010062808.1:4822642-4826984 GCA_026402145.1 Polypterus bichir lapradei
GGAGGCAGATCAGCCACAACAGCAGAAGACCACACCAGGTTCTACTCCTGTCAGACAAGAAAAGAAAGCTACAGTGGGCACAGGCTCTCCAAATGTGGATAGTTGAAGCCTGCTCTGATGAATCTCAATTTCTGCTGAGGCACTCAAGATGGTGGAGTCTGAATTTGGTGCCAACAGTGTAAATCAATACATCCAACCTGCCAAGTGTCAATAGACCAGGACTATAAGGGTGGTGTAATGGTGTGGGGAATCTTTTTTGGCAGACTTTAGGCCCATTAACACAAATCAATCATCACTTGAATGCCACAGCCTATTTGAGCATCGCTACTTACTACATGCATCCCTTCACAGCCACGATTTAACCCTCTTCTAATGGCTACATCCGGCATGACAATGCACCATGTCACCAAGGAAAATTGGTTTCAAGAACATGACAATGAAATCAGTATAGTTCAGCGGTCTTCCCAGTAACCGGATCTGAATTCCATAGAAAACCTTTGGGATGTGGAAGAACAGGAGATTTACAGCATGAATGTGCAGCTGACAAATCTGCAGAAACTGCCAAGCTATAATCATGTCGGCATGGACCAGAATTTCTGACATCTTGTGAAATCCATGCCATGACGAATTGAAGCTGTTTGGGAGAGAAATCGAGGCCCTACCCACTATTAGTGTAGTGTTCCTAAGGATTTGCTCAATGAGTATATGTAAATATTTACAAAGGTAAATCAAAAAGTAAAGGCAATTGTGTGATTGATATTGTGATTGATTTAATTGTTTATTATGGTGGAGGTGCTTTGGGCACTGTTTACTGGAAAAGAAGAAATGAAACTGCTTCTTGGTGTTTTTAAAACGTGTCTCGGCGTCTGTGTGTGTTGGGTGAAGCGTTGGTATAGCGCCTTCTAGTGTTACAATGATATATGTGAAGAAATCATTTTCGACCTTGACTATTCTATGAATTCACATATTACTGGCATTTCTGAACACAGTCTGAGTATCTCAAGAGTAACAACTGTCTGTGTGTGTGCATTAAAGAATCTGAAACTGGGAATGCAATAACTGGAAAATGAATCACTCAGTCCCAATGAAATTTGGCACAATTATTAGCAATGTAAAATGTTCGAAGCCTATTGATTTTGAACAAAATTGCTGCAATAAATTTTGCTTTGCAGAGTTAATTTTGCAGTTTTTTTTTGTACACATGCGCCTGTTTATTGATAATCTCAGAGCTTTTTACAGGAAATGTCTGGAAACATCAGGCTTTTGTAGAAAATAAGGCATCTTATGTTGGATTTACATTTCATTAATTTGATACTTTACCTTAAGTGTGCATGTTTCTTGATGTTATTGTATGTCTTTTTCTAATGGGTTTTAATTCTTGCAGAAAAAACATTTAAGGGACAATCAAATCTAATTGTAGTCCATGGGAATGTCTGCCAAGTACAAGGTGACTATTTTTTCTATTTCCCCAAAATATTTCTATTTAAGGTGTTAATTTTTATATTGACTTATACTGTACAACCATACACATAATTTTACAAAAGCAAACTATTAAAAGGTTTTGTCAGTTTACAGTACAAATGTTTTTATAAAAATAAATGAGGAATTGCAACGTATCCATTGATGCCAATCAATCAGTTATTGGCTTTGTTTTTCATAATAATAACAATAAACTAAATAGTTTCAGCAAGGGTCCCTTTTTATTTTCTTCACCTCTTTTATAGTTTGGTTTCCTGGCTTTTATTTTTATGTATAATTTATTGATAAGTACAAGGATTGTAGAAATATGACATAAACATAAAGGACAGGACACAAGACAGATGAGGTAAGCATAACAAAGAAGAAGTTGGCTGCTGTTTGTTCTTTTAGTGATTTTCTGGATTTCACAACTGTTATGATTTAGCAATTCACTTTTAGAATTTTACCATAAAGCACAGTCAACTCTAACTTCTAGCCATGGGTGCTAAACAATTGGACTGTGACGTAAGACTTGTCTCCAAATGAGACAAAAACATAGACCTTTACCTGACAGACTTACTGCTGAGTTTGTTAGCAGATCTTTAGCCGACTGTTTACTACGGGCTTCGCTTTATCTTGGCACAAGTAAATAGGCCTTAAGGATGATGTCAGTGGCTGGGTGGAATTACATTTCCTTGATCCAGGTTCAAGTGAAGACCTTAGCCTGCAGTGCAATGCACTCTTGTCTTTTACATACACTTTGTGTCCATGGTGCAGTATTGTCTTCATCAGCTCACATTTAGGCTCTTTGCCATGTCTTCTACAGACAATGGCAAAAAAGGAAGGGAAACCATCAACATCCTGTCCCAAAGACAAAAATATGAATTGTTCAATTTATTTTATAGTGGTCAAATGAAGTATCCCAACCCACCACTATCAAACTCAATATCACTATTAACAAACGACAGCATCTCTCTATTATTAAAAAAAAGCTTGCAACGAGACGAGACTTTTTCCCAGGGACAAAACGTGATCTTTTGAAGAGAGACAGAGAGACACTTTCACTTCCCGCGAGACGGACAAGTCACATCATACTTAGAACCTTCAGATGCAAGTCCCGTGATACACATGCAGAGCAGGTTAGAGATAATGGAAGTAGGAGAACTTGAAAGTCTCAGAAAAAGAGAGTAAAGATCGCATTAGCGCAAATGAACGGAAAATATTACCTGGGTAAATAGCAGAACAGTTAAATGAGATCGAATAGTGTTTGTGCCGTACAGGCTTTTAAACGTTCAGGCGGCACGGCAGCAGCAGCAAGCCAACAGCTTGCAACAGCAAACAGGAGGTGAAAGGAGGGGTAGAAGAGCGAATTGCAGATCACGTGACACGGCAGCAGCTGCTCGAGCAAAGAGGAGTTAAAAAAAATGTATTTGTTTCCTATTGTATCACCGCTTAAGAGGGGTTTCGGAGAAGCAGCCACTGGCATTTTGGCGAGCGAAGCAAACAGGCGCTCCCTAGTTAACTTAATGCAAAACACTGAAAGGAAACTGATTATCATTAATATGATATGTAGCCAAATTAAAACTAGTGAAGAGCACAGAAAAAAGAATAAAACAAAATACAAAGGAGACAAAAAACATAACAATGACTGCTTCTCTCAGATTGGGCTCTACCACTAGTACCCAGCTTGAGCTTGGAGGAGCCGCTCTTATGGCTAGTTCAGGGCATTCAGCACCAAGGCTCTATATAGAGCAGCATCCAGGTCCAAAGAAAGAGCCTCATTTCTACCAAGAGAGTGGGTCAGCCTTCAGTTTAAAGAGACGCATGCATCTGTTACAGGCCAAACCAGTTTGCTGAAACAGATATAATGAACCTATTCTGAAGTAGATTATTCTGAAATCAATGTAGATTTCTCAAGACAACCTGATTGTCCGATTCTAAACTGGTTTGGCCTGCAATCACACTTTCCTAGGCCAAATCGATTCATCCTATCGCACTTTGGACAAAAACTGGCTTGGTCTACTCTAAACTAGTTTGTCTTAAAATTGTGTTTTCCTTGTAACATATCTACTTTTAAGGGAAGGTGTTGCTTTTGGGGATGGGATTAACATCACTTCCAGATACAGATCAAGTGTGTGCTTATAGATGCATTTGTTTGTCTATCAGAGTGAACAGGTTTTAGCTTGTGGTTGCAATTTTTTTCTCACAATGTCACAATCGAAGTGGCGTCTGTCTGAACTGTCAATCTATTATTGCTATTCCAAAGAAAGAAAATGTGGAAAGGCACTTTCGAACTGTTCATAAAAGCTACAAAACTGACATCCTTCCGAAAAGCGATCTGAGAAAGAGAAAGGAGAGGGAACTAAAATTGCAGTTAATCAGACAGCTGTCATTTTTCAGCCGTCTCAGCTGAATTCAAAAGCTCCTTGACTGCATTATTCGGCTCTATTTATTTATGTGAGTCAGTCTTTTCCCACATGATGATTATTAAATCCAAATACTGTAGTGACCACAAATGTATTGAATTGTTATTGTGCCATAAAGGTTATTCAGTTATGCAAGGTACGACAACATATATTTTATGTATAAAGTATACTCTGTATATATATATCTATACTAATAAAAGGCAAAGCCCTCACTGACTGACTGACTGACTGACTGACTGACTGACTGACTGACTGACTCACTCACTCACTCACTCACTCACTCACTCATCACTAATTCTCCAACTTCCCGTGTAGGTAGAAGGCTGAAATTTGGCAGGCTCATTCCTTAAAGCTTCCTTACAAAAGTTGGGCAGATTTCATTTCGAAATTTTACGCGTAATGGTCATAACTGGAGGTTATTTTTCTCCATATAATGTAATGGAGTTGAGCTGGATGGA
>JANRMT010062808.1:4827084-4923380 GCA_026402145.1 Polypterus bichir lapradei
AGAGACCAGACCCTGTCCTGACATCATCAGGTGTAAGTCAGGAATTAACTCTTATAATAGGAACTGAGGATTTATGATGTCTGGAGACCAGTATCGGATGTATGGTTGTAACTTTCCAGGGCTGGAAGCCAAAGAAATGGAAGGGCACTTGGAAGCAAAATGTTTCTCTGGCCCGTAGGGTGGTATGTAATATGTTTTTAAGACTTCCCCAGAATTGACTCCTGCAGAGTTTCCTGGGAGTTGTAGTCTGTTGGCAGAGGACTTCTTGGGCCACTGGGTGGCATTTCCAGAAGCAATTTCAGTATTTCAATGACCTAATTAAGCTGACCTGGATGTGCTTCTGAGTTATGTCTCTGTGAGAGTTGGATGTGCTTCTGAGTTATGTCTCTGTGAGAGTTGAAATGCTCCCAGATCAGGCTCTAACTGTAACCTTCTCTACTTACTCAGGGGAACTTGGACTCAGGACAGGAATGGAGGTAGAACCTCGCTTAGGAGGGAGGAAGTTTGGCAGTGGGAGAAAGACAGAAGTGTGTTTATTGAGGCAGATGAAGACTACGAAACAGTTGATAGGTAGGAAGGACTTGACTGTGTAAAAGTTTTATTCATCATCCTTGGCACATGTACTTATACAAAACAAATGTTGTTGTCAACTAACCCGACTTGCACATATTTGAGATATTTAAAGGTAAATCAGCATACCTGGAGAAAAAGCTCAATAAGACACTTGGAAAAAAAAACTGCACAAACAGGGACCAAGTTAATGTGGACCCCTAGGGTTGTTCCCTGCTAGAATGAAACATGAGAAAGAAAAGATGTATAGGACAGATGGCTTATTATATCAAGTGTTAAGATGAAAGATACACATTTTCCAAAGCCATATCCACTAGGGATCATATGAACACAATGCCAATAGCAAAATGACATGAACTCAAAGTAAAAGGCAGAAAAACTAGGCAAGTTAGAGCAACTGTTTCTTGAGTTCTTGATGCTTTCCTGTGAATGAAAAAAGGACAGATGATAAAAATGACAGCCTTGATACACGAGCCTTTAATCGCTTTTTGAAGATTTGGGTAGACAGCTGGGGTGTCAGGTTGGGCAGCACATGGAGACTCGGATTATGAGGGAGTCCTGGGAATAACTTGTGTCTGATGCAGTTGGAGAGGAGCTTACCATTCAAACAAATTCTTGTAATTTGAATTAATTCTCTCCAAGTTTCCATTGAATACCTATCCTCTCTCCTTATGAAAATTGAAACTGTCCCCTTATACATTAGACATGTTACCAATGTCTTTATTTTTGGGTGTTTTTCATCTGTGTGGTGTCAATCATACATAGCAGCCTTTCATCTGGTTGTGTTCATAGCTCTTGTATGCAAGCCGTCGTCAAGCCTCTGTTGAATAAGGGTAATCTTGACCCTTCGTTATTTAAAAACTACAGGCCTATTTCTAAATTTCTTATCTTATCTACACTTTTAGATTAGGTGGTTGATGTTCTGCTGGAAAGCATAAATTTCAGCCAAGCTATTATTCTACAGAAACAGAGCTTCTTAAAGTCTCAAATGATCTTTTGATGGCTACAGATGCTGGGGAGTATTCAGTACTTGTACTTCTTGACCTGAGTGCATCTTTCGACACTGCGGACCACAATATTCTTATAAACAGCCTTTGTTCTTGTGTAGGCATTTCAGGGCCTGCCTTGGAGTGGTTTTCGTCTTATTTAATGGGTAGGCATTTTTCTGTTGCAGTACTAATCTGGTATTACTCCTCTTACATCTGGTAAGCCAACTATATGTCACTTGCTTTCTTTTCATTCATCCAACATGGACGTTAGGTTGGGTGCTGCCCAGAGCCTCAACCTTTTCTTTTGTGTCTCTTTCTAATTTGTTCATAATACTTTACAAAATAAAATAAGAAGATGTATTTCACAAAAGAAAGACACTTCACAAAGAAACATTTGTAAAAACAATGATCGGCAGGAAAGTTTTCATGTTTTTCTGTTTTAAAAACACTTGTTCACATGTGCTGACATTTTTATAACGAATATGTTATATAACACAGTGCTGCAACATGACGTGTATCCAAAACCAAGCAGCATAATGCATTTGCAAGCACAAAATTTCAGAAGGGCAGTGCCCATAATTATACAAAATATTACAGCATAACATTTAAAATTATTCAACTCACTGAGGAACCCCTCTAGAAAAAACACGTCTGATTTCAATTCTTCAAGTAATAAAATTGCAAAACAGATGTATACTTTACTCAAAACACAATAGGAAATCCAATAAAAATGTAATGGAAAATACCAATAATAACAGGTAACACTTTTCTTTCTTTAAACTTAAAAAACATCTCTGCAATGTCTAAGCAATCAAATAGTGAAATTTAGCCAAATATAAATTATTAGTTGGCATGCATTAACTCAATATGCAATATTTAATTAGTATTATTCACACTTGTGTTAGTCACCAGACCCTAACGCTGAGATTTTGCATTGGGCTGCAATAGTGCTCACCTACACCATACCTGACTTAAATTCCAGTTTGTTAGTGGTGGTCTCTTATCTGGTTTAATTCTTTGGCTTTCAATTAGTCTTTGACGCTCTTGTCGTTTCTCCTCTATTTTCTTCTGAAGTTCCAGTATACTTTCATCCTTAAATGGCAATTTTTCTGATTTGGCTTTCTTTTCCTCTCGCCTAATAATGCAAACAAATTAATCAATCAGTCAATCAATCAATCAATCGGTCAGTCAATTAATAAATAGTTCATCATGTTTGCTTCTGTGAAAAGTAGCTATATAGTGTTTGGGCAATAATGGATGAAGAATGCCATGTGATAACTCCAAGTTCTACGCCTGTTCATATAGAGAGTCGCATAGCGAAAAGGAAAATTGTTTTGAGTACAGCATTTACTTTCCATAGTTTTGTTTCCTTTCACTTTTTAGAGGAAGCTCTGCAAATTAGGTGATCAGTGTCAAAGTGTGACTTATCCTTACCTTTCAATTGGATCTAACTCACTACATAAAACAAGAAGAAGAAGAACAATTTATTTCTTGTACAGCCCAAAATCACACAAGAAGAAAAGAATAAACTCCCTAACACATGAACAAAAACAGAAGAAATATTGGGAAGGGCAATTCAGAGAGAGACCCACTTCCAGGGATTTTTGTGTGAGCAATGAGGGCAAATACAACACAAAAAAATTGAACACAACTAATCCTCAAGCAGCATGTGGGCAACGGATCAGGTGCCATAGTGGGGAGGCAGCACAGATCTTTTAAAAACATAAAGAATTCTGTTTGGGCAGTAGAGTAGGGAAGAATACATTGACACGGTGTGCTGGAGGTATACAACTAGAAAACGTCAGAAACAATTAGTTGTACAGTGTGTCACTCATGCGTGCCAGAGGATCTCCTTGTTGGCTCATTCAAATTATGTTATGTCTTTCTTTACTGCAGCTCTGAGAAGCTGCCCAGTGGGGGCAATTAGCTCCTTCCTTCTGGTCCTGCTGAGATAAGTACCTGAGATAAGGTGTCTTTGAAGACCAAGACCTCATCGAACCAGAGCTTGCCGAGAGACTGTTTGTGTTAAAGAATCAGCTATACAGACCCTTATTATTTGTGTTATTTGGCTGCCCTTGAGGCCACTTTGTTTTGTCACCAGCAGGAGTTAACTTTTAGTTAAAAAAGGAAGAAAAAGGAAATTAAAAGGGATGGCCTGGTTTGTGTTCCAGCTATTCTTCAGTTGTCACAGCCCATTCTTCCCATGCCCTGCCACAAGTGTTACAAGAATAAATGAATATGTAAAAATTATTTCAGTTATATTAAGGCGTTTTGAAGATTACTAGTGATTTAAATTAATTTTTTCTTCACATTCTGCAGAGTAGAGTCGAGTCAGAATTTATTATTTTTTACGCAGACTTATTTTGCTAAACTGGAAGAATCCTAACTCTTCTCTTTTAAGTCAGTGGGAAACCGATGTTTTATACTATTTGAAATTAGAAAAAATCAAATACTCAGTTAGAGGATCTGTACAGATTTTTTTCAAAACATGGCAGGATCTATTCAGTAATATTTTAAAATAAGCTGTTAAAGCACAAAGGAAGCAATTATTTCTGTATTTCTTTTTCTTCTCCATTCATCTCTATTGGCTTATCAAACTCAGCAATTTAAGAATGTTTACAAGCCTAAAGTTTTACTCCGTTGGCCTTGCTCTCTCTCTCAGGGATGGGGGTCGATTTGCTTTCAATCCTACTTTTTGTAAAAATTGATTGATTTGTATGGAATGATTACAATAAAATTAATAAAATTTCAAAAAAAAAAAAGAATGTATTATTTTTTTTGACAAAGTACATGTCCATGGTAGACATAGTACACATTTTTTTCAGATTTTTACATTTAGGATCTTGTTTAAGAATACCATTAATCAATTTTATTTTGTTGAATTTATTATTTATGCGACATAAGTAACAGGTCATATATGTGATGTATAGTGATGAGCAAAGCCTGTAGAGTTCACTTCAACACAGAAAATACAACAAATGGCCACAAAAAAGAAATAAGTAAAAAAAAAATTAAGCAAATCAATGTTATGTCCAGTAGCAGTACCCTTAATATTCTTATTATGGTCAGCTAACATACCCCTCAAATGAAACTGTTTTTTATTTAAATGCATTCAGGCTGGAGTACTGATCTGGAGGTGACATTCCACATGCCCAAAGCAGCTCCACAATGATCTTACAGTAGGCTGGCATAAAAATTCTGTGCATGACTGCTGCAGCCCTGTGACACCAGGCTGGCATCAAACATCAAAGAGAGTTGGGGAAAAATGTTTGTCTAAGCTGACCAAAGGGTAAATTTCCAGGAAAAAAACCGTCAAGAGTTGATTCCCTGTGAAAAAATGCTTGGGCAAATTTCGCTGATCAACACTAATGATGTATAAATTCCAGTGCTGTCATGCCTGTTGAGATTAGATTCAGGCAGATAAAACTCTTTTCAAGTGTTAGGTTTGTTTCAGTCTTGTTTTGTTTTCTGACTTGGACTTTGATTTTTGGTTTGCTTTGGTTGCTCACTTTATTTCTGACCTCTCAATTCTAACCTTTGACTGGCAGATTTGGTTTGCTGTCTTAATTCTGGTTTTAAATTTCATCTTCCAATCCTTTAATCAAAGTTTTTTCTTGCCAGGCATAACAATAGGAGTTCAACTTATTGTTAATAAATTGTGAGCAGTCTGAGTTGGTGGCTCCCAGCAGCCACACTGCAATATTAAATTCTTAATAAAAACAGCATGTGCTCAGAAATATTACATTTTAATTATGCAGTGCATAGTGACTGTGATATTAAGACGAACACTTAAAGTAAATTGAAGTAGGGAACATTTTGAAATATCTTGAAATAAATTAATTGAAGCAGTTTCAGATTTGACAACCAAGAAATAGGAGTATGAAAAAATGTTACATATGCTCTACATCAGTTATCCGGTATCTCATATTGTCAGTGTAACAGACTGCAGTCTTTATAAAGGCATTACCGTTTCAATTTAACCTTTCAATTTAAGTCATTTTATGATAAAGTATTATTAAGTTGAATATGTTTGACAAGGGAAAATGGTGTAGTGCTAGCTTTGTAACTCAGAAAGCCAAATGATCGATCCCTCTAACATGCCAAAAACACTTAAATCCTAAAAATTACAGCCACTGACTGGCAGCTGCTTCAAAGATATCATAGATCACAAATAGTTTTTTCTTAACTCAGTAATTTAAGACTTTTTGTGTATTTTAGGTAATGATGGGCTGCAGATTTACTTTTTTTAGAACATTAGAACAATCTAGACAGTTCAGCCCAACAGAGCTTACCAGTCCTACCCATTTAATTCTTCTAAAACAGCATCAAGTTGAGTTTGTAAAGTCCCTGAAATCCTAGAAAGTCCCTAAAGTCCTTACTTTAATTGTTCCAATGGGTGCTATAATGTGTCTCATGCTATACTACAGCCTAGTATATTTTGTTTGTTTGTGCCATTAAGTGCTACTTGTTTTGTTATCAGGGCAATCTGGCTGGCACCCCAATATTTATTATTTGGACTCGTGTCATTACTCACTCGACCATAAGGCTCAACTAAATTTATTGGAAACAACTTTAATTCTAAGGTGTAAAGCACTTAGCTATTTTGCTCAGTATAATATTTTTACATCCTGCAATAGACCGGTGCCCTATTCAGGTGTTGCTCCTGCCTTGTGCCCAGTGCTTGCTGGAATAGGTTCCAGCGTCCGTGCAACCCTCTTCTAGATAAGCAGGTTTGGAAAATGGATGGATGGCTGAATCACACTTTCATGGGCTTAAAAAACACACTGTTTCATCAAGTGATAAGCAATTGGACTGTCAATATATAAATATGCACATATAGCATATATGCAGCTACCTTTACGTCCTGTGTTGTGGGAAAAAAAGATGGTGTAGCGGGTCCAAAGCTCAAGTCAAAAAAGCCACTTTTTAAATAAATAGTCGCTGCACTCAAAGTTTAGAGAGGGAGTGTGGTAGTGTGGCCGGAACAGGTTCCCGGGTAAATTTATGATGCGGGCGGTCCTCGCTTAAGTGCACAGGTGAGGAGTCGTCTCCATCCGTAACTGATGCCGGGAACTGCTAATTGCCACACCTGATCCACGTCCCCATGATAAATAGAAGCACAAGGCGGATGAAGGGGGCAACAGAAAAGAGAAAAAGAAGAACGGAGGTTACAGGAGAAGAAGAAGGCAGGAAGCAGGGAGGAGAAAGCCGGTGCATGATTGAGCGAATGGTCACTCACTGTATAGAGCAGTTGGCAGCTGGACAGTGAGCCCTCGCGGGGTGTTTGGCCGGCACCCGGGGGCAGTTGGTAGTGGTTGCACCCGCTGAACATTAGTGAGGAGTGGGAGTGACCGGAAAGAGGATGGCTCACTGCATAAGGCCAAGAAGGCAGCTGGAGTTGGGACTTGGGAAGTGAAAGCCCGAGCGTGAGCGCCCTGGTCGCTGGGGAGCCCAAGTCACAGTCTGATGATGCCCAACGGAGCCAGTGGTCAGAAAGGCGAACAGACCAGCAGTAGAAGGCAGAAAGAAGGTCATCTGCAGGTAAGGTGGCTCCCCTGGTGCTTAGCCTGGACGGGAGAAGCAGGGGAGTCACCAGTAGAAAGGCACTGGGATCTGTTTTTAAAAGGACAGCTTCCAGTCATTGTTTTAAACTCATCAGATTTTGAAAGGATTTTTTTTCTATTGTGTTTTTAACCTCCACTGTTCACTCGTTTTTAATTGGATTATTTATTTATTAACTTTGAAGCACTGCACTATTTATTTGGACACTTTGATTTTTGTTGTTTTTAATAAAAGCACTTTGCACTTTTGCACCATCCCCTTGCTTCATTTTTGTGCCTCACTGCCCAGCTCATTGGTGACATTACTGATGGTGTCGGGTTCAGAGCTCCCAGAAGCAAGATGGGAGAATAGAGCGGAACCTGCATCGTCACACAGCTACTATCTTGTCACAAAGAATATATGCATTATTAAATAAAACTACAGTCAAACAAATGAATAAACTGAGTCAAGCAGACAAGTGTGTCAATTCACATCAAGTCATGTTGCATAACATACATGACAACATGTTTTCTGGCCTTGTTTAACTTAAACATCTGTTGCCAAGCTGTAGGATAGGGGGTATAGTGGTGCAATGGTTAGTGCTTCTGCTTCTCCCCTTCAGGATTCCTGTACCATGCTCAGTTATTGCCTGTGTGGAATTTACGCAGTCTCTCTGTGTTCATGTGAGTTTTTCACTGTGTATTCCTCACACAAAGATTTGTGTATTCAGATAACTGGGGTCTCCAAGCTGGTTATGATCTGGTGGGGTGCATGTGAGTGTGTCCTGTGACAGACTGGTGACCTGTCCAAGGTTGGTTCCTGCCTTGCAACTGATATGACAGAACTAAGTTCTGAATTATGCAAATTCAAAAAATATGTGGACAAATAAAGGTTCCATAACGGAGTGCACGAACTTCTTAGTAATATAGCTAACATTGAGTGTATTGTATTCACTCCAAATCAGATTGAATTCTTTCATGATAATATGTCTTCATTAGAGGGTCCGCTTCAGGTTGGACAGTTTGGAGACAAAATCAGAGAGATGAGATTGCATTGGTTTGGTTACGTACTGTATAGAGCAGAGATGCTGGGTATATTGAGGAAATGATGCTAAGGATAGAGCTGCTAGGCAAGAGGAAAAGAGGAAGGCCTAAGAAAAGGTTTATGGATGTAGTGAGAGAGGACATGCAGGTGATGGGGTGTAACAGAGCAAGATGCAGAAGACAGGAAGATATGGAAAAAGATGATCCACTGTGGCGACCCCTAACAGGAGCAGCTGAAAGAAGAAAAAGAAGTCTTCATTCTTCTGTAGACCTATGAAATAACCAATCTTCTATCTTCTGAGCTTTCTTTTCTAGCAAGTAGTTTATGAGGCCCAAGGTCTCCACATCCACACTCAAACACACTCCTGCTGCCTCACACTTGGTCTTAGAATTACACTTAACCTAGTTCAGAGCTACCTGAAGGGGAAATCAATACTCAGAAGATATCCATGAACAATTAGGGAAAGCATGCAGACCTCACGTGGGTGAGAATCAAATGGTGTCCAAACAATACCCCTTCTTGTCTGTGCCACCATGCTGACTTCATGACTAATTGATTTAGATGATTCATTTTTAAGATTTCAAACCACAACTACTTCTACTTGCGTTTCTTCAAAGCATTAATTTTAAATCAGTTTTTATTAAACCTCAAGCCACATGGAAGTGGAGAGGATAGGACTTTAGTGTAACTGGCACCACATCAGCAGGAAGTGCACCACCTGCTGTTTGTTACAAGTGCTTCAGTTTCTATGGATAATAAAATCTACTGTAAAAACATAATTTAGGATTTATAGTGCCCTTAGAAAGTGGTGATGGTGATGGTCCTGCTTATGTCTATTAATTACATTAAACTTTATTTTCCACACATTTTACATAAGTCTGAGTTATTTCCAGATCCTCCTATAATGATTTGACTGATTCCAGGTTATCTGCCAATTCCCTTAGTTTACTGTTTTCAGCAAATATTCAGAGTTAGTTACATTCTTAAAACAATAATTTATATGAATGAAAAACACCTTCAACCCTACCAGGAATCAATTCAGGTCCCTGCTTTTAATATCACGTACTTCTGAAAATAAGAGGATGTTACTTCTGGTATGTATGACAATTTTGCACCCAGCTGCTCAATTCTGACTGAACTGTAATCTTATAAATTTTATTAGTCAAATTACAAAGAACAGGACTCAGAACTAAGAATTCAATCAATACAATTCTATACATTTATCTTCCATATCAAATCAGTCAGTCAGACATTTTCTAAACCACTTTGTCCTGAACAGTTTTGCAGGGAGTGCTGCAGCCTATCCCATGCACTGGACCATGGTGTGAGTGAGGTGCTCAAAAAGACAGTCAAAAGAAACTATTGTCATTTACATCACTTATAATATCACCAAATACAATATTTCACACAGGTGAAGAAGATTTTGGGATGTCTCTTGGCTACAAAGAGGTGGGGAAGCTACCCATCTGGCCAGAAGCTGACACTGTGTACTCATCACAGTCCACTCACTGCCTTGCTGGGCAGAGCCGGAATGTATCCAGCCAGATGGTCAGTACAGTTGTTCTAGGATTGTAGCTGAGCTTCACCCATTTTCTTTAAGCTTCTTATTTTCTCCAACTCTCTTATGAATGTCCCGTTTATGTTTTATTTTGCATTTGTAACTTTACCCTACTCCCAAATTTTTTCACATTGTTCTGATTTTGCAGGAGTGAAGCTGCTACCAGAATTCCTCTCCTTGGTTGCAGCTATTATTAAATAAAAGACTGCAGTTGCTACATCCTTGGTTCTGACACCAGAATCTGGATATTCTTAAGAAGACTAGCACATGTTTGTTTATCTGTGATTTTTTATGGCAAGGATTTTATGCACACTTGATTTCTGACAATGATTTTTTTTTATCATTTTGGTTTAGGCATTTAATAATTCTGGCTTTCTGGTTTGGCACTAGTTCATTTACAACTTTGTGTGCTTTATTCTCAAGCTCCTTCTTTGTTTTCGGCTTGTTCAACTTCATCCGTTGTAAAGCAGTACAGTTTTATTTTTTTAGTAGTTTGACAGAAGTGACGTTGGTTTATTAAATTGTGTTGGCATCAGTAATTCAGTTGCTGATAGTCCAGAAATCATTAAATAATGTCCTATTTGATCTTCTTATATGTTTAAAATTGGTATTGTTATTTTTGTTGTTACTAATTTTTATTATTACTTTCATGGCACTGTGCCACCGTTCTGTTTCATGTTTATCATTGGGTTATGGTATCAAACTGGTTTCTAAACGTTGAATCACATAGGAAAGCTTAGCATCTTAGGTTTACGTGGGTATTGACAGCTTTTTGGTTTTGTGGAGAGGTGCTCTTTACTTACATGTATCTGACAAAGAGACATTTACCTGATGACAGCAGCCTCTCTCATTGCTGCTCTGTGCAGAGTGATCTCTTCTATTTGATCCTGGATGAACTGTTGCTTGGCTTGCTTTTCCTTAACAATCTTCTCTCTCTTCTCTTCTTCCTCCTTCTTTTGAGCTTCCTTTAGTAGTACCAGTCTCTCATGGAGCTCCACTAAAGACATTTCACTAAGCAAAGACTGTCCGGATGTCTACATGTGTAGGAAAAACAAAAAGCAATCTAGTCATCATCACTACTTCCTGTCCCTGGCATTCTCATTTATTCAAAAAGATGTAATAAAGCTTCTATTTTCCACAATTTTATTGTCAAGGTCTTACAGAGAGTTCCTTGGACTGACTCCGCGGTTTGGTTTTGTTTCACATGCAGTGTAAATTGTGGGACCTTATATACACAGGTGTGTGCCTTCCTGAATGATGTCTCCAATCAATTCAATTTGTGATATGGACTACAAACAAGTTCTAGACACATCTCAGGGATAAATAAAGCAAACAGAACCCACAATGCTGCAACATTTCAGTTTTTGATTTTTAATACATTTGGATTTTTTTCTGAAAACATATTTTCACTTTGTCATTATAAGCTATCGAGTGTAGATTGTCAAAAATAGCAAATGTATCCATTTAAAATGAAATCTACAACACAATAAAGTTTGCAGAAAGCAAAAGTTTGAGTTGCCTTTTTAATGCATGCAATTTTGAGTTCTGGGTAAAAGAGGGGTTACAATTGAGTCCAACTTCTTCTTGAAGATTTTGTTGATAGGTGTAGGGATAAATCCACTGTAAAGCAGAGGGTGGTGTGGCACTACCTAACTTTCAGTTTAAATACCTGGGCTGCAAATATTTAAGCAATAAAATATTAGTCCATGAATGTACAACTACCTGGTTTGCAATGGAAAACTTGTGGTCTGACATTTACTAAAGATATAGAACCAATGCAAGATACATTTTAAGGCAGACAAGCTCTTACCTTTTTTCTGTACACATGATATCTTATTTCTGTCTTCTCTAAGCTATGCTGTGGTCAATCGAATTTAGAGAGTTTTTATAGATAATATATTTGCATCTTTTGAACTATTAAGTTCCAAATTTAATCGTCCAGCTACTGTATATGCACCTTCTAGTTCTTCTTCAAATGTTTTAGAACACCTCAGTTTTTCCAGTTTTTCTTCAAAATGAATCAGTTGAAATGGCATGAATGACCTAAAAAGGTGAAAATGGTGGTAAAGTGGTTTTCTATCCCTGGCCTACAGAATGTAAGAGGCTCTTTACATTGGGTTTTGGTGGCCACCACCTGTGGCAGACACTCTGCTAGCTCTGATTCATGGACATCTATAGAGCAGGTCTGTCTTTGAGTTGTGAAATACTTTTGATGTTTCCTCTAAAACCCTCTTACCCAGCTCCTAGTTCCCCAGATTGCATGTATTGAGATAACTGAAAATCACACACCTACACGATGATCAACCTTGGGCCCCATTAACTCCCAAGCAACTTTTCATTATTGCAGTAACCCATCTACCGCTATACAGTTTGTCAATTTTTATTGCTTGACTCATGGACGACAGAGGGTACATTTACTCATCAAGCTGATCAAATTAGAATTTGCATTTGCTACATAGCATAAATGTTATTTCCCAGTCTTTTAAATATTATTTATTTACCTGAGTGTGGTCCACAAACTTATGCCGTATAAACGGTATAGACTCCATTGCTCGTATCTGCCGAATAAGTTCTAATTTTCTACACAGCTCAGCCTCTGCTCTCTCCAGGGCCTGCCTGAGAAGCTCCCGGCTTTCTTCGGTTACTTCTTGCACTGAAACAAAATGTTACAAGGAATTGGCATTTGTTTAATTTTCTGCATGCCTATTAGAATAAATATAAATACTAGCAGTAACGACATCATTCATAGTGGGGAAAGGGCCCTTTAGCCACTTCATTTTTCTGAAAGGATTTACTGTGGCACATAATGTGCTTAATTACACAAGGTCCCTCCCTATGCAGCAGGCAACTGAAGTAAAGTTTCTCATTTATAATGTGGTCATATTGAAAAGTACTTGGGCCTTCTATTTCAATTCAGTTTAAAATATTTTTAATATGTCAAACATCCATCTACAACTCCGAGTACTTTAAACATTTCAAAAGTAACAGTTACACAAAACACAAAATCACCATTCTTAATATCAGAAACAATATATGCATAAAAATGTACATATATTCAAAATAAAATTTATTGCAGGTGTCTTTTAAAACTAGCTTCCTAGGTGGCACAATTGTTAGCGCATCTATCTCACCGCTTCAGAGTTCTGTAGCACTTATGGTTAAGGGATATCTTCAAAGCTCCATAAAAAGTTAAGCAATACCATCCCAAGCAGAGAGGGGGCACTATCACCAATACCATCTCCTTTTCCGTTGGCAGATCACTGGATGGAAGATCAGCTTCTGATTCCACCATAAAGCGCTGTCCCTTCCGTGTCAGTACTATAAAGATTCCAAAGCAAGCGGGCATTCATTTAAGGACCCACATCTGAAGAAGGCACCTATAATCCTCAGCAAATTCTATTTCTGCCTGCATCCTTGTGGGTATTTTTCTTTTAAATGGTTTTAACGATAACTTCATTAATCAGAGTTACTGGCTAATACTCCCAACCTTTTTTCGACTAATGGGCCTTTGTTTGTTTTTACAGTTATTACATTTGGAAACTCAGAACTGGTCCTAAATTAATTTGAGAAATTGTATGTGTGAGTCTGCCCACAACGAACTGATAGTCTGTTCAAGATTAGTTCATGCCAAGATGGTAAGTGAAGTGAAAACCAAAGATGAAAATTTCAGTTGAAAAGAAAAGAAAAAAAAAAACAATTACGTTGGCCCATCATCAAACCCCCAGTGCTTCTCAAATACACTGGCATGTGAAAAGCAGGGTCGTGACACCACAAAGCTTGGGAGGCTCTTATCTAGACAGTGTTTAAGTAGAACAGAATGAAAAAAAATGCATCAAACAAATTTCTTAGGTTCATATGAACCTTTGTAATTGCAATATACAGTTCATGTCATTGCTAATGATTGTTCCTCATCAAAAGTAAAACTAAGATCTTCAACACATCCCTGGCTAGGTAACTCGACTCCACCAATCACCATCTTTGTAGAAGCTCTGGATGTTAATGACTCTACATACCTTTGCAGCTATTTCAAAAGGCAACCATCAAGAAGGATATTCAGCACAGATTTAGCTTTCCTGGTGTCAGGTCCTTCAGGACTATGACATCAAGAAGGAGGTCAAGGTAAAGGTTTATAAGGTGAAATGTGTCAAAACTGTCTTGTACAGTAGGGAGATTTGGGCTACCTACTGTTGAGAGATTTCATCAGCACTATTACTAAATTATTCTCCATATCATCTGGGAGGTCACTTTACCAATTCCAGTTGTGTCCTGAATGGCACAAGATTAATGCACATTGAAACAATGATCATGCAGAACCAAAACCACTGGATATTCTACTGCATTATAAAGACTTGAGATATGCCCTCTATTTCCAGCTAAGCCAAGATCATAGAGCTCAGGGTAGTCAAAGAAAGCAGGTTAAAGACAACTTCACAGACTATCTAAAATAAGATGGGATCGACCTCACTATCTGGGAGACCTTAGCCACAGAATGTCCCTTATGGCACCAAATCCCCTTTACAGCTAAATGGCTCCCCAAAGCAAACTAATTTTTTTTTAATCATTTAATTATTATGCAAAGCATCCTATTACCCTAAAAACCTAATCTTGTGATGCTTGCTGTACTGATAATAAGTATTACATACTATATAAAGTTATTTTGCTTGGTTAAATTTGCAGTTTTCAAATGTGTCTTGACTGTTTTTTCATTTCGTTTTCTAATTCTATCTGTTGTCACACACGTGCGAGTAGGAGGGAGCTGTATGTACCAAATTAAGGTAATTCCACTCCAGGCCAGGGGGTGGCAGGGTGCATTAAACCCTCTTCTGTTGTTTATACAGACAAAAAACAGGAAAATCTGCCTGATTCACCCGTAAAGACATCACTTCTGGTTCCGGCACCCAGAAGAATGTCACTTCTGGTTCTGGCGCCCAGAGGAATGTCACTTCCGGTTCCGCAATGTCACTTCCGATCATGGCCTTTAAAGCTGCCATGTTTTGACAAGTAATTCATTTCAGTTCAGGACTCCATTCAGTGCACATGAGTGCTCATTCTAAACCTTTTTGCAGTCAGGGACAATATATGAGTGGCTGCTCCAAACCTTTTTGTGTGTGTCGAGGCTGTTCATTTCACAGTGTATTACCTATTTTATGCTTGCATTCCTGGATGATGACTTTGGCTTGCTTGGCATTTTTGTGGCCTTGTGCTACCTGCTTTACGAGCTCCTTCATCTCCTTCTGGTTGGCCATGCGCTTTTCGGCATAGCGCTGCATCAACTCTGCTGTCTAAAGAGAAAATATGGAGAAAGATTGACAAAGAAAGAATAAGGCTTTAATTAATTCCACTTGTACATCATCAGAAGAAAAAAACAGATGGCAAGATCTCTGATGAAAATCTGCATGGAATAAACAGGAATTGGAGAATTTAAACATATCTATGTTTACTGTAAAGAATAACATGCTGTATGCAAGCTGTGATAACCTCCAGCCCTAACCTCCCAACCCAAGACCCTGGTCTGGATTAAGAGGGTTTGAAAGTGACTTGACATGTTAGCATGTAGATGTTTCATCAAAAAACATTAATCTGTTAACCTATATGTTCCATTTTTGTTTAATACAGTACTTCTGGATAACAGAAAACATTTTTGATTTTGCCACATTGTTATGTTTCTAAATGTGAAGGATACCTCATAGTAAGTATTACGTTTCTGTTTACCAGAAATATCAATATTGCTCAGTTCATTTGGAGAATTTTGATTCATGTTTGGACTGCCTTTATAGTTGATAGATTCATTATCAAAGATAGATATAATGTACCAAAAATGAATACATTTCAAAACAAAGTGAAAAGTGAACTTTGAACTTGCTGATCAATGTCATTGACTATGTGCATGTGAGGTCTGTAAAATTAAACCACCAGAACATAAACATATAGACAGAGTGCACATATTGCTCTCTGTGATGAGTAACTTTATTAGTTAGTCATCTCTTAAGTTATTGGGTTATAGATTTTAGAAGAATTGTAGTAAACATAAATTGTGTGAATCATAAAGATTTAAAATTCCAAACAATAAAATATAACATTAGGTAGAACAACAAACACTAAGTATTGAGAAGATGTTTGAATGTTTGTTGAATAATCTGAGCTTCTTCAAGACTAGTATGGTACATAACAGCAGAATATAATCACAAGGCCAATGACACATATCCACCAGACCATGGGTAGTAAGTAGTAAGTTATTATGCTGAAGAAACTAAACTATAAGGGAGGCAAAAATGTAGAACAGAAGAATGTACTATTTTTGCCCCATTTTGCATTTTTCCATTTGTACTGCAATTTTGTATGCAGGCTTGCATGGGCACCATCAAACTATCTGTAGAAACAACCTCTTTTGCTAATCGTGGTAGTTTGCAGCCTGTAATGTCATCGCATTGCCCCTATAAAAGATGAAATCACACATAACCTGTTGTTTCAAATGTAACTATTCATAGAAAGACTGAAATTCTGCTTAATATGATCTTTTTCTGAAAGCATTATATGGTCTTTGAACTTTGCATTCGTCTAGGCTTTGATTCGGGTTTTGTTTTAGCTTTAGGGTTCTGGTTTAATGTCTTCTGTGTACTGACACCCACTTTGTTTGACAATTATAAGGATATACCCTTTAAACTTGATTGCATCTCTGCCACTCAGAAATAAAATTTAACACTATGGTGGACAACCAAAAAATGAATGTAAACACCAAAAGTCCCAAACCCACTCACTACACAATGACTACACTACACAACTGATACCAGTGACCTTAGATGATGGCACAATTTCATTCTTCCTCTCACTGATTTTAACATACATTATCCCTTTCTTGTAAGCTTTTCTAGTGAAACAGAAGTACTGAAATATATGTTCCTCAGCAGAAAACTAATGTTGAACGAACAGGAGCATAAAGCAATGAAATGAAAAGTGAACCTCAATTAACTCTTTCACATTGGGTGTTTAAAATAAATTGATCATCACTTTTCTTCAGCTGCTCTCCAGCCATACCCAGGTTTTTATGCCCATACTGGTGGCTATGTTAAAAAAATACACCTTAATTAATTCAAAGTTCTTGTGTGGGGTTGAATACACAGAAACAAAACAATTACAAATCCAGTCAACTCAACTGCCCAATATAATTTACTGAGAGTGTGGGAGTGAATACATCTTATGATTTAATAAAATCCTGCCCACGTTATTTTTCCAATGTTGTCAGGGAGGACTCTGCCCACTTGACCATAAACTGAATTAGAAAGGATTAACAATGGATGAAAACTGGTTTAGCCTCAAACTGTATCCCCTACAATTTACAGAAAAAAGTATGCACTGGACAAAGAATATGAAGGACTCATAAGAGGATTTTGAAGTCCCAGAGGAGACATAGCAGTACTTAAACATCTAAATATTTTAGTTAATCATGATGCTTCTATTGTTATAGTGGATAACTGAATCTGAAAACAAAAAATGTTAAACAAAAGCCTCAGTAATTGACTTACTTCCTCTTTCTTCATGATGGCCTTCTTTTTGTTGTCCTCCATGATTTTATGACGAGCCAGAACTGCCTCTTCGTGACTTAGTTTTCCTTCTAGGCGTCTCCGCTCCACCTCTGCTAACTCTTGCTCCATGTCGATCTCTCTCATCTGTCTCTGCCATTCCAGAAACTCTGAGGGGTCTCGCGCTCCCTCCAGAAGCTTTTCAATTCTGAATAAAAAATTGAAAACTTTGAATTCAAAAGATACTTACCTAAATTTAATGGTGTTAGGATAAACATTGCAGACTTTCTGCTTTAAACCATTTCAGTCACTGAATAAGTGAAGAATTCTTAGCAAAACAACACCCACTTTCCGAAGAAAATTTAAAAAGTATTTTGTAAGTGATGTTAGGGAAAAAACATTACACAGGGTTTTATTTAACAACTAAACGGCACAAAGATTATTAACAAGATTTCTTACTAAGGCCTAGATAACATTCTAATGGCAGAAATGGTTTTCTTTGTTTTTTCATTTTATATGTACTTGTTCCAGCTAAGGTACACAGCTTTAATTAATGCAACCTGCTTATTTTTACAGCTAATGTTTTGATAGCTTGAAATGACAATGTTTTTACAATAATCTAAGTAGCTAATTTAACTAATGTATGCAAACAATTCTCCTCCCTGGAGTTTCACCTTAGAATGGTGAAAGGGTTGTGAAATCCTACCTGAGTCACCTTTAGGAAATTAGTGAAAAGAAGGGCCAAGACTAAGAGCACACTGGAGAGTTTATTTGACCTAGGAATGTCAAGACATTCCCTCACTGGACATGGAGATCATTGCTAGAAAAGGAAACATCTGATCTCCTAAGTTCAGCCTGTTGCCCCACTGATTCACACCAGGAGAAGCTGAAGGAAAGTGAATGCATTAAGTGAACCATTGTTAGAAAATTATTTTAAATGATAAAATACTTGAGGTTGAATCCTATTTTACTTTCTGTTTTTTGTACTTCTATTTTTCCTTTGTTTTCTCTGTACTGATTTTAGTACCTCAAAGCTTGAAAGTTTAAATTGTATAAACAACAAAACCAACATTAGAGCTTACTTGACTATGGCAAGGTTACCATAACCATGCAACAAAGTGAAGATGAATGGGGCATTGATGAAAGAGATCTTTCTGACAGTGACTTGGTGATTTCTTCCATTTTTCAAATATATTTCACATATTCAATAAAGTTTTGAAGCATTTTTTTGTTCTTAACTAATTCCATTTGAAAGATTTTTTTTTACAGAAAATGAACTCAAAGTGCCATGGATGTCAAAGCAGTTTTGAATGGAAAATATAAAATGATGGTTGCCTAGAAACAGTTGGCTACATTTAAAAGGCTTAGTAATGACATTAATTAATTGCTACAATTTTTATTTGAGACATTATTTTAATTGTCCTTTTAAGGTCAATTCCAGTAAAAAATACAAATCAAATACAGAAGCCAGAAGTTTCTCTTACAATATTAATAAATGGGGTTCTCTATAATAGGGACTGCATTTGTGCCTTGTTCCTGGGCTCACTTCTTTTCTATTTGTTTTTTTTTTTTTTTTTTTTTGCATTTTTATTTGTTAATTTTTTTATTAGTTGTCTTTAATCTGGTTCAGAGCTGGCAAGATAGGGGCCTCAAACACAATCAGGTCCTTCTCAAATGCTGCAGTCATTGGAGCTGCACTCACCTATAAGGACTATAAAAGACTTCAGATGGCCATAGCTCTCCACTCTGATATTAGTAACACTTTGTTCATTGTGCTTTCAGTCACCTCCGTTTTAGATTCTCATTCTTTGGAAATATTTGATTTTTGTTACCAAGTGCAAGTTATTAAGTACAGTCTAGCTGAAGTCACCTCTTATGTGACAGAGTATAGTATATAAGTATATGTTAATAGTGCTTGTCTCTTGTGAGACAGGTGCTATTAAGGTTTCTTCTGGTTTGTGTGCCTAGCTTGTGTGTTTAGATTAATGTTTTTGGATATGCCTTGCTGGACAGGGTTATGTTTAGGGTCATTGCCCTGGCTGAAGTTGACTTCTTGTTTGTTTGATATTTTGTTGTTTTTTAAGTTTCCATTGATAATTCTGCTTTCAGTTTGTCTTTATATCAAATTACAGTATGTTTTACTTTGATATTGTGTTCTTTAATTATTTCATTTGTAAGTACTATATTTTTATGTATTTTTTCTTCAATTCATTGTGGTTTGCAACTGGAAGCCCAAGAGGCAAGGCCACCTTGGCATCACTGCTGAAGGATTGCCCTCAGCATTTACATATGAAACTGGAGGTTGGATTTTTCAGTGGTTCATTAATGTTGAAAGAGTGCCTTTTTACAGGTATTGAATCCTTCTGGTTCCTGGATTTGTTGTTTCTATCTCTGGTTTTCAAATGTTTGGATTTCAGATTTGGACCTGCTTGCTGAGGGTTGCCCTTTAAGATATACCTTTCTGTACTACTACCATTTTAGTTCTGCTTTTTAATTGAAAATAAATTCTTCATTTCTAAAGATTCCTTGTTGGATTTATCTCTCAAGCCACAGGTTTGACAGACTCCTTTCCCTAGAAAGGCATTTTGTGGTGTATTTTGGAAGATATAAATAATTTTTTGAGAATTTTGAATTTCAAAACATAGGTTAGGCCTTTGTATGCTGAAGTCTGCCTGTGGAGTTAGCCGTCAGGCTGCCAAGGGTGAGTTCTGGCATGTGGATCTTTTTTTCTGGAGTCCATCACCGTTTGTTGTATGCTGTGCGCTTGTTCACAACAATAAGTTTTATTGGTGCAAATGAATGCTTTGATTTCTATTTTCTATTTTTTTTTTTCTTTTTTCTTTTGTAGATTCGAATTCAAGTTTTGCATCACTGAAATTTTTTTGTTGTTAATTTCAAGTTTTACAAGAAGTTTCTTTGTTTAATCTATTATTGTTAGTACATTTCTGAATTGTTTATTGAATTTAATAAGGAATTTTACTCCAGTTAATTAAGTCAATATTACAGAAATAACAAATAAACAATTTCATTCCGTTGATTTTTTGGAAGGATTCTTCATAGTTTTAGACCTCCCATTGTTCTGCCACTATTAGACACCTAATTGGCAGGCCACTGAGCAAAGGAAGAAAGGATCAGAGATGAAAACAGTGTCAAAAAATGAGGAAAGGATCAAAACCACGGGTACTTTTAATGGGCACCTAAACTTACAACCTTTTTCATGTTGTTTAGTTTCTCTGACGATCTTCCAATGCTCTACTGATCACTTACAGCCACAACAGTATGTCAATACGTCACAGATATGATCATGTGGTTTACTGTCTCCGATGTTTCTCTTATTATTTATATAATTTGCATAATATCTTAGCTGCCATAGTGATAATAGGCAGATTTGTGCCTGAAACTAATGTAAAATCAAATAAAGGAATTTTGATATTGAGCAAAACTCTCAATAAATTTTTATTTTTTCTAAAAAAAACCTATTTGAGTTAGCTCAGAGATGGCACATGGAACCGAAAATTCTTTGTGCATGCCATAATAATAATAATAACTTGGCTGGGTCTTATAAGTTAATTCATGCAAACGTTGCAATTCCCAACTGAATTTCGTAGTTGTGAGACACAAATTTTTTAGAGATATTAAGATGGTTGTGGTTCTATATATGTAAATTATTTTTGTGAAAAATAAATATCATCCAAAATATGGCTAATAAGATTAAAACTAACGTAAAGAGAAATATACTGTTACTGTAATTCTTATTTCAGACACCCTATTTACATGCGTTACCAATGAAAATTTGGTGCTATAGCACTGTTTACGAGATACTGTCTATTAGGAGTTAACTTGTATTTTGCAGTCAACACACTAATACTATCACTTTTTTAAAACTAATATTACTCTGACTTACTTGTCTGATCTGGAAGGTGACCCTGAACAAATGACAATGATGAAGCAAGCAAGTGTCAGACACGCAAGCATGGAGTGTGTCTCACAGGTTTTAGTAAAGGGAAAAATGAGCCAAAGGATAATGATAGTACACAATTACTAATGCCATTTCCATTTTCGTCCTTAGAGTGGAGGAGAACTCGCTAGATGAACAGTGACATCAATACCATCCTGCAACTGCAAGCCCCTCCCTGTTCCACTTCCTCTTATAAAGCACCACATTGCCAGAAGTCAGGGCTTATTTCACAACTTGCTTCTAAGGGAAACAAAGTGCTGCATAACAAGAAGTGGACCACAAGCTATGAAAGCTAGCATAACAAGTCAGAACCATTTTTTTAATTTGCTGGTCATTAAATTGTGTTTACCTTCAGGATCCCAACCCTTCATCTGCATATTTGTATTTTATTCACATAAGCCCTGAATGATCAAATAATTTACCACAAAGTTAATAGTTTACCACTATAAACGCCTGTTTATAGTATATGCAACACACAGTAGATGAGTCATGATCTGATTGATAAATGGCAAATCTGAAGATCTCTTACATTTTTACTTATATTCCTAATACGCAGAATATTGGAGATGTGCTGTTGGAGATGAAGCTGTACTCAGCTTTATAGACTCTGACAGTGTTAAATTAAAGGGTATTGCCTTTAATTTTAATCCATATAATTCAGTACAGTTTTAAAATGGAAATACATTTCATTTCTTGCCAGTACAGTACCTGCAAGAGAACATGTAAGTGGATCTATGTATAATATATTTCCCCCATAAAGAAAAGAGCAGATGCTTACTTTTGCAGCTCCTGTTCAACCCGGCGGTTGTAGAATGCTTTTTCCCTCAGGATAGCTGTGGTGTTGAGGCGAATTGGGAAATTTTCATTCTGTTGAAACACAATGAAAGGTCACTGGAGTAAGAGAAAATGATCTGATGCTCAGTAGGTTTTATCTACAGACCAACTAAAGATGCCCGTTTTCTCCTTGAACTGTTCTTGTTGTCTGTCAGCACATACAGTAATAACTTGATCTCCAAAGATGTGTAATCTTGCCTCAGTCTCTTACAGCCTACAAAGACTGGAACATGAGCCATCCCCAGGGTTCTCTCTCAGATGCCATTTATCTGATAGCATCAACCGTGTCAAAAATAAGTTTCCTAATCCACTCTGTCTCTGAGGCACTATACAGCTAGAAGGCAATCAGTTCTTTTGGTACATTTGAGAATTTTTATAACAACTTCTGCACGTCTTCATGCCTCTGTGACATTGTTCTCACCAGTCACTTATCACCTGGGATATGGGAATCTAATGATAAGTGATCATCCCCAATGTACTGATTTCTAAGCAGGATCACTGCTTCAGTCTTTGGGCAACTGTCGTTTTGCTTGGATTTTACTCTTTGGATGAACCCTGGTCAGATGTTAGCACTATAAATTAATATTTGATAGAGCAACTTAGCAAAATAACTGAGGAAATATATTTTATTTTAAAACGTTTCTTGGCTAGTTTCGGCTGCAACGGGATGTGGGGCCTATAACAATTTAAGAAAGCCTTAATGGCAAAAATGTCTCATATGGATATATTGGCAAGTGACAAAATAAAGGAAACACTTGGATAAATGAAAGATTTAACTCTGGTGTTAAAACCAGATAATTTTACAAAGGTGTGGTGATTAAGCAATTAACATCCAACCTTGCATGTATAAAAATGCTATTCCAAGCATAGCACAAGAGAAGATCCATTTAAGTTTGAGACAGGAATGAATGTTAGCACACATTTTAGCATCATCCACTAACAGGCATGGAGGTGAAAAGGAAAACATGATCAGCTATAGACAACCATGGATTAAAGCGCAAACTCCTTACTGTAACTGTGATGTCAGTAGATAGATAGATAGGAAAACCACACATGCAGTTTTAGCTCATTCAACTTCTAAGTCCAGATGTTATATTAGACCTTGAGTTTGTAGTACATATTTAATAAATATGAACCAAACACAATATGGTGGCAGGTTCTTCAGCAACAGTTTTGCAGTAGATTAAACTGAACAAACAACTTTCTACAAGCTTTGGGTAATTAAAATATTTAGATAAACAATTAGTTTATATTGGGAAGTGTCAGAATTGATGGACAGAAGGATATTAATTAGCACTGGGCCTTTTCTGGATAATTTTTCATTTTAATGTTGTGTCTACTTTGAAATTGTTCTGGGACGATGCTGGGGATTATAATTAATTTTGGAGTATCTTCAGGTTCAGCTTTTATATTTCCAGCATCTGCATGTTCTTATGAGATGTAATAATATATTTTCATTTCTAAAAATGAGTATGCCCCATGACTGGAGTGTTTGATTCATTTGTATGTACTGTATGTAACTCTTTTATGCATATACAGTAACTGACAGAACTTTTGAATTGCTGTCTGATCTGTGCACTTGTTGATGTGAAAAATGATGACAAATTAACTTTGATTAAAGAACAAATAGGTAAGTCATACTGCGGCTAAGCGATTTCCACTGCCCACACAGATTAATTTAAAATGCAGCAGCAACAGAAGATGAATACCTAGATCAATGCCCACCCACCACTGGGCAGGCTGATGCACATTCTACATCACCCTCATCTACACACCTAGCCAGTTTACTGGCTTTTTATAATAGTTTGGACTGCAGAAAAGAGTTTAACAGGGGCCACACTGAGGTCAAAATTAGTTTTATAACTGAAATGTTTTCAAAAATCCAAGACACACTTAATATAAGTTGAATTTCAAATGCAGGGATGTTAAAATCAGGTCCTGGAGGGTTGCAGTGGCTGCAGGTTTTTTATTCCAGCAACTTTCATTAGTAACCAAATACTAACGTTAATGGAACATGCTGGGTTGCCTTGATTTTAATTGGCATGCATTTCAATTGCTTTCTTTCTTTTCTAACAAGTAGCCAAACAATAATGAGATGGAAAGCCAGCCAAAAGATGACCATGCTAACTTTGGTCTCATTTGCACTTGTGACTTTCATATCAAATCTCAGTAAACTATCAGACAAGAAGAAGGTCTGAGAAAAGCTGTGGTCCACAAAATATTTGGATGGTGATCAGTTTTGGAAATGTATGGTGTTGTGAAATGAGAACACTAAACATCCACAGAATTAAATAATGTGTTTTATTAACAGCTAAATAGGAAATTGGCTGGACTGAAAATGGTTGCTGTTGAGGACTGTTAGAGACCTTTAATTTAGCTTGATATCTGTTGGCTTGCTTTGTAACTCTTTATTGTTTGGCTGATGGTTAAGACAAAAAAACAATTAAGGAAATCAATCATAATTAAGGCATATCTACTATTTTAAATTAGCAGCAGTAACTTGTTACTACTTAAGACTGGCTAGAACGAAAACCTGCACTCACTGTGGCCCTCTAGGATCTGAGCTGGAAAACCCTGCTCTGATCAAAACAATGGAGGGATTATTTATAAGTTTATTGACAAAATCATTTCTTGCAATTATTTCAGAACAAGGTTGACAACAAGATATTATAATAAAGTCTCCAATCTGTCAAATGAACTTGTGCAAAGTAAATGCTGAATTAAAAAATCACAACGAAGTCAATGAAACATCTATAAAATTAAGATAATATATAATTAACAAAACTCTATAAGCTCTTTGATTACACTGTACATGTTTTGGAGACCAGTTATAGGAAAAAAGAGAGGCTGATTATTCTGCATTAGTAATTATTACACATCTTGTGAATATTGCCTGGATAAAACTGGCATATAATAGGGAAGAGGGAACAGAATGCTAGACAATGGTGTCAACGAATGAAAAGTATCTGCAATATTTCATTCTTCATTCTTTTTACATCCAAGCTTGAATTACTAGGCAACAAGACAATGAAAAATATTTTACCTTGTGTGAGGCTGGCAGTTCTTTGGCTTGATGACCATGAAATTTGAGTTTTGATTCATCTTCCTGAATGAGCTGAGAGATTCTCTTCTGTAAGACATTAAATCCATTACAGTTAATATGAAAACATATTTCAAAATTAAAAACACTATACTCTCAATTGTGCAATTTGTAGCATAACAAGTTATATTGATATAGTGATCAGAAAATAAAATCAGTCTTGTATGAAAATCTGAGGTTAGGCAGGTGCAGGGTTTGCAACCTCCTTGTCCCCATTGTCCATGACTCCCTGCTAGTTACAGTAATAAAACGTTGGATATGGAGGATATTGTAAATCACAGTATTATAGTTAAGTACTGTAAAATAAATGCTTAATGGACCACTTTACTCAGGCTATCCATACATAACACTGTCTTTGTTGTCAGGACCTCTTTAGAGATCAAACAGAACACATGGCTCTTTCTCATCGACTTAGGCTTTGGAAAACAAATTCAGCCCCCTCTCTGCTTCTGATCCCCCTGATGTGCAATCATTTTCATAATAATACTTAAAAATAAGGGCTATCAAGGTGCATCTCCTAATCAGTTACTGTTATTTAACAAATAAAACGTATCATTGATGATGAAACTTTACAGTAGGGGCTACCTATTGTGCTTATCATAGTGTTTGTGCTATCTGGCAATATGTGAGCAAAACATGTACTATAGAAAGACCTTAAAGCATCTATTCTTTTATTTTTCTTATTCAAAAAATAAAACGCAAACATTGAAGCATAGTTCTATCAAAGATGCAATTAATAGAGTATATTGTGTTCCAAAAAATCCCATGAAAGCTCAACCCCCTTCCCCTACTTTATTTAGACAGCTATATGACAAGAGAGCCCAGTCTGATATAGTAGCTCATATCTATTAAGACTGCAGAGAAGGTTACATGCTTATTTTAAAATACCAATAATAAATTATTACCACATTCTTCCTCACAAGGAGAATTTAATTTTTTTCCAGCGTAAGGTCATGTAGGACATCAGTTTCAAATTAAGCTATGGGGGCTGGGTGGGTTAGGATTCTTTCAGTTAAGCAAAATGAGTCTTCATGTAAGCATTGCAATGTTGGATATGACAATATATTTTCATTGCACTCTGTTATCCCATCTGGTGTTGCTCCAAATATTGTTGTTAAAGAATTGAGAGTGATGTCTGATCCAAGGCTAACTGAGAGATAGGCAAATTCTTTAACATATAATAGTGTAGAACATTCAGAGAACATGTGATGAAGGAAGGTGGGCACACAGGTTGGATCTTATACCAGGTACATTTTAGGTAGCTTTAAACTAGATGTCATAATGTGGCACAGTGGTAGCACTGCTACTTTATAAGAAGGATTTTGTGGGTTTGGTTCCTGGGTCCTCCCTGTGTGGTGAGCACTTTGAGTAGTGAGAAAAGCACTATTTAAATGTAAAAAATTTCAATTCTTAGTTTTTTGCAGTCTTCTTTTGCATGTTTGCACTTTCAGTTTTGGCATTTATCTTTTCATGAGAGTAGTGCAGATTACCGAGGAGACACCCAAAGCCCACCTCTGACATTATGGACATATGTAATGCTACAACAAACCATGGCAAAGATTGCCCTCTGCCTTAGTCCAAGAGGGAAATGATAGGACATGGTCAAATGACTAGAGTAAGTGGAGAGTGATATGCCAAAAACAATAACAAAAAAGAAGACTTTCAGTTTTGACACGGATGTAATGATATATTTTTTATTTATTTGATGTCAATGCATTGGCATTCTCTGCACCTCTGGTTTTCTCCTACAACCTAAAAACTAACAATATAGGTAAACTTGTAATGTTAAACTGGCTCAGTACAATGAATCTGAGTGTTTACCTATACCTGCTCATACAGTGCATCCGGAAAGTATTCACAGCGCATCACTTTTTCCACATTTTGTTATGTTACAGGTTTATTCCAAAATGGATTAAATTCATTTTTTTCCTCAGAATTCTACACACAACACCCCATAATAACAATGTGAAAAAAGTTTACTTGAGGTTTTTGCAAATTTATTAAAAATAAAAATAACTGAGAAATCACATGTACATAAGTATTCACAGCCTTTGCTCAATACTTTGTCGATGCACCTTTGGCAGCAATTACAGCCTCAAGTCTTTTTGAATATGATGCCACAAGCTTGGCACACCTATCCTTGGCCAGTTTCACCCATTCCTCTTTGCAGCACCTCTCAAGCTCCATCAGGTTGGATGGGAAGCGTCAGTGCACAGACATTTTAAGATCTCTCCAGAGATGTTCAATCGGATTCAAGTCTGGGCTCTGGCTGGGCCACTCAAGGACATTCACAGAGTTGTCCTGAAGCCACTCCTTTGATATCTTGGCTGTGTGCTTAGGGTCGTTGTCCTGCTGAACGATGAACCGTTGCCCCAGTCTGAGGTCAAGAGCGCTCTGGAGCAGCTTTTCATCCAGGATGTCTCTGTACATTGCTGCAGTCATCTTTCCCTTTATCCTGACTAGCCTCCCAGTTCCTGCCGCTGAAAAACATCCCCACAGTATGATGCTGCCACCACCATGCTTCACCGTAGGGATGGTATTGGCCTGGTGATGAGCGGTGCCTGGTTTCCTCCAAACGTAACGCCTGGCATTCACACCAAAGAGTTCAATCTTTGTCTCATCAGACCAGAGAATTTTGTTTCTTATGGTCTGAGAGTCCTTCAGGTGCCTTTTGGCAAACTCCAGGCGGGCTGCCATGTGCCTTTTACTAAGGAGTGGCTTCCGTCTGGCCACTCTACCATACAGGCCTGATTGGTGGATTGCTGCAGAGATGGTTGTCCTTCTGGAAGGTTCTCCACAGAGGACCTCTGGATCTCTGACAGAGTGACCACCGGGTTCTTGGTCACCTCCCTGAGTAAGAACCTTCTCCCCGATCGCTCAGTTTAGATGGCCGGCCAGCTCTAGGAAGAGTCCTGGTGGTTTTGAACTTCTTCCACTTACGGATGATGGAGGCCACTGTGCTCATTGGAACCTTCAAAGCAGCAGAAATTTTTCTGTAACCTTCCCCAGATTTGTGCCTCAAAACAATCCTGTCTCGGAGGTCTACAGACAATTCCTTTCACTTCATGCTTGGTTTGTGCTCTGACACGAACTGTCAACTGTGGGACCTTATATAGACAGGTGTGTGCCTTTTCAAATCATGTCCAATCAACTGAATTTACCACAGGTGGACTCCAATTAAGCTGCAGAAACATCTCAAGGATGATCAGGGGAAACAGGATGCACCTGAGCTCAATTTTGAGCTTCATGGCAAAGGCTGTGAATACTTATGTACATGTGCTTTCTCAATTTGTTTATTTTTAATAAATTTGCAAAAATCTCAAGTAAACTTTTTTCACGTTGTCATTATGGGGTGTTGTGTGTAGAATTCTAAGGAAAAAAATGAATTTAATCCATTTTGGAATAAGGCTGTAACATAACAAAATGTGGAAAAAGTGATGCGCTATGAATACTTTCCAGATGCACTGTACGTGAGGTCTTTTAAAATAGAATTCATTCTGCCATTTTGAAATGTACACATTTAAGTAGTGTCATTCTAAAAAGCATGTTACAGGATACTTGTATCAGCATCACCTTATGGTCTTATTTCAATCAATAGTAGCTGAAAGTGGAGGAATTTCATTCTACAGCCAGCCTTTACAATTAGTATAGCTGCTCAGTTTCTAACCAAGCATTTTTCGATACAGTTTAAAACTCATGTATAAAAGGAGTCATTATACTTACTTTTGTATACTCTGACTTTTCTGAATTGGCACATTTGAACTGATTTATATTTGCTTCCAGCAAACCTGCCTGAGGGAAAAAAATAGAAATAAGCATAATGGCTTTTAATCAACAAATATATTGAAATTTTATGATTCTTAATTGAACATACTTTGTGACAATTTGTACCATTTGATGTGACAAAATAGGGCTTTAATCCACCTATCTACCTATGCTAAATGAAAGCAGTGACTCTTCAATTCCAAGACCTTTCTTTACTGAATTACTCTGAAAAAGAACAGAAGAGTATATCTAAACCAAACAGCGCCTTTCCACAGCACTTTAAAGGGGGATAATTCATTGCTTGGTCTTGTAAAGTAAAGAAATACCACAAACAACCGATCAAGTTCATGGACAGAGAGGCAGAGTCAATGGGAGTATCATCTGGCGCGAACCAACTCTGGAAAGGATTCCACTTTACCATAGAGTCCCAGTCATTCGTACAATCAAATGAGGAAATTTAGGGTGGTTTACATGCATGTCCTCAGGATATGAACAAAAAAACACGTACTTAGAGAAAAGTCCATACAGACAAGTAATGGATATGCTGACTCTTCGCACACATAGTGACTGGACTGGGATTTTAGCCCAGATGCCTGTAGATGTGCAGTAGCAGCTCTAACCACTATGTCACTCAGAAGACAAAATGTTACTCCTCCTTTTATATGGCAGATTTCAGGGATAGCACCATCCATGCAAGCATCCAATAAACCACAATATACACGAAAACATGAAAATACAAGATATAGGTTTAGACAGGTGAGATCATTACATCATTTACCTATAGACTGAAATGTCTCCTACTATACACAAACCTTTATTAAAATATATAGTTCTGGCAAATGCATTGCATTGTAAATATATGGTTCTTTGTTGGTGCCTTAAACTATTTATTTCCTTTATGATAGGTGTATTTCATTTTCAAAAGATTGGTTGTTAATTTGTCATTCACGTTTGGCCTTTGCAGTACAAGCTTTTGTGAAATAGATATGAGGTTGGGTGGCTCATGCAGTGTTTTTGAGCATTTAATAAGATGATGTGTAAGATCCACTTGCTAATGCTATAGAATAGAAAGCAAAATGAAGAAAAAATGCCTCTGCATCTGCACAGCTGCAGTTATTGTGGTCATTTACTCCAGCTGCGCTCTTAATGTTTTAAAGAATCTTGTTCACATTCAATCTTTTTTGTCTCAGAATCAGCATTTTATAGCAAATCTTTCCTATCCCAACTGCACTTTTCTCCTCACAGTTACAATGGTCCTGCATATAAAAAATGCACCCTGAGCACATCACTTGAAGGTTTCCTGTACATAATGCCACCAGCATCTTAGAGAGTCAATGAGCAACAACTTTCTTTTTTTAATAAGCTTACCCAAATCTGTCAGTTTTGATGTCAGGGTGCTTAATTTCTTTTTGGTGGCTGTCAGTTCAGTGACTGCTAAGTCTCTAACCTTTATACAATCCTGCCAATTTTATCATCATTTAATTTGTAATAACCTATGGGTATTTATTATATCTAACGAATAGTACCATGCCCAGAGGGGTGAAAATAAAATGATTTTTATAAAGAGTATAACAGGAGAACTTCAAAGCAGTAATACTGATGTCAAAGGAAATCCTTATTGTTCCTAAAGGTTAATGAAGCTAGAAGATATATTTCAGTATATGTTTCATAAAAAATTTGCTAACTTTCTTTAATAGGAACTAAAGGTTAGAATATGGGGGTACTCAAACTGAGTGAAATGTAATTCATGGTCCACCATCTTCAAAGCACAGATAATGAGCACAATATTCAACTAAGAAGAACAAATGAAACACTTGACAAATTGCTGAAAGAATAAAGAAGCTTTGCTAGTCAAACTGCAGAAAAAGTTTCTGCACATGAAGTACAACTATCTATTTGCTGAGGGCTGCCTAGTCATTTATAAACACAGCATAATATTTGTTAGTTTTGTTTTATGACAGGAACTTTAGTAGTCATATAATAAACTGATGTCAGTGTTTGAACTAATCTGTATTTCAATGATTAACAGCACTTAGACTTATTTCATTTTTGAATTTTATTTCTTCTGGCAGCTGTCTTGTGTGCACTGAGTACAGCATAGTTTGTTCCAGTTGTCTGGGTAACCTTTCCCATCACTGGGGAGCATGGCATCTGGGTTCATCACCTGTTGGCAACTGAAGTAGTGGGTTTAAATAGTTGCCCTCCTCGTCATGTCTTTATTCGAGCTGCAGATAAAAAAACACCTTTGCTAAACCTATTGTGAATATTTCCTGTTTTCTGAGTTGATCTCTTGGGTTCCTGACTGTCGTTTAGTCCTTCTGACCACATTGCCATTTTGTTCTTTGGCTTTGTGTTTTTGGCACTTATCGATTTCCAGATTTTGACAGTTTTTTTCTTTTGCATAATCTTTCCTGATTTGTCCTTTAAAAATCTTGTTGGTTTCCTGACACAAAGCTACAGTAGATTCATATTCCAAGCAATGTGCAAACAGGACGTAGCACTGTTATGTTTTTTTAATCACCTCTACACATACTTCTGCCATTAGTTTGTTCTTTATTTTGTTTTGTATTGTCATTTTTCAACATTACTTTCATGATGACCTATGTGGATCCTCTCAGGCTTATGCACGGCCATTTTAGATTTGTCTGAATGGCAGGCTGCTTTGTTATTAGTTGAGGCTCCCCATTGCTGTCACATACTTGAGGACTTTCAGCAAATGATCCCTGTGTGCATACTGTGATTTTTGATTTAAAAACAAATTAATTGATTTCATATTATTGTCCATTCTTTTGATTTCTGACCTGAGAAGTTAAAGTTAGATGTTATTGGAAATTATTGTTTTTCACTCTTCCTTGTTAAATAGGAGCGCTTAGTAATAAACAAAGAATTTTGCTTATTATTTTGGGTCTCTGTATTTTTGTCTTCCTCCTGGTTTTGCAGTCTTCTTGTATTTTGTTTGTTTTGTTTTTTTAAGATAAATTCTTTTTATCTTTATTTCTTTACCTTCTATGATTATTTAAATGATTCTCTGCCTTTTTCCAGTCAGCCAGAACATGCAGTGAGAAATATTTCCCGCAAACACTACAGCTATGCTCTTAATAAGCACCAATGATGAAAGAGTGAAATGAAAACAGACCTGAAGATGGGAAGTTTTTTTTTTTTTTTTTAGTGGAGGTTGTTACTGATAATTGCACTAAACCTTTCACCAAAGCCTGATATGTAACCAAATATTCAAGTACAATTAATTCACTAACCATATACTAAATGTTTTACTTTCAGTAATCTATTATCTTGGATGATTTTAATGTTTATGACACCACCTTTTATAGCATTGCCTGAATGATGTCATGTATTGCAACTTCTGGCCGTTTGACAGTATCAGTGAGGCTAACAACCAATGCACAGATTCAGCAAAAATAATATCACACATGAAAAACAAAACAGCAATGTTCCAAAATGCACATTATTTTTAACAGCCTTAAGTTGGCCATTGACCAGAAAAATAATAAAATATTCAGATTCTTTATATTCAAAAACTATAGTAGGTAAGATAGAATGATGAGGGTACATAATCCTAAGCCCAGCAAAAAATTCAAGAACAAACAAATAGCCCTCTTACGATAACGTCACAATAAGGTACTTGCGTGATAGCAATGGGAGTGCATACTAACACTAACATGACAACATGAAGCTAAATAAAATGTGCCAAAAATATAAACAAACAGCGGTAAATAAATAAATAAAATAATTTGAATGTGTCTCAATCAGTATAAGAATAGAAATTACACATTTGAAAACCCCCCAAAAACACATATGCTAAAGACAGAGTTGTGTGCAGAATTTGCATTTCCTCTCTTTCTCTTTGGCTTTGCATGTGCATTCAAATGACATGCTATCAAGCGAACATCATATACAGTGCATCCGGAAAGTATTCACAGCACATCACTTTTTCCACATTTTGTTATGTTACAGCCTTATTCCAAAATTGATTCAATTATTTTTTTTCCCCAGAATTCTACACACAACACCCCATAATGACAACGTGAAAAAAGTTTACTTGAGATTTTTGCAAATTTATTAAAAATAAAAAAATTGAGAAATCACATGTACATAAGTATTCACAGCCTTTGCCATGAAGCGCAAAATTGAGCTCAGGTGCATCCTGTTTCCCCTGATCATCCTTGACATGTTTCTGCAGCTTAATTGGAGTCCACCTGTGGTAAATTCAGTTGGTTGGACATGATTTGGAAAGGCACACACCTGTCTATATAAGGTCCCACAGTTGGCAGTTCATGTCAGAGCACAAACCAAGCATGAAGTCAAAGGAATTGTCTGTAGACCTCTGAGACAGGATTGTCTCGAAGCACAAATCTGGGGAAGGTTACAGGAAAATGTCTGCTGCTTTGAAGGTCCCAATGAGCAGAGTGGCCTTTATCATCCATAAGTGGAAGAAGTTCGAAACCACCAGGACTCTTCCTAGAGCTGGCCGGCCATCTAAACTGAGAGATCAGGGGAGAAGGGCCTTAGTTAGGGAGGTGACCTGATGGTCACTCTGTCAGAGCTCCAGAGGTCCTCTGTGGAGTGAGGAGAAACTTCGAGAAGCACAACCATCTCTGCAGCAATCCACCAATCAGGCCTGTATGGTAGAGTGGCCAGACGGAAGCCACTCCTTAGTAAAAGGCACATGGCAGCCCGCCTAGAGTTTGCCAAAAGGCACCTGAAGGACACTCAGACCATGAGAAACAAAATTCTCTGCTTTGATGAGACAAAGATTGAGCTCTTTGGTGTGAATGCCAGGCGTCACGTTTGGAGGAAACCAGGCACCGCTCATCACCAGGCCAATACCATCCCTACAGTGAAGCATGGTGGTGGCAGCATCATGCTGTGGGGATGTTTTTCAGTGGCAGGAACTGGGAGACTAGTTAGGATAAAGGGAAAGATGACTGCAGCAATGTACAGAGACATCCTGGATGAAAACCTGCTCTAGAGCGCTCTTGACCTCAGACTGGGGCGACGGTTCATCTTTCAGCAGGACAACGACCCTAAGCACACAGCCAAGATATCAAAGGAGTGGCTTCAGGACAACTCTGTGAATGTCGTTGAGTGGCCCAGCCAGAGCCCAGACTTGAATCTGATTGAACATCTCTGGAGAGATCTTAAAATGGCTGTGCACGGACGCTTCTCCTCCAACCTGATGGAGCTTGAGAGGTGCTGCAAAGAGGAATGGGCGAAACTGGCCGAAGATAGGTGTGCCAAGCTTGTGGCACCCTATTCAAAAAGACTTGAGGCTGTAATTGCTGCCAAAGGTGCATCAACAAAGTATTGAGCAAAGGCTGTGAATACTTATGTACATGTGATTTCTCAGTTATTTAATTTTTAATAAATTTGCAAAAACCTCAAGTAAACTTTTTTCACGTTATCATTATGGGGTGTTGTGTGTAGAATTCTGAGGAAAAAAATTAATTTAATCCATTTTGAAATAAGCCTGTAACATAACAAAATGTGGAAAAAGTGATGCGCTGTGAATACTTTCCGGATGCACTGTATGCTATGCCTGTGTTTGTGTCTTTAGCATTCATTGTAAATAGTGTGCCAAGATGTCTAAGACCATATTAAAATACTGTACTCTAAATTACAAGAGTTTGCTATAGGACATCCGTTAACCACTTACTGTTCTGTAATACAGAAGTCTTGTTGCATCATAGTAATTTTGGATTTTTTTTTGATTTGATATACTTTGTTAATCCCCGAGAGGAATTTGTCTTGACCAATAGATTACAGGTGTTAAGTCTTAATAAGATCACTCAAAGTGTTGGTTAGTGTCTTGTTACATAGGAGTAACTAAATTGATACACCTAGACAGCCTCTGTTCTGTAGTGTTACTAACATATCAGTCATGGATTTATTCTTTAAGAATTTAGTAGAGTCTATATAATAGTAGAAACATTTAAAAAACATTTTGTAAGTAATTCATAAAAGATTAAAGATCACTTGTATCGAGCTTGCTTATAGAGCTTTCATAATTAAGCAATTAGAATTTTTGGTTAGTGTTGTTAATTCATGAATTGAATTTCCTGGGTTCAAATTCAGTAGCCAGTTATTATTTGTGTGTATAGGTTAAATTGTTTTGGGAATGTTTCATATTCCCTATGATCTGCGTACTCTTACATAATAATAAAGTAATGTTTCCAAATAAGAAGGCATTTTAAAAAAGAATGTCATGCCATATTTCTTAAAATTTGAATGCACTATTTTTTTTCTAAAAAACAGTGTTCACCAAAAAGAAATTTTCATATTATAAGTTACTAGTGCACTAGAACATTGATTATCTGAAGTAACTGGGACCAAGGTTGGTTTGGTTAATCAAATAGTTTGCATAATCAAACATATGAGAAAACCCTGGTTATATGAAACAATGTGTAATTCAGGGAATAATTGAATTATTGTATGCAACATTATTACTAGTGTATTTTGAAATATGAATTATTATAATATAGAATTAATTTAGAAATGGTTTGTAAATAATAACCAAAATATTTAGAAGAAACAATGTTTACTGTATTATTTGTTCTGAACTTACCTTAATTGTATTACATGATTATAACTATAAATTACATTTTAACATAAACAGAAATAAAGAAACACTAGTTTTGCACAAAAATAAGAGTTTAATGAATCTTGGAAAAGTTTATTTTTAAAATATGTACTTTAGATTTTTTCTTAGAACACGGTTTAGGAATAATCTTTAGAAAGTAATACTCCTTGCTTTTCACCTGAAACAACTTTAAAAACTCTCCAACAGTTATTTTGGTGAGTTTCACATTTTGCAATTGTGTAACTGCTTGCAAAATGAATTTTTGGGGAAACTTCACAAAACCGTATGGAAAATGAAACTTTGCTGTTTCACTCACAATTAGTACATTAGAACAGTCTAGTTGGCTATTCAGCCCAAATAAGCTCACCAGTCCTATCTATCCACTTAATTCTTCCAAAATAACATCAAATCTAGTCTATAACATCACCACTAGCTACACTGCACATATCTTCTGATAAATAATAGAAAACAAATCAATTAACTAAGTGACCACAGTTATACTTGTGCACAACAATCAGTGCATTCAAACCAGATTCTGTACATTTGGTAGTGGTGCTTTACATTATTGAAGATTCGGATGATAGACGTTCAGATACTCAGTGTTCTGCTGAATTATACATATTATAATACAGATATCAGTGCTTCTCTATTCAAGACAGATACAGCTATAGCATTTTATTTCTATGGTATTCTATTTTGAACTTGGAATAAAACTTAGTTGGTATTTACAAAAATTATCATTTGTTACTAATAAGATTTATTTAGCATGGACGATGAACTAAATGAACTTGAACTCCCAGGACAACAGACTGAACTAGACATGAAACTAAAGTGTCAATGTTGTCATTTTATATCCAAGCACCCTCACCACTTGTCATACTCCCTTCCTGTTACATACTGTGCGTCCTGATGAGTGATGTCATTGCTGCAATGATATGTAAGCCAACTCTGGGCTTTCGTGTAGATCCAAGAATGTGGATAATGAGTTTTGAGTGTGCTTTCTTTTTTTTTCCCTTTTTATTAATTTTATTGCAATCCATACAAATCAATCAAGTTTTTACAAAAAGAAAAATTGAGTTAAGTACAAATCGATCCCCACCCCTGAGAGAGAGAGCAAGCCAAACAGTGTGAAATTTAAGGCTTGTAAACATACCTAAATTAATAAATTCTCTGTGCTTTATGAACTTATTTTAAAATATTACTGATTAGATCCTGCCATGTTTTGAAAAAAGGCTGTACGGATCCTCTAACTGAGCATTTGATTTTTTCCAATTTCAAATAGTAAAACACATCAGTTTCCCACTGACTTAAAAGAGGAGAGTTTGGGTTCTTCCAGTTTATCAGAATAAGTCTGCGTGTCAAAAGTGTAGTGAATGCAATCATAATTTGTTTGTCTTTCTCCACCTTAAACCCATCTGGAAGAACCCCAAACACAGCTGTTAATGGGTTAGGAGGGATTGTGAGACCAAGGCTGTCTGAAAGGTAATTAAAAATTTTCATCCAGACTAATGTTAATTTGGTGCAGGCCCAGAACATGTGACCCAGTGAAACTGGGACTAGATTGCAGTGTTCGCAGGTTGGATCATGCCCTGGAAACATTTTGGAGAGTTTTAGTCGAGACAGATGTGCTCGATATATAATTTTGAGTTGTATAATTGTACGCTTTGTGCATATGGAGCTCGAGTGAATTCTCTGCATTGCTACTTTCCACTCCTTTTCTGATATATTAATTGAGAGATCTTTTTCCCAGTGTCCTCTTGGATCTTTGAAAGGGAGGGATTGTAAAATGATTATATATATTGTAGAGATGGTGTCTAAGTCCTTGAGATTGAGCAATATTTTTTCCAGCATGGATGAGGGTGCAAGATGAGGAAAATCTGGAAGGTTCTGTTTAACAAAGTTCCTGATTTGAAGATAGTGAAAGAAATGTGTAGCTGTAATGTTAAATTTGGAATGTAATTGTTCATAGGATGCAAAGACGTTGTCTATATAAAGATCTCTAAGCAAGTTAATTCCAAATTTTTTCCAGATATTAAAAACTGCATATGTTTGCGAAGGTTGAAAGAGGTAGTTCTCTTGCAGAGGTGCCACAGATAGAAGCTTCTCCATCTTAAAATGCTTTCTACAATGGTTCCAGATTCTAAGTGAGTGAAGCACAATTGGGTTATTAGTATATTGCCGATAACGTGTGTTTATTGGAGCACAGAGCAAGGAATACAAAGAAGTACTGCGGGATTTTACTTCTATTGCAGACCAAGCCTGTGTATGTTCTTCTATTTGTGTCCAGGTTCTTATCGCCTGTATATTTGCTGCCAAGTAATAAAACTGGAAGTTAGGTAGAGCCATGCCGCCTTCTGCCTTTTGTCTTTGTAGGGTCGCTCTTTAGATGCGTGGATGTTTTGAATTCCAAATAAATGAGGTTATTATTGAATCTAATTGCTTAAAGAATGATTTATTAATATATATTGGAATGTTTTGAAATAAAAAGGAGTTTAGGAAGAATATTCATCTTAACAGTGTTAATTCTTCCAGCTAGTGTGAGATGAAGGGTTGACCATCTATGCAAGTCTTGCTTAATTTTTTCCATGCAGACGGCGAAATTTTGTTGATAAAGAGTTTTATGTTTACTTGTGATGTTTACCCCTAAGTATTTAAACTGTTCTGCAATGATAAAAGGTAGGGTATCTAATCTAATATTATATGCTTGAGAATTCACTGGAAAGAGTACACTTTTATTCAGATTAATTCTGAGACCAGAGATCTTTTGAAATTCTGTGAGTGCTGTTAAGACTGCAGGCACAGAATTTTCTGGGTCCGATATATACAGTACCATATCATCTGCATATAATGAAATTTTCCTTCTCTGCTAATCCCCTTTATCTGATCAGTATTTCGACAATGTATTGCCAGTGGTTCAACGGCAATTGCAAACAGCAGCGGTGACAAGGGGCATCCTTGTCTAGTACCACGTTCTAGTTTAAAGTAGTCTGAGCAAATGTTGTTGATGCAAACTGAAGCTTCTGGGTTAGTATACAGTAATTTAATCCATGCACAAATGTTCGAGCCAAACCCAAACTTCTCCAATATAGTAAAAAGGTATTTCCATTCAATCATGTCGAATGCTTTTTCTGCATCCAATGATAATAATATTTCTGGGGTGTTTGATTTAGTTGATGAGTATATTACATTAAACAGGCGTTGAAGATTTGAAGATAAATGTCGGCCCCTAATAAATCCAGTTTGGTCTCCATCCTTCTAGCTATGATTTTAGAGAGTATTTTAACATCGTTATTCAGAAGTGAAATTGGTCTGTATGATGCACATTGTAATAAGTCCTTATTTTGTTTTGGAAAAACGGTGATTAGTGCTTGGCGAAAGGTTTGAGGAAGAGATTGGTTATCTCTGGCTTCTGTAAATGTTGCTAATAGGAGAGGAGCTAGCTGAGCGGAGAATTTCTTGTAAAATTCTGCAGGGTAGCCATCAGAGCCTGCTGCTTTCCCGCCTTGGAGTGACTTTATAGCATCTAGTAATTCTGATAACGCCAGAGGTTTCTCAAGTTCCTCCGCACTAAAAGTGTCTATTTGTGGTATTTGTAATGTATCCAGAAATGCATTAGATTGTGTATTGTCTTCTTTAAACTCAGTAGTATATAAGGATTTATAGTAGTCTCTGAAAGTGTGCATTATATTTTTGTGATCGACGATTTTATCTCCGTTCGCATTGGTGATTACTGAGATTGCATTGCGCACTTCTTGCTTGTGAATTTGTTGAGCTAAAAGCTTATTAGCTTTCTCTCCATGTTCATAGTAATGATGTCTGGATTTATAAATGAGTTGTTCAGTTTCTTTAGTTGTCAAGAGGTTTAGTTCTGAATGTAGAGCCTGCCTTTTCCTATGTAGAGTCTCGCTTGGTAGTCTGGCATGTTCTTCACCTATTCTAGTAATTTCGCTTTTAATCTCTGCTACTTTCTTGGCTTCGAATTTATTACTGTGGGAAAGATATGAGATAATCTGTCCTCTTAAGAAGGCCTTAAGAGTTTCCCAGAGTATTCTTGCAGAGATCTCGGAGGATGTATTTGTCTCTAGAAAGAATTTGATTTGTTTGGATATAAATTCCATACAATTCTCGTCTGCTAATAGAAGCGGGTTGAGACGCCATCTGCGGGGTGAGTGTATGGGGCTTAGTTATTTTAGCTCCAAGATCATAGGTGCATGGTCAGAAATAACAATAGCATCGTATTTGCAAGATTTAATCATAGGCAAGAAGTTATTGTCTATAAAAAAGTAGTCAATCCTTGAGTAGCAATGATGTACTGGTGAGTAGAAAGAATATGTTCTTGAATTTGGGTTTAAAAACCTCCAGGGGTCTGATAAGTTATGATCAGTTATAAACTTTGTAATTATCTTTGCGGTGTTAGATGTCGTTCCCCCTGTAGAAGAAGTCCTATCTAAAAGTGGATTTAGAACACAAAGTCCCCAGCCATTATAACTTTATGAGTGTTCAGATTGGGAATGGATGCAAATAAATTTTGTATAAATTCCTTATCATCAACATTAGGTGCATAAACAATTATAAAGATCATTTTACAGTTAGATAAGTCTCCCATGACCATTACATATCTCCCTTCAGGATCCAATACTACATCTGATGCTACAAATGGTACTGTTCTATGTATGAGAATTCCCACACCTCTAGTTTTCTTTGTAAAACTAGAATGGAACATTTGCCAAGTCCAGTCTATTTGCAGCCGGAACTGATCCTTGCTTAGTAAGTGGGTCTCCTGTAAAAATACTATTTTAGCGTTTAGACCTGTTAGGTGAGAGAGTACTTTCTTTCTCTTTAATTCGTGATTCAAGCCTTTAATATTTCAACTCACGAAGTTAACTGTCCCATCATGGAGACATTGATTCTAAATTTTTGATGTCATTTTATAGTCTTAACTGGAAGTGAGACAGCTTCGGCCTTAATTTCCTATTTCCCCTAGAGTTGTTGCCATGCAGCTTATTATTACGTTGGTAGTTATAATTATAAAGATTAAGAGGATAGATTAGGTATAGATCAAGCCTGCTATCTTTCTCTCCCCCCCCTTAAACCCCCACCCTCCCTTTTTGCCTCCCCAAGTGAGGCTAGAACCCAATTCACACAGTCCCAGTCCTCTGACATACCCAGAGACAGAGCACGTCCAAAGCAAAACAAGCACCCATGCAGCAGCATTTTAGGGTTAAAAGATAGAGATATCTATTACCAATATAGTCTTAAAAAAAAAAAAAATTGTGCACTTAAAATATATATAGTCTTCAGCAATCTTAGTGCATTAAGATAATACACCCAGAAGTCTTAATGCAATAATAGGAATAACAATAAACCAAGGGTATGATGTTGAACAGTCTCGTTTAGGGTAGAGATAAAATAATTAGCTAAAAAAAAAAGAGAAAAAATAAAAAATAATTAAGCACAATAAAACATAACCAGATAGTGCCCTAGTAATACTAAGTAATAATGAGAATATATGATGATAAAAACCCGTATTTTAAACAAATAGATCAGACAGTAGATTATTAGTCCTTGCTATATCATTAACGGCCATGACTCACTATTATGTATCAGAATAGTCCCAGGATCAGCTTTCTTAATTCCTTTTCTGCTTCTTCCTTGCTAACAAAGACATAGAATTGATCTTGCAATTCCACTTTCAGTTTGGCCGGATACAAAAGGCTGTATTTGACATTGGCTTGCCGTAACCGCTGTTTAATGTTGTAGAAGGCTGTGCGTTTAGTAGCTGTTGCTGGAGAGAAGTCAGGGAAGATACGAATGTGGTTATTTTCATATATAATATCTTGCTTGTTTCTGAGGAATGCCATCACCTCTAGCTTAAATGATAATCTTTCAAAGCGAATAATAAAAGATCTGGGTCTAACGATATATGATCCGCGTACGCAGTAAGCCGCTGCTATCTCAGATTCTGCTTTAAAGTCCTCCCCAATTATTTTAGAGAAAAGTTCAGCTGCGAATTTTACAGGGTTTGGACTTTCCTGATTCTCAGGCAGACCTTCAATTCTGACATTATACCTTCTGCTTCCATCTTCCAAAGCAGCCAGTCTGTCTCCGAGTTTTTTGCATTCGGAGCTGACATTTACTGCTTTTTCTTTGGCACTGGCAGCTAAATTTTTGGCTATTTCAATCCGAGTCGTGAATGTCTCTTTGAGATCCTCCAATTGATCAGTAAGCGTGCTCAGTTTAACCGAGTTTTCATGAATGTGCTCTTCAATTTTACCCAGCACCTGTCGCAGCTCCAGTTGCATTGCCTGTTGTAGCCTTTCATTTGCCTGTTGCAGCACCAGCCACTGCGTGTCATTTGCCTGTTGCAGTTCCTGTCGCAGCCATTCATTTGCCTGTTGCAACTCCTGTCTCAACTCCTGTCTCAGTTTCTCATTTGCCTTTGCCCTTGCCTTCTCATTTGCCTTCTCGCTTTTCTTTATATCTTGCATGAGCTCAGCGAACATCACCTGCAGCTTAGACATTTCAATTGTGCTTTCTTGTACCGTAGGTGAAGTGGCAGGCTCTGCTGTAGCCGGTGTCCCCGCTGTTCCCGGCTCGCGTGGAGCAATTGAAGCCGTGGACTGCAAGGCCTTTTCCAGTTTCAGGTGATCTTCTCCGATCGGCAAGCTATCGAGATCTGCACTCACGATCATACATTCGCTCCTCTTTTCGCTCTCAGCCGAAAGTCTGTACTTTCGCCCATCTGATCCAGGTCTGTCTCTGAAAGGCCGTATCTTGAACTAGGGCTTGCTGATCTTAGCTTGGGTGCAGCTTTAGTTTTCGATTCTTTTGGACCCCCTTTCTTGTTGGCCATGTTTATATATGCTTACATATACTGTAGCAGTCCCCTTGGGTTGAATAAATACAGGATATCTCAGGATAATAAGCAAATAATATGAAAAATAACGCCGCTGCTAGCAGAGCTCAGATGTCCATCTCTTGCATCGGACGAGACCAACAGCCTTGAGTGCGCTTTCTTTATTGAATTCACAAGACCTTCTTGGATAGTGGATTTTTGACTTTTGGTTTGAGTGTCATTTTGTTTTTATTGCATGGTGTCTGACTTCCTGGATTTGACCCTTGTATAATTCTTAGTTTATGTCTTATTTTTAGGTCCTTTATCTTTTAGCCCTTGTGATTTGCCAATTCCATCCAGAGGCACAACAGCCAATGATATGACAATACTTAATTAAAAAATGTTTGAAATACATGCCTTGTGAAAGCAAAGGTCATGCTAAACTGGATGTTTTCCTCAGATATTTTTATTTATTTAAGTTGTCAAAACAATTATCAAAGGTAGTCATGTGAATTTTGTATTCAGGATTTACCATAGTTTATCTATCTCTTTAAAACATTTTACACTATTCTGGCTAAATTAATCAAAGACTATTTTGATAGTAACTATTAACCTATGGTTACTCTACAGTGAAGTAAAAAAATCAAAACCAACCTCTGCCCTTTGTCGGTTTTTGAGCTTTGATTCTTCTAGTTGCAGTTGCACTTTAGGTGCTTTATAAGTGCTTAAAGGAACCTATAGGAAATAAAATAAACAAATTATTCACACTGAATGAAAATGTAACTGGAATTTAAAATGCATTTAAGGCAGAAAGGTTTGCTTTTTATTTTGTAAATTTCATTTTAATGTTCATTGGTAAAAAAAAGTCACACAAGACAACTTGTACCATTTTTCTGCAAGGCTCATGGTTAAGAAAAATGTCCATAAAGTCCAGAAGAAAGAAAATGAAGTCTTATATAGTAACTCTCGCCCTGTATAAAACACCAGTCTATTCAGGAATCTTTGATCACACAGTGAATCAGAAATAGATGTATCAAAATGAAGACTAAAATAAATGCAAAGAAAGGCAATTGCTAAAAAAGGATGGATTAGTAAAATAATACAAAACTATGATATCAGAATGATTAGATCTCTCTTTGGTGATAGTTGAGTGAATAAACAGGAAATGGTTCATCACGTTGTGATAGAAATTGTGAAGAGAATGAGGACTCAACATTCAAACAGGAGGGCCACTGAAGGAACCACAACCACCTTGAACGACCCATAAAATTTAATGAGAGTGCAGGTAAACTGCATCAGTCAACACTACCAAGACTTCTAAGTAATATTGGCCATTACAGAATGGTGGCATAAAGAAATGTAATTCAAAAAGAATCATTATCTGGACTAGCTAACTTTCAGCAATAGATCTTATGACAACAGAAGTTTACTACTGAACGTTTGGCCTCAAGTGAAATGTGTGGCACAAACCTAACACTGAAATTGCTTCATGTTCTGGGCTTCTCACCTTCAGGGACTGGACAAATTATTAGAGCTTCAGAAAAACAGAAGGAACACAGTTCCAAGTGTTAATTTAAGCAAGCTTGTTTCAGTCTTCTAAAAAGCAGAAGCTTGTGAGAAGATTCATATTTCAGAAACACAAAGCCATATAGCACTGAATAGCTCTAGAAAAAATTGGTCAGAGAACCTGCGTATCCCTTTAAATGTTTCCAACTCAGCTCTAGTGTGTGTGATGGATGGCCGGCTTCATATTCCGGCCCTCACCCTCAGGCCGCCAGGAGGAGCTCTCCTGAGAGCATGGACGGGTCCCGAATTCCAGCAGGGCCTCATGGACTATGTAGTTTTTATGCATAGCCCTGCTAGATACCTTGAAAACCACTGGGAGTCGCTGTCGGGAGGCCAGTAGACTCATTTGTGCACTATGACCCGGAAGTTCGTCACATGAAGAGCAACATGCTTCCGGGGTGAAGAAAAAAGTACTATTTACCCTGACCCGGAAGGAATAAGGACTTGTGGACTGTTGGCCAGGAACACTTCCGGGTCAGGGAGTATTAAAGGACTGTGGGAGCTCCCAGACGGCGAGCTGAGCTGGGTGGTAGGTGGGCAACGCGTCTGGGAGTGGAGGATTGGTTTATTGATTACTAGCAAAATACCCCCGCTTCGCAGCGGCGAAGTACTGCATTAAAATTTTTATTAAGAAGAAAATGAAACCTTTTTAAACTGAGGGAAAATATGCCAATAATTATTTGTTAAGGATCTCTTTGTATACCACATTGTCATTTCGGCCCTCTGGTTGTAACATGACCAAGCTGTGCGCTGAGCTTACTCTTGAGCATGCAACGTACAGTTGGCCATGTGAAAAGTAATCTTGTTTCAAATCTCACAGCTTGGATTGCTGCTGTCATAATCGGTTTGAGTTTCATGGTTTGTTTCAATTACGACAGTATTTGCAGGACTTGTGTTGAAGTGACATTCGGCATCTGTCAAGCGTTGTAAGCATACAACCGGTTTCATCGATAACTTCACATCCAGCTTTTGAGAGTTTAAACATTCATAAACATCAAAGTGTCCACTACTGAAATCGTCACCTGTGAATCTAAGATGTTTAAGAGGCATTGGCGGTTGTCGAAAGGTGTAAAATATTTGGCCATTTCGGTACACTTGAAAGCGACAACCGAACAATTCAGAACCATAGGTGAAGGGCTTAAGCATTTCACTCTTATAGTGCTCCTGTGTAGTATAATTATCTCCTGTACCGTCATCAGTCCACACCTTAATCCTGTCCCAGTCATCTATACTAATAAAAGGCAAAGCCCTCACTGACTGACTGACTGACTGACTGACTCATCACTAATTCTCCAACTTCCCGTGTAGGTAGAAGGCTGAAATTTGGCAGGCTCATTCCTTACAGCTTCCTTACAAAAGTTGGGCAGGTTTCATTTCGAAATTCTACGCGTAATGGTCATAACTGGAAGGTATTTTTCTCCATTTACTGTAATGGAGTTGAGCTTGAAAGCCGTGGGGGCGGAGTTTCGTGTGACATCATCACGCCTCCCACGTAATCACATGAACTGACTGTCAACGCAGTGTGTAGAAAACCAGGAAGAGCTCCAAAATGCGCTGAAGAAAACATGCATTATATAATTGAGAAGGCAGCGAAACAATAAGAAGCGAGCGAGTGACATATACTACCATATTCATGAGTGCTGCTACTTCGGAAACAAAGCAAGGTGTAAACCTAAACTTTAAATTAAGTTAATAGACAGGCTGCCGCTGGCGTTTTTAATGCCCACGGGTAATGCGGGATACAAGTTTAATGAGAGGACGCAGGATATAAACGAGAGTTTTGATCACTTTGTAACTAAGTTAAAATTGCAGGTGAAGGGGTGTGCTTATGCAAATTCCGAGAGACTGTGTTTGTGGGGGATTGACAGTTAAGGCGGGTGGGGGAGTCACGTCATCATATCCCCTCCCATTTACCTCATTTCGCTCTGAGTTGAGCTCCGCGGCTAACGCCGTCTTTCGAATCAACTTCATCACACTGCCACCAAATACACACAGAAAAATCCACAAGTTAATACACACGCTGTCTCTAGAGTTTCTCCACACTGAATCCTCCAGGCACTACTTACAAAAGGTTACATTGACAATTGCACAGCTGAGAAGCTTCGATGCATGTGCTCCATAACGCGTTAAAAATATAAAGTCACTGTTGGAATAAATAAAGTCAAAACTTGTTTCTGAATATATAAAGTCAAAACTTTAATATATAAACTCAGCGCTGGAATATATAAAGTCAAAACTTAAATATATAAAGTCAGCGTCGGAATATATTGTCACGCTTGGGTCACAGATTTGCACAGAGACACAGGAGGTCGTAGAAACAAGGATTTTTATTCAAACACTGCAAACACATGAGCTTAAACGTGCTCCATGACAAGTCAGAGATGACAGTTCCGCTAGGAGCAGAGAGAGAGAGCGATAAAAGCAAGCAAACAATCAATTTTCAACTGACAGGAGCTGCACAAGGCTTTTAAGTTAGCGGAGTATCGCGCGAGGTTTGCATTACGCGTTATAGCACAAGTGAGAAAGTAAGGAGCAATGTGAGGGTAGTCTGTGTTTCAGGGGTTGTGGTTTTCCCAGAGGCGTCTGTATCTTCTTGGGGTGCAATCAGCCCTCCAGCTCACACCCTCCCCCTCAGCTTTATTCACATTTCCATGAATCAAGCGACTCTCTGTACCAGGTTCATTTAGTCTTGATAATACGTCTGCGTTGACGTGTTCAGAATCTGGTCGATATTTTACTGTGAAACGGTAAGGTTGTAAGCCCAGAAACCATCTCATGAGGCGAGAGTTTGTATCTTTCTGTCGGTATGACCATTGAAGTGGAGCATGATCAGTTACCAAAGTGAAGTTTTGTCCCCACACGTAATAGCGAAGCCCTCCAGCTCACAATATAAAGTAAGCGCTGGAATATATAAAGTCAAAACTTCAATATATAAAGTCATCGTCGGAATATACAAAGTCAGTGCTGCAATATCCATCCATTTCCCAACCCGTTGAATCCGACCACAGGGTCACGGGGGTCTGCTGGAGCCAATCCCAGCCAACACTGGGTGCAAGGCAGGAACCAATCCTGGGCAGGGCAAATGCATCATTTTCAAAACATTAACCGAACAGTGTATTTTTAATTTATTTTTCTGAATACGTTTTTGTTAACTTACTTCAGTTCAGAGTCGTTTCAATCAATATATTTTGACTTTGAGTTTATATATTCAGGAATGACTTTATAAATTCCGACGCTGACTTTATATATTCAGGTTTTCACTTTATATATTCCAGTGCTGACTTTATATATTCTGACGCTGACTTTATATATTCAAGTTTTGAATGTATATATTCCAGCGATGACTTTATATATTCAAGTTTTGACTTTATATATTCCAGCGGTGACTTTATTTATTCAAGTTTTGACTTTATATATTTAGAAAAAAGTTTTGACTTTATATATACCGACGCTGACTTTATGCATTCACGTTTTGACTTTATATATTCCGACAGTGACTTTATATATTCGGGAATGACTTTATATATTCAAGTTTTGACTTTATATATTCTGACGCCGACTTTATATATTCAGAAAATCAATGTATTTGCCTGTTTTGCACCCCATAGTATATGTGTGTGTGTATATATGTACACATGTATGTATATATATATATATATATATATATATGCCAGCAGCACTCATGACAATGACAAAACAATTACGTTGTCAATCATGTTACGTTATTATTAAAATGTTTCCTTTTCTTTTTACTTCTCCGCTGCCAAGCGTGGGTATTTTGCTATATATATATATATATATATATATATATATATATATAGATATAGATATAGATATATAGATATAGATATAGATATAGATATATAGATATATATATAAATATGACAACAACACTCATATCAATGACAAAACAATTACATTAACAATCATGTTACGTTATTTTTAAAATTTTATCTTTTCTTTTTCATAACTTCTTTTATGCACTACTTCTCCGCTGCGAAGCGCGGGTATTCTGCTAGTTCAAAACATAAGACACAATGTTCCTCCGGAAATCAAGAGTGAACCTGATATGGCCGTGCAATATGTAACAAAGAGAATGGAAAAGGTAGGTGCCATCTCCGGGCATGGAAACCATTCGGTAAGTGACAGTTCTTTGATCGATGGTGATCACCTCGATAGACATGGTAATGGGGGTACGGTTGGAATGATAAAGGAAATGGGTACCTGAGCAATGTAAAGTAAGTCGAAAATACCTACACAATAACTATAATCGCAATAAACGAACAATAAAACAGCGGAGAAGCCGTGGATTAAATAAAAAGGCTGTAGTTTTCAGCAGGGAGACGTGAATCCCGTGGCGAAGCAAGGAAGGGAATGTAGAGACCGGAGAGACGGACGGCCTTATATAGGCAGGCAGCCAACAATGTGGGAGGCGTTGGGATGGGGGACCCAACGCTGCCTCACACGGTGACCGAGCTGCAGGCTATGGACGTATATTTGTACGTAAGTAGGATTCAGTTAGCGTTGGGAACCTGTGTACCAAATTTTTTGAAGATGGGCCCATAAGTAACAAAGACTGTTGAAAAGTTCAATATGGCGGCTGACAGTGGCATCATACAACCGAAATAAGTACATACATTGGTTTTGGTTAGCTCAGGGAAGCCGCCTACCAAATTTCATGAAGATGGGGCCATAAATAAGAAAGTTCAACATGGCGGACGTTGTCAACCGTTATGACCGTTACGCGTAGAATTTCAAAATGAAACCTGCTTAACTTTTGTAAGTAAGCTGTAAGGAATGAGCCTGCCAAAATTCAGCCTTCTACCTACACGGGAAGTTGGAGAATTAGTGACATTGGAAAGTTCAATATGGCGGCCGACAGTGGCATCATACCACTGAAATAAGTACGTACATCGGTTTTGGTTAGCGCAGGGAAGCCACGTACCAAATTTCGTGAAGATGGGACCATAAATAAGAAAGTTCAACATGGCGGACGTTGTTGACCCTTATGACCATTACGCGTAGAATTTCTAAATGAAACCTGCTTAACTTTTGTAAGTAGCTGTAAGGAATGAGCCTGCCAAATTTCAGCCTTCTACCTACACGGGAAGTTGGAGAATTAGTGACATTGGAAAGTTCAATATGGCGGCCGACAGTGGCGTCATACCAACGAAATAAGTACGAACATCAGTTTCGGTTAGCGCAGGGAAGCCGCCTACCAAATTTCGTGAAGATGGGGTCAGCCTTCTACCTACACGGGAAGTTGGAGAATTAGTGACGTTGGAAAGTTCAATATGGCGGCCGACAGTGGCGTCATACCAACGAAATAAGTACGAACATCAGTTTTGGTTAGTGCAGGGAAGCTGCCCACCAAATTTCGTGAAGATGGGGTCAGCCTTCTACCTACATGGGAAGCTGGAGAATTGGTGATGTTGGAAAATTCAATATTACGGCCGACAGTGGCGTCATACCATCGGAATAAGTACGTACATCGGTTTCGGTTAGCGCAGGGAAGCTGCCTTCCAAATTTCGTGAAGATGGGGCCATAAATAAGAAAGTTCAACATAGCGGATGTTGTCGACCGTTATGACCGTTACGTGTAGAATTTCGAAATGAAACCTGCTTAACTTTTGTAAGTAAGCTGTAAGGAATGAGCCTGCCAAATTTCAGCCTTCTACCTACACGGGAAGTTGGAGAATTAGTGATGAGTGAGTGAGTGAGTGAGTGAGTCACAGTCAGTCAGTCAGTCAGTGAGGGCTTTGCCTTTTATTAGTATAGATTTAGTATTGTATTTGGTTAATGAATAGTGTTGAGTGGAAGGTGCTTGGTGCACATAATTATTATAATAAAACAAAGGATTATTGCACTTTTACCTGGTGTCTGGCATGGTACCTGAGGGTTTAAGGGAGCGATACTGCTCCCTACTGTCACATGTGTTAACAAAAAAGGAAACAGTCAATTTACATCAATCTATGGTATATAAATTAATTTAGGTATTTTAAAGATACCTAATGTAAAAGTGCTCAGTAAGTAGTAAGACAAGTACAGATTAAAGGCTAAAGACCTAAAACTGGCAAAATTATAGTAAATATATACATTTAATATTTTCATATCCTCTTCTCATTTTGAAAATTACAGTTGATCTTTATTTCACCCTTGAATTAGTTCTTTGGTGACCTTCATTTTTATTCCTTTATCCAGGAATTTAAAGTGTAGGACCATCATCAGTATAGGCAAATGTCCCTTCTATGGGCAATTTTTACTAACTGCATACAAAATACAGCTCTAGTCAGCATCTAATTTAAATTTATGTCATAACCAATGGTACTTTGGAAATTGTTTCAGCAATAACTAAGCAGCACATCCTTTGGCCTCTCCGTTTTTATGATATCCAGTGTGACTAGAGGCCTTGCAGTTAATGTATAGTCATTCTTTAGGATCCTCAGATCGATAAGAGTAAATAAGGTACCAGACCACCCTGAAATACTGAACTAGCTGTTTAGAAACTGATACATTAAACCTCAAAATCTCAACTTAAATACTTTATTTATCCAATAAAATAGATAGGGTGATGTATTAGAGAGGTAGGGTATGCATAGGCCTCTCTGTTTTTTTTTTTACAGCTGGGTGTTGTAGTCTGTGGAAGCACAGCACAACATTCTCAGGCCAAGTGATGACAGATCACCAGGTAGACATTCCTATCATCATAACCTTTTATTGGCAAAGGAAACCAGCATTGGTGGACTGTCTCTGTATTTTAGATGATTCGACCATTTCACAATGCGTGTAGTGAGTTGAAAGGCACAAGTCAGATCATTCCTACTACACTAATACTTCATTCTGTGTCATCAGAGCTTTAAAACCTTGACTCACTCAGGAATAGTGTGAGTCAGTGCAAATTATAAAGTAACCTGTAGTGAGATACTAGGGTTGTGTGTGGTGTAAAAACTACTTCAACTACTCTTTTTAGCTGCTGAGGGTATATTGTCTTCTTAACCACATAATCATATTACCGACGTTTGTAGTCATTTTTTACTACAAACGGGCCAATATACCTATCCTTAATTTGACTGTCTCATTCTCCTTAATGGGAAGTGTGTTTAAGATGGAAGCCATAAAGCACTTTTCAAACATTACTGTCACATGTACAGAGTACAGTGAAATTCCCACTTGAGCTAATCAATGTACAAACTTGTGGAATGTTGTGTAGTTAAATAAGCAACAATGACAAATTAAAAAAAAAGTATGTGGATGAGGTTTTGGGACAAGTTAGCTGTTAGCTAACCAAACAAGCTTTAGGGACTGAATACTCTCCACTTATTTGTCAAACTTCTTATGTTCTTATTTTAGGTGCAAAACCCCATGAGATGAAAAATTATGACATAAAGATTTTTTAATGAAGCAATGTGTCATGTAATCAGTTGTTGCATTAGTTCCTGCCTTGAATTTAGTTTTGCTGGTATAAACTCTAGGCTTCTACTACTGTGCAGTTCAATAAGTGTGTGGCCCATCAGGCTGGCACTGCCAGTTGATCCCGACACAGACACACGTGGAACACAGGTTCAATGCACACTTTATTTATTTTTCTTTTTCCCATGTGGGGAACGCCTTCCCTGTTCCCAACAAGTATAAAAATAGTCCCGGCACAAGCACAGCACAATACCATAAGTCTCTTCCTTCTCTTTATCATCTTTCTCCTCCTTCACTCCTCGGGTCAAGCTTTGTCGCTCCTCCTCCCAACTCTGGCTCCCCGAGTAGTAGCTGCTGGCTCCTTTTATAATGCACCTGGAAGTGCTCCAGGTGCTTGATTACTCGTTTCCGGCAGCACTTCCGGGTGTGGTAGAAAAAATACCCATAAGGGCTCAGCAGCTCTTGCTGCAGCACCCCCTGGCGGCACCTGCGGATCCAAACAGGGCTGCACCAAACTCTCATGAAGCCCTGTGGGAGTCTAAGTCACCGCTGCAACCCAGAGGGATTGCCATCTAGCATCCCGGGGGAGGTAACGGTCTGACCATGCTTGCTCCCCGGGTCCTCCCAGCATGGAGGCGTCCCAGCCGGGCAAGAGCCCCGGCCGCACACTACAAAGTGGATGTGGAAAAGGACGGATTGACCTTCAGTAGTGGTCACCATCACAAATGCAAATGTATTTCCTGTGGTGTCTTGACATGTTAAGTCATGTTCATATGGCCACTAAGGCAGTCAGAGGTTGGAGATGAACTGGCAGTTTTCTACTTTATTGTCCAAACCCTTTATAATTAGTCAATATACTGCCTGACATCTTGATGCACACACCGATTGGCCAATTTATTAAACTCACCTGTGTTTCTCACAATTGATGGATTAATGGATGACAGCACTCTATGTACCATCAATGCTAACTGGTCTGCTTCTCTACTACCCGCCATATGCCGAGCTTCTTCTTAAACAAAACCAGTTTATCTGGTCCCGTTATGTGTTTAGGTGTACCTTTGTTTTATTTTGATGTACTAATCTGTCAGAAAATTATTTCATTCAGGAAAACATTCCATTGATTATTAACCAATTAGTGATTTAATTAACCAATCCGTCAACAAATTAATTACAAAACTCACAATCAGTTGAATAATTAACAAAATCAAATATTTATATCACATTATATATTATATTTATATCAACACAGGATCAATAGTTAGAAAACAGAATAGAAAAGCAGTGCTATTTAGACGTTCACATTATAATTAAGTTAGTGGTGCACTACACACAAAATTAAAAGTGTCATTCATCATTTTTAGCTAACAAAACATCCTTTGTGTTTAAATACAAGTGGATAATAAGCACTCCTTGGAGGACAAAACCTTCACAAAGCATACAATCCTCACAAAGTGAGTCCTAGGCCGATAATTATTATCTTTCCATGGTCAGCAATCTTGCTGTATGGTAATAATATAAGTAAATTTCAATACTTATGTAACACCAAATTCTGCTGGCAGTGTGGGGTAGTGGTTTAGGCAGTTGATCTTAAAACATGAGGATGTCGGCTCACTTACCACTTCCAACTCACTATGTGACCCTTAACGTACTTTGTTACTCTCTCATGCCATCATTAGTGTATATGATTAATTACCTTTCCCTAGAACTCTCTTTGCTTTTCCTGTTGTATTCTAAATGTGTAAATCACCATGAATAAATATCTTAGGCAAATGTACAATAATAGTAACTTGTACTATTGATTGACCCCAAGGTACTTATGTATTTGTTTTATATATAAATTTAATAACAGGCATTGTTTCTATTGATTTGTTCTTATTGTTTACATTATTGTCCCTTTGGATTTTCTTATGATTTAATACATTATATGTTTTTTTATTTAATTTTTGAGGTAAGGATCCCTATCAAATGTGCAGGACGAAAGAAAGGCAGAATGGTTCATTGAGTTCTAGGGTTAAATATAAAAACAGACAGTCAGATGGAGAGTGCAATGTATGCTTGAGGCCTGAAGAGGGCAGCATTAAGTACTTTGAAAATGAATTGGCCAGTGTACTGGAGATTATTGAACTCTTGTTAAGTCAAGTCTGTTTAGAATTGAGAAGCCCAGGTCATGTTCATCACTCCTGATACATCACCTACTCAGCTCAAGATTGTAAAGAACTGTAGACAGTGGAGGCACAAAACATTACTGGCACCCAGCTGCCTTCTATTCAGGATATACAAAACGTAAAAAAAAGCATGGTTGCTTTTCTCACTTTTTCCTTTTGGTAAATGGGGGTGGCAGGCAAGAATAGGCCTTAGGAAAGACAAGAAAGCATGCTTTGGCAAACAAGATGCTTGTCATCATGCCAGTGAAGAAAATGAGTACTACAAAGAAGCACTATACCCTATATATTTACTAGATCTCTGGAAACATAGAGACAGGACACACAGGAGACAAGCAATGAGAAAAGGTCAGTTTGGAAGGAAATGAGCAATGCTTTCCTGGAATGTTTGTGCAGCTCAGCAGTGACCAAGGTTGTATAATACTGACTAGAGAGAGAGTACATTAAAGGTGTGAAGATGATTAAAAGACCTCCAGGCTTATAAAGGGCAGAACATGTTCCCCAGCAGGGTAAGCGTGAACAACATTGAATCTTTATGAGGTCAGTTAGTGAGTCGTAAATAAATGGTCTTCTTAAGGGAATGCCATATGTTGCTAAAAGGCCTAGCATAGTATCCTCATTAGGGCTTGCCTTCACTCCAAAAGTAACTTCCCAGCTTGGCTGGAAGTTACCCTGGGATGAAGACTTAATAGTCAGTAGGTGAGCAGACATAAATAATCAAATGGGCAGAGGAAGAGAGGAGCCGAGTTATATCCCTAGAGGGGGAGTAGGAAAGACAGGAAGTAGGTACAATTGGGAGGGTTTTGTGGAGCGTAAAGGTAGGCATGTAGGTAAGCCACCACTCCTGCTAGACAGGGACAACAGCACATATAGACTCACCTAAAGGATTATTAGGAACACCTGTTCAATTTCTCATTAATGCAATTATCTAATCAACCAATCACATGGCAGTTGCTTCAATGCATTTAGGGGTGTGGTCCTGGTCAAGACAATCTCCTGAACTCCAAACTGAATGTCAGAATGGGAAAGAAAGGTGATTTAAGCAATTTTGAGCGTAGTATGGTTGTTGGTGCCAGACAGGCCGGTCTGAGTATTTCACAATCTGCTCAGTTACCGGGATTTTCACGCACAACCATTTCTAGGGTTTACAAAGAATAGTGTGAAAAGGGAAAAACATCCAGTATGCGGCAGTCCTGTGGGCGAAAATGCCTTGTTGATGCTAGAGGTCAGAGGAGAATGGGCCGACTGATTCAAGCTGATAGAAGAGCAACTTTGACTGAAATAACCACTCGTTACAACCGAGGTATGCAGCAAAGCATTTGTGAAGCCACAACACGCACAACCTTGAGGCGGATGGGCTACAACAGCAGAAGACCCCACCGGGTACCACTCATCTCCACTACAAATAGGAAAAAGAGGCTACAATTTGCACGAGCTCACCAAAATTGGACAGTTGAAGACTGGAAAAATGTTGCCTGGTCTGATGAGTCTCGATTTCTGTTGAGACATTCAAATGGTAGAGTCAGAATTTGGCGTAAACAGAATGAGAACATGGATCCATCATGCCTTGTTACCACTGTGCAGGCTGGTAGTGGTGGTGTAATGGTGTGGGGGATGTTTTCTTGGCACACTTTAGGCCCCTTAGTGCCAATTGGGCATCGTTTAAATGCCACGGGCTACCTGAGCATTGTTTCTGACCATGTCCATCCCTTCATGACCACCATGTACCCATCCTCTGATGGCTACTTCCAGCAGGATAATGCACCATGTCACAAAGCTCGAATCATTTCAAATTGGTTTCTTGAACATGACAATGAGTTCACTGTACTAAAATGGCCCCCACAGTCACCAGATCTCAACCCAATAGAGCATCTTTGGGATGTGGTGGAACGGGAGTTTCGTGACCTGGATGTGCATCCCACAAATCTCCATCAACTGCAAGATGCTATCCTATCAATATGGGCCAACGTTTCTAAAGAATGCTTTTAGCACCTTGTTGAATCAATGCCACGTAAAATTAAGGCAGTTCTGAAGGCGAAAGGGGGTCAAACACCGTATTAGTATGGTGTTCCTAATAATCCTTTAGGTGAGTGTAGTTAGGCCCAAGAAAACTGCAGGTTTTGCTGTTTTACTCTGCTTATTTGCTGTGGTTGATTTAGGTCTTTACATATCCTTCCCTTGTGTTCAGTTGTTAAATAAATCCTTGATTCTGTAAATTTTCACTTCCTTGGTGTTATTTACAAGATGCTGATCTTTTTGAGACATGTAAAGCAGTTAACCATTTTCTACAGGGTAACTACTGAAGTTATTTTGAAATTCTCTATCACAGCATAGTATGGTAATGAGAGGAAGTATCATGCACTGCATTCAAAACTGATGGTCGACATCTGGATTTACACTACTCTATCTGGCTAAAGTGTGAAGCTCTTATCTGTTTGACATATTACTGGCAGACTACCCTCTTTCCTTAGATTAGATTTCTTTATTCTGATTGTTCAAAGTACAACAAAATTAATTGACAATCTTATTGGCACATTCACACATTAAAAGAACAATTAACTATATATGCTTATACAGTATATATACATATACACACACATATAGACGTCTATACCCACATACATCCACATATGCCCATGCAGCACCACTGGTTATTGTGAAGATAAATAAATAAATAAAAAGTACCAAGGAAACTTAAAACATATGCTCGATTTTCTATTAGCATTATTGTGCTTTAGTAATGAAAATCACCCTTGATTAAAACAGACTATTTGCTGGTTCTAATACTGTTGTTAAATTTGTGTAAAGCTCTGGGATAAAAACTTTTCTTAAATCTGTTAGTCCTTGCTGTAATAGACCAATAGCTTCTGCCTGAGGGCAGCAGGTAAAACAGATGATGTCCTGGGTGGGATATGTCTTTTAATATATTGGTTGCTCGACTGAGACAGTGACTGCCGAATAGATCCTTCAGTGAGGGCAGGGAGCAGCCAATAATCTTTTGGTTAGTATTAATGACCCTTTGAAGGGCTCTCCTGTCTGCTGCTGTGCAACTGGCAAACCATACAGAAATGCCATATGTCATCACACTTTCAATAGAGCAGCAATAGAAGGATAACAGTATTTTCTACTGCGGGTTGTTTTTCCTGAGGGTCACAAAAAATAAAGTTTCTGCAGTGCCTTTTTCACTACTGTGCAGGTGTTAGTAGTCCACGTAAGGTTTTTATCTATCAGCATGCCCAGGAACTTAAAAAGTTGACACCCTTTCTACACAGTCCCCATTGATGTATAATGGGGCAGGCTCTACATTGTTTTTCCTGAAATCTATTATGAGTTCCTTCGTTTTTACAGAATTCAGAACTACTACATAGTCCAACTAGGATAATGTCGTCCTCAATTTTGATGATGGCATTGGTAGAGTAGGTCGAGACACAATCATGGATGTAAAGGGCATAAAGGAGTGGACGTGGTACACATCCCTGGGGGGGCTGAATGTTTTATTATAGGAGAGATGTGTGCCCAATCTGACAGCCTGGTTTGGTGGTTTGTCAAAAAGTCCTTAATCTAGTGGCAGATGGTTTGGGAAAGTCCAAGGCCAGCAAGTTTGGCAATTAGTCTACCTGGGATAAAAGTGTTGAAGCCAGAGAGAAAGTCTAAGAAAAGCATCCTCACATAGCGCCCCAGATGTTCAAGATCGGATAGTGCTGTGTGAAGGGCAGTGGCGATGGCATCTTCTGTAGACCTATTTGCTCTGTAAATAAAGTGGTATAGATCAAAGATAAGTGGGAAGTTGGGTTTGATGTATCAGCCTCTTGAAGCACTTCATTATAATACAGTAAGTGTGAGTGCTACCAGATGATAATCACTATAGCCACTGGTGATGGCCTTCTTTGGCAGTGGGATGATTGTAGAAGACTTTAAACAGGGTGGGATGGTAAATATAGACAGGGATAGATTGAAGATATTTGTGAGGATCACATAGAGCTGACCTGCATATTCCTTTAGCATCTTTCCTGTCACACCATCAGGACTGGCGGCCTTCCTGTTGTTCACCTCTGTGAGCATGTGCCTCACATCATGTTCCTTCAAAGTGAAGGAATGACTGTTGTAAGTTGGCAAAGGTGTAATATCTGAAGTCACTATTCTCGCTTCAAAGTGGACAAAGAAATGATTCAGCTCTCCTGCCAGTGTGGTATCACTGATAACATTTGTGTGTTTAATAGTTTTATGATTAATTATTTGCTGGGTTGCCCTGCAACATTCACAGTAGGTCGTAATTAGTAAAGTGTTCTTTTGTCTTCCTCTTGTAAGCCATTTTTGCAGTCTAATTCTCCTCTTCAGGTTAGAATTGGTAGTGCTGTATAGGATTCTGTCCCCAGACCTGAAGGACATGTTGTGGGCCTTAAGGAGAGATTTAACCTCTTTTGTCATCCAGAGCTTCTGGTTGGGTACACATGTACCTGTTTGTCAATACTGACATTGTCAACACAGTTCTTCATTTAGCAAATTACCAAAGTTGTGTACACTTGTGTCTTGGTCCAGAAATACGACCCAGTCTGTCCTTTAAAAAGAATCCTGCAACTGTGAGGTAGCCCTTTCCGGCCATATCTTAATCATCCTAGTGATGACTTGAGTCTTCCTCATCCTGGGGGGAGTTGTATGCTGAAGTCAGGATTATGACTAAGTGATCTGACTGTGGTGTAGGTATTGACCTGAAAGTGTTGTTCACATTTGAATACACCCTACCCAATGTATTGTTTCCCCCGGTGACATATGTGATGTGTTTTTCCAATTTATGGAGAACTACTTTTAAGTCAGTATGATTAAAATCCCCAGCAATTATGTGAGCAACTTCAGGATATGAACTCTGTTGTGTGTTTATGGCATCGAGAAGGTAGCCTAAAGTCATGTCAGCATTAGCATCTTGTGGGATGTAAACAACTGTAACTATAACAGCAGTGAGCTCACATGGGAGGTAATTAGGTCTGCATTTAATCGTCACATATTCCAAACCAGCTGAGCAGTGACTGTCTATGATTTTATTATTCGTATACCAGTTGTTATGAATGTAAATGCATACCCCCCCCCCTCTGCTCTTACCACAGTCTTTCTTTCTGTCCCATCTGAAAGTGGTATGGCCTGGTAGCTCAACGGCTACATCAGGAATGAGCAGTTGTCGCCATGTCTCAGATATTATCATAATAAGTTTGTTTGATAATATCCATAATTTCTGGATCTGACATTTGTGAGAAAAATGCTGAGCAGCGGTGGTTTGTATGGTTGTTTCCTAATACTAGTAATTAGGCCTGCCCAGCATCCATGTTTTTGTCTCCTATGTTTCCTCTGCCTTTGTTGCTTGCTGGGGCATGGAGAGCTGGGTGCCCAAAAAATCTCTTCAGATACTTTAAGTAAAGAAATTCACTTCTTACTTCTTTTCTGTGCTGTAATCCTATGCACAAAATGTTCTGATAACTATAATCAGGTTTTGCACTGGCAAACTTAACATTGACAATAAAACAAACAAATGCAAATACACATAACGAGCACCATAAAGATAGGCGTTCAGCTGCTGCATCTGTGTGCATTGCCATATTACTACCTCACCACTTCTAGAGAATCTAGTTAGACAAGTCAAATTGAGTACTTACTCACACATCATGACGTGAATGAACTTAACACCTTGACCTCAGAGTCGTCTCATCTACAGTGATGAATTCTGAAGTGTTGTGGTTACCTTGGTTGACTGATCATAATTGATGTTAAATTATGCTGATCATTCTTATGTTAAATGTTTTTATTGACTTTATATCTGTATAAACTTTACAAAATCAAATTACACAAAAATGGTATTGTTATGTCATTAAATAAAGGAATAAACAGAGTTTATTGTAATGATTTCGTAAATTTCCATAACCAATACAAAGGCTGGCAGACCAACTAACCAACCAACTAATTGAATTAAACACATCTTAGATTTGTTTTCAGTATTTGTTGTTTCAGTCAGGCAGAATTTTCGCTTTTGACTTTAAGAAATACAAGCACAAAACCAATGACGATTTGTAATTAGATCTTATTATGGGGAAGGATGTAGACTTTTAAGGAGCATCCCATAAATTATGCAAAAAACTATTCACTGGAAAAAGCAGAGGAGCTGGACCCCTTAATTGTTTTAAATATTAATTTAAGCCAATTAATTTTAACTTGCTGAAGCAGTGAAAGGCACTCAAGGTGCTTAGTGATACATCAGTAGACCTTATTAGTATGCTGAGTAAAGGACTTTAGCTCGGGTGAACTACTGGCATATCAGAATGGGATTTTCTGAATCTTTTTTTTTTTTCCTGCAGCAGTGCCCAGACACAAAATGTTGTGTTTAGGGTTTTGCAAGAACATTGCCAATGAAAAAATCTATTATAACTGTAGGCTAAGCTTACTGTTTTAAAAAGCAGCAAATACTAATTTTGTATTATGGTGCCCATTCTCAAGAACCCTATCCTTCTATCTGCTTCAGAGGCTCCTTGGGTCAGGACACCAAAACCTAAAAACAATTACAAAACTTATAACTCTAATAATAAAAAGAGGAAACTTCAATATTGTATAGTTGCGGCCACGAATGAAATACAGGAAATGGATTTCAAGGCCCAAGTGGGACGGATGGCCCACTGAGCAAGAAACTTTCTTTGATAGGAGATACCATATTTTCTGGAGTGAAGGAATATGTACTGGCATTGAGCCCCGGGGAGGAAAAAGGTGGTTTACTGTTAAGGATTAAGTAGCTATGGAATTGAAGCACTAAATGAGATCACTGTGCATTCTGGTGCCGCTAATGTGGGTGCACTGGACATTTCTGCTGCTATATGAAAATCAAGAGTACCCACTTCAGTTTTTTAATTACACTCGAGTCACCTAGAGAACCATTGCCCCCAACTGTGAAAGCTTCTTAAAAGGGGGGAGATAGTGCAGCTGAAGTGATTCAGTGGGGGAACTGGAATATTCATTCATTTTTCCAAACCTGCTTATTCCATTAAAAGTACTGTAGTGGTGCAGTAAGAGCATATCCCAACAGCGATGGACAGTAGGCAGGAGCTATATATGTAAAGGGAACTCACAGGCACATAGCTGCACTTAGTAACAGTGGGTTAATTTAGAATATATCATACATGTTATACATGTCAGGGATCTGGGCACAACTGTCCTTATGGGCTCCTTCTTAACCTCTACCTCATAATGTATTGGCCATTTAATTTTTATTTTCACTAACAAAACATCAACAATCTGTATTTTTTAAAGAACTCCATAGTTTATTTTAGAATTCTAGGATAAGGTGTTTACAAAAAGTCTAGAAAAAAGATGCAGCAAATGCGCTCTGGTACACGCTTCAAGGACAAGAATTCTAAATGACTTATTGGTGGTCAGTGACTGAGAAGGTGTTTGAAACACCACATTAACCACTTAATACAGCATCTGTCCATCCATCCATCCATTTATCAGACTGGGTCAGGGTTATGTGCTTAATGTACCATTAAATGCTACATCAAGGCAAAGAATAGGAATTTCTATGGGTTTATAATAACAATTCTTTAAAGATGATCCTGCACACAATATCGATAGCAGAAAACAGGAACAGTTTGATCATAGACTGATTCAATATCATAATTTTAACACATATTAATTAAAAGAAATTAAAGGCGTAGGCTTCCAAAATGGATTAGGAGGAAGGCTCAGGATCCGCCATATATCTGTAGTACACAAACCTGATGCTATAAAAGGGTCAAGATCCTAGGATAAGCTGACATATTTAAAGAGAAAGCCTTATTCAAAGATTACACAAAATGCGTTATTGAAAAGACCCAGCAACTAACCTCTTGATGTTTCCCGCACACAGCTATCTTCTCTGGCATGGGGACCCCTCTAGGTTTTGATTTAGTTAGATTGAACTCCTTGGCTTCTGTTTGCTTCTTACTCCCTTTGGCTGGCTGAAAACCATGTATTATTTTATCTGACAGCTGGCTGACTATTTTTGCCACCTCTGGCTGCCACCTGCAATAGAAATTGAACATGTTAAAAAAAATGCAGACTGTAGCCATGGCTAAAGACAGTGAACTTCATTTCTTTCATCTGCCTTCAGATGTCTTGTTCTTCACAGTGTGCCTTGAGCCATCTTCAAAAAGGATAGTAAAATAAAGTGAGCACATTGATGACATGAGTTCTAAGCAAAGAGAGAATAATAAAATAAGACAGTTCAAAATTGATAGGAAGATAAGCCACAAAATTTGTTAACTGTACTGTATATGAAATATCAAGAAAGTTGACATCTTTAACAGATTTTCTTCCATCCATCCATCTGAATCCTTTTTCTTTGAATGCAGTATCCAAACCCAAATGGCAAGACGCATTTACACACGCTTACACCATGCCAGTGTAGAATTATGTATAAGCCTAACCTGCACATTTCTTTGGCATGTTGAAGGAAACCAGAAAGCGTGGTGTAATCCCATACAGACCCCACGCAGTTTGGGGCTGGGTAGGGAATCAACCTGTCTATAAGATAGAATAAATCTCCATTGTGCCACAGTGCTGGAGCATTACTTATTTATTAAAAATGTATGTTTTCATTTATGTAGTGGAAATATTTGAATCTGTTTTGTGCTCTGAAACCATTTAGTAAATAAAACCTGACATGACAATAAATTAACATCTTTTAACTGTAACAAGGCTGGCATGACATTCGTACCATGCAGTGTACTAAAAAACAGTTTATAATTATAAAGACAAAACAATTGTTCGCGTGCTACCTCCTATCTCCAGCACAATGCCCTCAAAATCATTGTCCAGTCTATTCAGAAAGGCAGTTTGCATGCTCTTCCTATATCTGAGTGGGTTTTCTCCAAAACTCTTTTTTTTCTTCACATATTCCTAAAGATTCAAATTTAATTTATTTTTGTAAAGTGCTCTTCACTGAGTGCTTACACAAATTTCTGTCTATAAAGCAATCACAAAACCAATTAAACCATACATCATTTACATACAAGAACGCCCAAATTAGGATGAACATATGAGCAAATGTGAGGGTGAGTGTAACATACGATGGACTGGTGCTCCATCCAGGAATGGGTCCTAGTTTTTCCCTGATATCCTGAGTGGCCACTACTCTTAACTAATTTGAACTGGACTGGTATATTTGAAGTATGTGATGTAAGATAGATTTATGCCATTTGCTGTTATACGTCATTTACAAACGAATCAACTCCACTTCTTTCATGTAAAATCTGGGCTATGTTTCTTGTGCATCAGTTGTGATTTGTTTAATATGCATGTACATGGTGGGATCAGGTGAGGAAAACAGTTTGTTTTGTTCAAAGCTTATTGTCTCATATGACCTGTTTATTCAAACACTCTTTTTTGATATATGCGTAAACATACTGTATGTATGTCTGCTTTGTTCAGTATCCTTTGCTTAATTTAATATATTCTTTATTTTCTACATTCATTCTGTTAATAGTTTTTTATTTTTTGTTGTTGGCAGGTAACATAGAGTAGCTCAGATTCCTATTTGGGCTGGGCAATGCGCCGATATGTTTGCATTCTTTTCGAATGAGTCATTACAATATAACACTGTGAACACCATCATTATGAAGTGAGGGAAACATGGCATTACAAATATCAGGATGACCCTCCAAAACTAATGACTAGGCATGAAGAACACTCATTAGTGAGGCTACCAAAATGGTAATCACAAATTTAAAGAAGCTGCCAAGATTTATGGCAGTATCAGGCCACTTCCTGCATATTACAGCCATATTGCATATTCTTCAATGGTTCGAACTTTGAATAGGATGGCAAATGAGCCATTTCTTGTTAAAAGTATGAAAGACGACAAATTTAATCGCTCAAAATTGTCTTATGGTCAATGAAACCAAGAAAGGACTTTTTATATTCAGTCTCAAAAGATGTGTTTGGTGCTAAGCTAACACTGCTCATCACCCAATGAACACAGCATCTACTGTTAAGTGTGATGGCGGCAGGATTACGTGGGCCCTCCTCCCTTTAGCAGGGACAGGTCGATCTGGTCAGGATACAGGGTATTTTTAATATATTCAGATATCAGGTGTAAGCTCATGTTCAACATGGGTTAAACAAGCACCTTGAGCATGGGAAAGGCGCTATATAAATAAAATGTATTATTATTATTATTAAACCTGTTTTATTAAACAAACAACAAATACAAGGAGGAGAGAATAAGAGAGTATGGAATAAAGTGAAAATAATAAAACCACTGGACCTCTGGCCATTTCTAAAAGCTTCTACATTCATTTCTAAAAAATGAGGCACCTGTTATACTTACGAGTTCAAACAGTCTAAAGCCCATACCCAACTCACTTTCAGCATCTTCTTTACACTCTTCCTGGCCCTTCTTCCTCCACATGAACCACTGATCTGATGCTCCTCCCAACTCTAGTTTATTGGACCTCTGCAAGGACTTTAGCCTATGACTACTTCTGTTTTCCCTGGAACCAACTCGGGGTCAGTGGTTGGTTGGAGTCCATTTAGACTAAAGACACAAGGCTAGATCTTCTGCCACTACTGCTATTCCCCATGTAAAAATGGCCCTAAAGTGTGGGAACATGATGGGATCCCTTCTATAATGGAAAGAATGTTATTGCTACTTTAAAAAATTTGACTCCAGCCCTGTACAGACTCTTATATGCTGTCATTCCTGCCTTTATGAAGACCTTTTTCAAACAAAATATTTTGATGCAAAGCTTTCTGCAATCTTACAGTTTGCTGAAATTATAGAACTTCATCTTTCAACAAAATGGTCAGCTTTAAATAGGAAGATAAATATATTTTGCATATGTCTAAAATAAGTTGAACAGAATTACCTCAGCAGTGGTTCAATCCAGGTCTTTTCCACAAAATCACCATCATATACACCACTCCACTCATCCTTGACCCAGGTACGCAAACTTGTGTCATCAAAAAAGAATCGGAGGAACTAATTAAAAAAAATAGAAGAATTAATCATTAACAACAAGATGAATATGTCCACTGTTAAGCATTTTACAAAATAGCCAATATAATTTTTTAGAATTAGCAAAATAAGGTTTGTTGTCCTTTTTTATTTCAACTGCATTGAACGCAGCCCCGCCAGATTGGACAGGGGTCCGCAATTCATAAGTCCCATGGTGACACTGTTTTAGTTTATTTTAAGTTATAAACTTCATTGTAAATGCCTGCATTAGGCACACCCAACATTTATATATCAGAACTTTGTGAGGGAAGTGCAAAATTCTAATATAGTAAGTGTAAATGCAGTCGTGAGAGTTCTAGGTGACTGCTGGACAGAATATCTTAAGGTATTATGATGATAACCTGAAAATAATAAAAATGTGAATAAAGGCTACAAAAGATCAAGATATAATTGTTAGACTGTACAGCATCGCAAAAAAATGAACTGATTTAGAAACAGTAAATTGTCTGATGATGTGAGTAAGAAGAGTTGGTGTGTAAATGTGAAGGAAAGAGCAGATAAAGTCTCAGTGAAGAAGTGGATTGTTTTAATGTTGGAGGAAATGAGGTCAGAGAGAAAGCTAGAGAAGACATACCAGAAAAAATGCAATGATAACATTAGAAGAATGGAGTTGCTCCATACAAAAGAAGGTGATCTGGGGATGATGTGGGAAAACCCATATAATGACCACCAAAGCAGTTGTGCATATTGGTGGCACAACAGGTATCATTACCAATTTACAGCATGTAGGATGTAGGCTTGACTCTGGTCTGGGGTATTTTTGTGTGTGGTTTTCATCTTTTAACTTTACTGAAGAAGTTCTGAAGGCCAGTTTATTTTGCTTATTCTAAGTGGCTTTCTAGCTCCTCTCAAAGACTTTTGATTTCCAGTGCTATTTGGTGTTGGCATTGTTCCAGACAATCACTTATCACACTTTGACAAGGTATACAAAAATTGTAATAACTGGATACATTTTGTTGAATAAGCACTGAGACTATATTATAAATTAATCTCTATGTGATGTTCTATTTAGCTCTTAAATTTTTCATGTTCTCTTCCAGACTCCATTTTTATATACCTGGAATTCAAGCACATCATGTGTGAGAGGATCAGCCCGGACACAACCAGACAGACGCCGGCAGTTCTTAAAATACACACGTTTATGCTAAAAAAAGTCCCCCAAGACACAAGTCCCACACACACACAGTGCTTCCAACACCAAAACACCCTTCCACGGGCCTTTAATTGTCCGTGGGCCGCCTTTCCATCTATCACTGGAGCTTCGTCCTTTTCCAGCACCCGTCTCTCGCTCCCTGAACTGTAGGAAGGCGGCCCCTTTTATAGTCACCCGGATGTGCTCCAGGTGCTTGTTGATGTCCTTCCTGCGGCACGTCCTGGCGTGGCAGAAGTGCCGCACGAGCACCTGGAAGCACTCCGGGCGTCCCTGAAAGGTCCTTCCTCCACCTTCCCAGGTGTGGCAGAAATGCAGATCTCCCGGGCTTCACAACATTCGGGGTGCCCCCTGCTGGTGGCCATGGGCCCCATTGGGTTTGAGCCTCCTTGCACCATCCCTGTGGCCCCCTCATTATCCAGGGCAGTTGCCCCCTCGTGGCCCGGAAGACGTATAAACTGCCTCCCGGTCCTTCCAGGCATCCCGGCTGGGTCTGGCCCCCAGCCTCCTGCCACACATGCAAAAGATATAGTTGTTTGAAAAATAATAGTGCAACAAACATAGCATTTTACCACTGCTACTCAGCATATCATTTTTCTTCTGACAAACACAAAAAACATGTAATCAACTTTCAGGATGCCTTCCCACTTACCTGGGTTATGTCATGGATGAACACCACCTATCCTGAGAATTACAGAGTTGTTGATTAATATGGGAATTTCCCAGGTGAAAAGGACAATGATCTTGTATGATATGACACCCTGTCTTCAGCACAAGTACGTCTTAAGGTCTTAATTTAGTATCACGCATTTAATTTGCCACTATATAGGAATTAACTATGCAGCACATCTACTTGAAACAAAACATTATCTTTCATGTAAAGGACACAAATTTCATTCTCCTTTCCTGATTCCATGATTTCAACTTTTTGTTGGTTTCCAAAAAGTCATTCCAACAAGTACTGTCTGTAAGTTTTCACATGTATGAATTATGCAATAAGGGAATTTGCACTGCAGCATCTAATGATGTGAAATGGTAAAATAACATGGGGTTTCTAAAAGGCCAACAAAAAGTGAGTGGTCTGTGCAAAGAATAGAGGCAAATACAGTAAGTCTTACATTTATTTACATAGATAAAGGTTAGAGCGTCACCTATCATGCCATATATAGTTTCTTTTTTTGCAGATTACAAAAAAAACAACAAAAAAGCACAATACTGTGCAAAAGCAAAAGGTAGAAGACCCTTTCAGCACAGCCCCTAAAATAATGTTGTGTGTGTAGTTACTGTGTGCCTCTCTTTTGAATATATTTCTGGCCTCCTTTGTATCTTTTATCAGAGTCATAAAGCTTCCTGTAAAAAGCAATCTAGTGTGCCTTTTTAAATCACATCAAGATGCTCCATGTCCAAATAACCCAACCAAGAGCACCGTGACACAGAAATAAATGTCATAATAAAGAACACGGTTGTCATTTAGCATTGCTGAATAAATCATTTTACAGATACTGTAAATCATGTAATGCCCCACACACTAGTGAAAAAACACAATTTTGATTTTTTTTTTTTTTTACTTTAATTTCTAACTTATTATTAATTGACAATTGTTTTTCCATTGTTCACCATCATTATAATTACCTTAAACCTAGGGTAAGATTAAATGCAGGAATTTAAATTTTAATGACTTCTGAGTATTTTGCCATTTTTACACCTAATAACCTACCAAATTTTTGCAATATTTTCAAGTATAAATGCCCCAGTAATAATACACTAATTATATATTGTTTAGGTTGCTACTATTTTGTAAGAGACAAATACATTTTATTTATTACATTCAATTAATTAAGAGTGCTCCTTTAAATTATCAATTAGTGATAATTAATAAACACCTGAATAAAAGAATAGGTTGGAGCTCATTCATTTGCTATGTCTCTGCTATCCAACAGATGGTGCATCACAAACATTAGCACTTCTTTAACAAATCCTCTACCAAATGGTTTGTAACAGAGTCATGGTGATTGGACGGATACACTGCATTGCAAATGTTAATGGTCAGGTCTATGTTGATTACTTAGATTTCAACTCGTCTGGGTAGCACAGCTAGCCTATATATACAGCATATTGCACTACCCTTGGCCCATACCTGAGAGGGACACATTCCTCAGGTGACCAAGAACTGGTATAAGGGTCAGGACTACATGGAGAAGCTAGCCATGCAAGCAGCTCCTGATAGTGTGAACAGTGTGACAAATGGGTTGCATCTGACTCTGTGGGATTTGTGGGTAGCAGGTTGGCAGTGTATCCATGTGGGCACAGGGACAAAGCAGTTTGTAAAGCACTTTCAGCTACATCCCATATATGAAAATATAATATAGAAATAAATGTTGTTGGGAGTGTGAGGAGCAGCAGAAGACCTAAGAGTCACTGAGAAGCAGCTGACGAAGGAGGTAGTAGGTCTGGCTACAGGAGTAACCAAAGGTCTTTTTAGGGGTTGGATATGACCAGCATTCCTTTGTCTCGTGCACCCCGGGGGTACACTATTTAATAATTTGGTTATATATTGGTTACTTACATAATTTGAAAACACAATTGTACAGCATTATTGATATTTTAGCAAATGTTCAATAAAGGTTTTACATTTACTTATTTGGCTGACACCTTTGTCCAAGGTGACTTACAACATTTACAATTGGTTACATTTCTTTTGGTTTTCCAATTGCAGTACAGGCAGATCAAGTGACTTGCTCAGGGTCACATTGTGTCAGTAGTGGGACCTGAACCCACAACCTCAGGGTTTGAAATTCAAAGCCTTAACATTGACACCAAACTGCACTGCCTACTTGTAAATTTAAAGAGGAAATTTGTGTGTTTCTGGTGTCTCCAGTTCAGTGGCCTGTCTGAAGATAGGCAAAGTGCTTACTGAAGGTGGAGAAACCCTTGGCTCAGTGTAAAATGAGTGCTTAGAGTAGTCGCTGTCAACCAGGCTGGTTTGATGATCAGCTCTGTATATAAGACACTACTCAAATCTCTTCCACCACCCAGGGTATATACCTTCTTTCTTGACATCTGCCTCTAATCATGACAGACCATCATTATGATTCTAACTTTCTACACACTCTGAGTAATTTGTGAATACTATTTTGTTTTTTAAATGTTTATTTGATTGTATCATTGTTCTAATTACTTCATTTTGTGCTCTATTTCTAGTATGGTTGCCACTATTTTTTGCCTGTCTTTGTATGGCCATGCTCTTTACAAGTAGCCTGTTGTCAGTTAGATGATACGGAGTTCACATGCTGTATTTTATGATCTGGCCCACCTATATACGATGGCAACATAGCAAGATAAGTTTCCTAACTATGAGATAATTTAAAGGTCAAATATGTGCATTTGCTGTGTTACGTTTGATAGGGGGAAAACCTCTGCTGTTAGTTTTGGCTTTTTGACTTTTGCTCCATCTCTTAGTCTACTGATTTTCACTCAGCATTTGGGCCTGTTTTCAGATCATTTGCTTTCTATTTACAATCCCTGTCTGTTCTCAGACTGTATGCTTGTCTGTCCTTTTACTATTTATCCATCTTCTGGTCTTTCTTTCTTTCATGCTTTAAGTGTATGCTCTTTTTTTGAATCACGCTCACAGCAACTGTATAACATTAGTTGTTTGGCTTTGATCACTCCTTTGATTGATAGAAGAGATTTTTTTGAAGTAAAGGTGTGCTCTATACCATGGGAATCTTCACCATATTAAAATCCAGAATGTCTTGAAGAAAGAAGAGAAAATGAGAGGATCCATGCCTGATAAACAAGTGAGATCAAGAACAGAAACCACATCTTAAAAAGTGTCCCACATCTGATACATACCTTGAACATTTTGCTCTTGTCTTGGGAACTGATAACCTTACTGAACTGTGCAAGACCAATCTCATCAAGCTGAAATGTTGCAAGGTAGCAAATTACTGAAAAAGAAAATATACCAATTTAGAATTAGTACTATATACTTTAACCTAAAACAACCCCCAAAACATCATATTGTTTTTATATTTTGAAAGATGAAGCTCTGAAATGTTGATGTAAAAAAACGTAAATAATTGATATAATTTCCAGATAAAAATATACGTTCTATTTTATTTGGAAACCTAAAGTTTAGTACCACTTTAAAGGAAAATTATTATTATTTTTTTATTGTGATGCCCACTTAACTGGTTAACAACTAGAGTTGTGGCCCTCAGTAAAATAAGGTTGAGCACTAAAGCTAAGGTCCTTAGCTGGAAGTTAGGGTTTACTTTGTTTTTTAACATTTGTTACATTGCATTGATTTATTCTTTCATTCTAGGTATTTTAATGTGAATAATGAATTATTTTAAATTATTAACTTTTCCTTTATGATATTTGTTTAGGATTGATGTGACATATGTATAGTGTATATTATATAATACATAGTGTACAATATACAGTGACATTCACCTGTCACTATACAGCAAATATAGCATGTGCATAACAGTATACCTAATCTTGTTAATAAAATTCAGTATTCCACGTCTTCTTATTCCATTTAAGTGACAGTAATTATAACCTTGGAATTTGGTTGAGCACATAACACGGTTCCCTTGGAATGATCAGAGGAGGCTTAATAATATCCTTGAAGAATGTGAATAGGATTGGCAGGATTTAACTATTAGTAATGGGGTTTTGTGAAGCTAAGGTACTGTGTTTACAATTACAGTACCACATTAGGAATTTGCAAGATAACATCTCTTGGCCATTTTCAGAATTATTATTTAAATAGGACAGCTTATTTCTTCATAGCTGCATTTCCTTACTGTAGTCTTCTTTGTTCCACTGTATTTTGTTGCCATATTTACTTTTAAATAACAATACAAAGAGAAAATATTTTTATGCACTATGGAATAGCCATGGTTTCACCTCTGGCTGAAATGTTTTTTCTGTATTTTGTATTTTTTTTTTGGATGTTTAAATATTATTTTCTATTTTCTGATTCTGTTTTACTGTCTAATTATATTTGAATACTTATCAAATATTGTTTTATTTATTTTTTGATAAATGTTTTGTATTAATAATGTATTTCTTAGTTTTGCATCTTATGTTCCATGTTTTTGTATGTTGAGCAAAAAGGGGAAGGACGCCCAATACAACAGCTGTGGGACAGCCATAGCCCCATGTAAGTCTGCAAAAAATGCAGGGCTAGCACTGAACAATTGACTCTTATAAATGCTTGTTCAACTCTCCATTGGAGGTTTTTATTTTTTTTTTTGACTATGGATTTTGCTTTTTTAATTGTCTTTTGTGTACAGCTTTTTAGGTTTACGCTTTTTCACTCTTTTTACCCCAGCTTTTGTTCTTGTTTTTTATTAACATTTTGTAATACAATCTTTAAATAGTAAAGGAAAATTGCTTTGTTAGTTTGGGCTGGAGTTTTCTTGGTTACCGTTTTAACTTTTTGAGAATTATACGTTTTGGTCTTTTTTTTGGTGTGTAGGCTAAAAAGCCAGCTTCTTCAGTTTTTCAAAGGCACTCCCATTTTTAAAAAATGAGGCCTAGTTTTTAGGGTAAAATCTTGCTTGACTTTTGTGCAGTCCCACAATAATAACATTATTTTGAGATACATTTTAGCAACAATCAAAGATAATACATGAAGAGCAATGTTACAACAATGCAGTTATAAGTGAGTAAATGTAACTATCAGTCAGGCCTTACATAGCACGCTTTAAACCAAACATTCACAAAAAGCTTTACAAAATATATATATCAAGTGTTGTGCTACACAGTCTATTTAAGAGATAACTCAGTCATGGACACATGTATACTAGTCATCTATGCATTTTCTTAGCCATGTTTCCAAGTAGGGGCGATCATTGCAGGCTTAAGGGTACACAGTGCCCAAAGACTATGATGGTACTGACCCTTATACATTAGACACCGTTTGTGGAGTTTGGAGCATGCAGGACAGAGTTGATGTCCTGGGATGGTGGAACTCTGGTTACAGAGAGGATTCAGACCTGCTGATTGATTTTGGAGAAGCAGAAAGGGATCGAGGGCATGCCTGGACAAATGAGTTTTGGAGGTAATGTGGTAATGGGAGCTGTGAGCAAATGTTGCAGAGGTTTTTGCCTGTTATCCAAACAGTGCCCAGATGACTGAAGCACTGTAACATCGCTGTTTGTGAGATTATTATGGGTGGAGCTTGTCTGGAAGAAACATAACAAAACAGAACAGAACCCTTTTAGATTCATTGACTTTTAAATTAAAACCTTGTGATGGTGACCATCTATGCTACCTTTTTTGTGTTTTTATCTAATGACAATTTATTTATGACTTTAAAAACAACTTATTTATTTGAATTGCACTTAAGTACTTTAATAAAGTTCACACTTTGGATACTTAGGTACTTGTCAATGTCTTACCACTTGTCAGTGTTTCATTGTTGGTTATAAACTACTGATACTCCAAAAGTGAAGGGTGCCACGGGCTGCTGGCATGGGGCATCACACCTTAGTGCCCCACAAGTCATGACACCCTAAGTCTGGTCCCTACTTGGCCTAAGCCTACAGCTCACCTTTTGGGTAATAGTGATTAAAAAGCAGAGCACCCATAGCTTCTCTTCAAATACTAAAGGTATCTAAGAAACATAAAGCCAAGAAATCTATCTATTGCTTGAACCCACTGCAGTTAAAGGGTGTAGAGGGGAACTCTGTCAATATTTTGTGCAGAATGTGAACCTGTCACAGATAGGATACCAATCTGTCACAGAGTACATTCAATATTTATGAGGCAATTTAGAGTCACCAATCAAAGTATCTATTGTGTGTTCGGGATGTGGTAGTGATTATATCCAAACAAGGTACTTTTATTTTACACTGAATCATAGACATAATGAAAGCATACTCAAAGGGAGAACTCACTGTAATAAGGTAAATGATAAGACAAGGATACTTCAGCCCAACTGGGCCTTACTAAATAGAACTTATCTTTTTTTCTGTTAGGCAGATACTTTGCCACATCCAAGTACCAATTCATTCTTTCTTCTCTCTGTCCCCCTCTCATTCATGTGATCCTTACCTATTTCTTTCTCGTTCTTCACCCACCTTTCCTGTCAATTCTAGATTTAAAGTACAGATGGGGTGGGAAGTCTTTAAATCCCACCTCTGAGCCATATACCAAACTAAACAAGAAATTGTTAAAAATGTAAATCATTAAGCACCTTTATTTACTTAGTTATGTCTATTATCAGTACCTAACACCTAGGAAATTCAGAATGAACTAGGTAATGGGAAGCATTAGGAAAAAAGAGTACTTAAGTCTCTCCAGAAGAAGGTAATAAAATGAAATAAACAGAATTAAGAGTGTTTATATTTCTACTAAAATGAAATAAACAGAATTAAGAGTATTTATATTTCTAAAGAATTTTGGAAACATGACAGACATGTTGTGAACATCCAAGCAAATTGCCAGTGTTCATAATGTTTATTATGAGCAAATGAATAAGCAGGAGATGAACCTAAATCAAAGTGTTGAGAGACAATCCCAGTCAGTAACCTCACAAAGGTCAGAGCCAAAAATATTTTTTAAGCCATGAGCAGGGTTGCACATTTAAGCTGAGAGTGGCAGGCAGATGAACCATAAAAGAAAAAAATGAATTTTTTTTTAGGATTTCTATTATTTTGCTAGATATTTACATCAAATCTCCATTCAAATATCATAAATTGCTTTTAAAGTTGCAAAATGAAGTAAATCTAACACATTTAAAACTATGGAATAACAACACTGTTAATGAACTTTTTAGTTTGTTTATCAGCTTATTCTAATTTTGGCAAAATAAACACTTTCTTATTTTTCAAACAAACTAGAAGATGTATGCATAGCGTAACATTCAAGTGCGTTCAGGGATTGGGTTAACTATTTTGAAAGAGGAAGCACTTCTAACATTTTATTTACTTTATCAAAGATCATTTTTTTATTGCATATTTTGTCAGAGTAGTGTGTGTAATATGTCACTGAGGTTTAAATTGGTATAAATTCCAGGCATTTGTGCGTGACTTTGCGGCCTTTTCGGTAGCTTGGACTGACAATCAATGATCTGCTTGCCAACAGGAGTGTCTATCTGACACATGAAAGAGGAAAATGGTATATACAAACTATAAAAGCTGAAGTGACATCTTTCAAGCTTAATTTGAAACAGTAAGCTAATCAAAAATGAAGGCCTACAGACTCTGTTTGTTTTAAGGATAGGCAATGTGCAAGAGAGACTTGCTAAGGATGGAATAAATCTAATTGTTGTTATTAATATATTTACATTAGAAGCGACCTTAAATCTTTAAAGGAAAAAAATTCTCTTTTTTGGAGATTTATTTTAGTAACATAGTGCATATGCTGGGAGTTTAAACCTAGCCCTTGAACCAGCAGCTAAGTTCTACACTAACGTGGAATTCTTCTTGGCCCCATCTTAATCTAAAAGAATCATTATAGAATTTTTGAATTTAGAATTGTATCCAACATTTTGATAATCAAGACTTGCAAGCTGATTGTGGCACAAAATAAGTACTAATTACAAGTTCCATAAACAGACTATAAAATGATCAGGAGGCACCATCAGAGGACATCAACTGTAAAGCAGGATGACACAAAACAGACAATAAAGATGGATCAGCTGAGAGTTTGTTACATTTTACTCAGGGTTCTTGAGATCGCTCAAGTTTATGTTTTGTCATTCTATTATCAATTAAATATAATTCTGTAAATTACAAATTCTATTTTTGGTGTTGGTTGTCTTTACTTTATATATGCAATATTATTTAATTATGTTGTGTTTTTTTTATTATTTTCTATTTTAATATTATGTTATTATATGTAGTTCAATATCTGCCCTGTCTCCTTTATGTAGAGCCTTAAGTGGCAAGGCCACCTAATCATAAAGCTCTGGAGCTACAGCATTGTGTTTATATTTTTGATTCAGGTTTTTCTGATTTTGCAATTCTTTTTATGTTTGGATTTTCTTCTTTGGATCTGTTGGATTTAGGCTTGTTGCTTCTTGTTCCTATCTAGTCTTTTGCTCTTCTTTATTCCATTTCTTTAAAATAAATATTTTTTTACTGATCAAGAAAATGTATTTTGATTGTCCATCGGAACAGATGTTTTATGTATTTTTTCCTCTCCTCCTTAAAGGGCATTTTGGAGCGTATTAGCTTAGCTCTATGTTTGGGCCTGTGTTTACCAGAAGCCTGCCATTTGTGTGGCTGATAGTGTGCTAAGGTGAGGCCAATTTAGTAATCCCCAGCCTGAAGTAAGGACAGGTGTGGCCTTTTTTATTTCTAAAGGCCTTTTTCCCTTTTGGTGTTTTGTTGTGACATCAATCACAACAGGAGTGACAATTACTAGCTTTGTACATCTAAACACAGCATTGAAGATATAATGAGACTGGACAGGAAGCAAGTCAGATTAGTTAAAGTACAGAGTCCTGAACAGTTGAGAAGAGTGAAACCATCTAAAGTTGGGAGGTATAGTTGGATGTCAAAATCAGTAAGGGTGAACAGAAAGAGACTCAGAAATATGAAAAGCTGTCACCTTAAGAAACACACTGGCATGCTGAAATAGAACAGAAATAAAAATAGCTAAGACTAATAAAATAAAAGCTTCAGCCATCAGAGTGGCAAGGTAAAGAGAAGAGTGGGCATTAAATGTGGATGTCAAAATCAAATGAAGGTGAGAATACAGAGCAGAAAGATAGGCAGGAGAATTAAAGATGTAGCTGTGACAAGGAGGACAGTAGATCACAGCTAAGGTGAAACACTGAGGAGCATGGCACTTCATAATGTCATGCTCAGAGAGAATAAAAATAGAAACAGCAATGACAGGTAAGTCAGGAGTCAGCCATTGGATAAGCAGGAAGGAGGACATGGGAGTGTGACATTTCTGTTCAGAGTGATGACAAAAGCTCTCTATACAACAAGTACAAAATATTCTAGGTTTATAGGGCAATTATTTTTGTGTGCACATAATACAGTAAAATTCTTATTTGCCACTTTCCAGTGTCATGATTGGTAATTACCTCAAAATTTTGGTCTTCCTTACCTGAAAAACCTCAGCACATATTTGTCACATATTAATAATAATATTGTACAGTGTCTTAAATCTATGGACATCCAGGTGGGGTATATGTTCAGGGGCCCAATTTGCATGACATTACAGATCACTTCTGAAAATTAGTCATTTCTACCTTAAATAATGCATTCCACCTTACATGAACATAATTTAAAAGCAGCAGATACTGAGGCATTGCTTGATTTCTTGAGCTGGAATATTTGGAGACACAGGGAGAGTATGGAAAAGTCTAGCTGGCTAGACAATCAGTTCGGCCACCAAAGAACAGGGGGAAAAAATATAAAAGATTCCATATCCATCCATCCATTATTCAACCCGCTATATCCTAACTACAGGGTCACGGGGGTCTGCTGGAGCCAATCCCAGCCAACACAGGGCACAAGGCAGGAAACAAACCCCAGGCAGGGTGCCAGCCCACCGCAGGGCATGCACACACACCCACACAACAAGCACACACTAGGGACAATTTAGAATCGCCAATGCACCTAACCTGCATGTCTTTGGACTGTGGGAGGAAACCAGAGTACCCGGAGGAAACCCACACAGACACAGGGAGAACATGCAAACTCCATGCAGGGAGGATCCGGGTCTCCTAACTGCGAAGCAGCAGCGCTACCCACTGCGCCACCATACCGCCCAGATTCCATATCTAATAACTAAAATGTTTTATTTATAGTTGATAAAAAAAGATGAGCAGTAACATATCAGAAAAACCCACTTATGAACTTAATGCTAATTTTATTACATCTTCTGTGTGAGGTACTGTGATATAGTGCAAAAACTCCGGAAACCACACACACACACATTATTACTCACTTGAATAGGGAAAATACCAGCTAAGCTAACCTACACATTTTCTGGGCTGTGGAAGAAAAAACAAAAGTACCTGGAGAAAAACACACACAAATGGCAGGAGGTCCATATTTCAACCAAGTCTCCTGAAGCCATGAGGCAGCAGGGTTAACCTTTTTGCCATAGAGCTATTTAAATAAATAAATAAATAACCTTAGCATAAATGCAATTCAAAATGGTGACTAAAGTGGTGATAAAGAATCGAGACAGGCACACGTCTGACGTGACAAGCACCTGGAAATAATGAAACAGGTGCTGGGTAAAAAAAAATGAAATTGTTTTAAACAATTTCCTTAAACTTGTATGCCTTGCATGTCAATCTGAAGGAAGGAACTTCTTGATAGCTATTGACAATGAATGTTTTAGCCCACTATAGTCCTTTAAGGGGCTTCAACATCGTTTTCTAAGCTTTCTGAGGCTCAGCCATTTTAATCCATCAGTCTTTCCGTTGCAAGTGTAATTTCTGAGTGTCAGTCAGCTAACAGACATGTTATGTTCTAAGATGTACCAAACCATTTTGTAATAGTCAGGAATCACTGGGACCACCTGGAAAAAATTTCATTAACAGCCATTACCACATTCTGTCCTGAATAGTAGTAGGAGCATTGTAAAAGTACATTTCTGAAAAGAACTCCTACAGAGAAATAATGAGAAATGACTCCTTGACCCTCAGTATAAGTAATGGCTATCTGGGTATTTGAAAGATGAAAATTTGCTAGGAAGTCTGTGATAAATTGAACATTTTCTGAAAAATACTACATTGCCTTTATTTCATCCTTATTCTTGAGAGATTTTATACCTATACATCAAGAAAAGTTTAGCTGAAACTGATTTTTCTGTCCACCCTGGCCATCGGACCTTACTCTTATTCTATGTTAATTAATGTTGACTACTCGTATTTTATTTTCTTACTGTGTCTTTTATTTTTCTATTCTTCATTATGTAAAGCCCTTTGAGCTACATTTTTTTGTATGAAAATGTGCTATATAAATAAATGTTGTTGTTGTTGATTATTAGACTTTGTTAATGCATGTTCCACCGAAAGTATATTACAGAAAATTACTTGAAGGCGACAGATTGCCTGACCAGGGAGATGGTAAATGCATCTTGAAAGTGAAATGATAAATTATAGCAAAAATGATGTTACTGCTAGAATGATGATACTGTAAAAGTAACACATTTGTTCCCATTATCTTGTATACTCCAGAGGGTGCTCTTGAATTGTTCCGATCTCCAATAAACATCAACAAGTGTCAAAATACAACCGTAACATTGTTACTTTTTTGTACAGAGTAGGCAATAGCATAGCCAAATCCAAAAGAAGGAAAGGAAAACACAACACAAGTCTAATGCAGGGGGTCCTCGGGTTACAACGTTTCGACATACAACGTTTCGAGTTTACAACACTCACTCCCATAAAAACTTAAAAAAAATTGAGACATGAGAAGGAATAAAGGTAAGCATTTTTTTACACTCATTCTTTCTGTTACTACAGTACAGTGTACAGTACAGTATATTTATGTCCTTTTCTTTTTTCTCAGGCTTAGATTTTGTGTTTTATGTTCTAGATTATGATTTTGCAAATGTGTTCAGATAGGTAAGTGACTTAGGCTAGAGTGTGTTTCGACTTACACTAAAATTCGGGTTACATCACTGTTGTAGGAACGGAACTGTGTCGTAACCCAAAGACCCCCTGTACCCCATCTGACATTCCTATACATCTGTTGGACCCTTACTACCACATTCAAAGTAATCATGACAAGTGTTGCATTTTGATTATTACATTTCATTTACCAGCAAAGCTAATATGAAACGGAGCATTTATCTTTTAAATGTGCTACATGTGTGAAATTCAGTTAATAAGAAATTGAATATACCCTGATAGGACTGTGACTTTTGGCATAATATACCAGTCTGAAAATGTGTGTTCCTTATACTTTCTTAGAATCAAATTAAGTTAAATGGACAGACTTGACAAAGGCAATTAAGAAAAATAAGTCTATCATGATTTAAGCAGGCCTAATCTGGGACAGGAATAAGGAGCTGCTCCTGGAGCCAGGTCTGGTACTGGTGTTTTCCAACAAGTGCTTCATGAATGGGTTGCTTATATAACCCAGGTGGTCTTGGTTGTAATAAAATTTAGTAATACCATAAGATGGTTTCAACACCCACAGGGTGTAGGGTATGGGCCAACTGTAAAGACATTTGGGTGGAAGGCATGATTGGGACAGGTCCAGGCATACTATACCATGTCAATGGAAATTGGCATTTTGGATGAGGAACACAACACTTCTGAAAGATGGGCTTCCAGTTTTGTGCAGGAGGTTGATAAACCCAAGCTAGGTATAATCAGACTCAGCTCTATGTACTGCATTGGCTCCTGAACAGGTCTTTATAATGGAGAGTGATATCTCTCTTACTTTGGAGTTTTTTCACAAGAGAAAACTGGGTAGTTGTAAAGATGGACAATCAGACACCCCAGATTAGGTGTTGTACAGATGGAGTTTGTACCAACAAACAAACAAACAAATAAAATGTATCATCATCATCATTATTATTATTATTATTGATGCAAACTCAGAGACTTCAATTGCCACATATGAAATTAAATTTGTACAGTAGGAGATATTAAATTGTCACAAAATTTTTTTCTTGTTAAATTTAAGCTTTAGGTATTAAACCCCTTTATCTTTCATACTATCTGTCATTTTTTTCTGCTCAATACAACAATAAACTCTAAATTAGAGTAAGCTGCACACATCTGGGATGTTACTAAGAAATATAATGATTTATTTCAGATAGAAGTACAAATAAACAAGAATAGTTATGTCAAACATTTGAAATGAAACTGTTTTCTCTTCTGCCTCCACTGCTCTTTGTAATCAGATCCTCACATTTTTTTCTGGATAAGGTCACGAACATTAGATCCCAGATCTCCATTTCTTCTTCTGGCTCTGTTGATTTAGTCGCTCCTGCACATGGCTCCCTCACCAGCTTTGAACCCATTTCACTCCCCCATCTGGAAAAAATCGTCGCCTCAATGAAGCCTTCGGGCTCTCCGGACGATGTGGTGCCGTCCAGACTGCTGAAAGATGTGTTTCCTGCGATTCGATACGATGTTCTAAAGATCATAACTAGTAGTCTATCCTCGGCTATAGTTCCTCGTGCTTTCAAACACGCAGTTGTACATCCAATCTTGAAAAAAACCTGATCTTGACCCTGCCGTTCTCTCTAATCTTCGTCCAATCTCCAAACTACCTTTCTTGTCAAAAATACTCGAAAAAGTAGTTTATGAGCAATTAACTCATCACCTACAGGACCATCAGGTAATGGACCTTTTTCAGTCAGGCTTTAGGCCCCAACACAGCACAGAAACCGCGCATTTACGTGTCCTAAATGACGTCCTTTTGGCATTGGACTCAGGACTCCACGTGATTATGGTTGTTCTCGACATATCTGCTGCCTTCGACACAATCGATCACGATATCATGATCTCCCGACTCGAATCCTGGGCTGGTGTATCTGGCTTAGCCCTCGACTGGTTCAGGTCATATTTCTGCAACAGGACTCTTAGAGTCATGCTAGACGATTTTTCATCTGAATCAGTCCCACTCCTATGTGGGGTCCCCCAGGGTTCCATTTTAGGGCCACTACTTTTTTCAATCTATATCCTGCCTTTAGGTGCAATTTTTAGAAAACATGCAATTTTTATATCACCTATTTGCTGACGACTGCCAAATTTATTTTTCCCTCAAGCCAACTGACTCCACCAAACCTCTCCTCGACTGCCTATCTGACATTAAGGACTGGCTGGCTGTAAACTTTCTTCACCTGAACGATTCAAAAACCGAGGTCATTGTTTTTAGTCCCGACTGCAAACAGACCCCACCCCTTGGCCTTGACTCTCTTCCCATTCCAGTAATTTGTCTATTTCCAATCTTGGAATCAAAATGGATAAGGTGCTGAGAATGGATGCTCAAGTCAATAGCACAGTAAAATCCTGCTTTTTCCATTTTAGGCGAATCGCCAAACTTAAGCCTTTTCTGTCTAACCACCTCCTGGAATCAGTAATCCATGCATTCATTACGTCCCGGCTCGACTACTCTAATTCCTGCCTATATGGTATCAGTAAAGCCACTCTTTCTAGACTCCAACTGGCTCAAAATGCGACTGCAAGGCTTCTAACTGGAAGCAGCAGGAGCCAACACATTACACCGATTTTAAAAACCCTACACTGGCTGCCGGTTAGTTTCAGAATTGATTTTAAGATACTCCTCTTAACCTATAAGGCACTAAACAGTCTAGCCCCCGCCTATTTGAGTGTCTTGCTCCATCGTCACAATCCTCTTCGTGTTCTTAGATCCGCAGATCAGTTGCTCCTAATTGTTCCCAAGGCACGTTTTAAAGCTTGTGGTGAAAGGGCTTTTTCCGTCTGTGCACCCAGGCTCTGGAACTCCCTATCTTTAGTGGTTAGGCAAGCCGCCTCAGTTGCCTCATTTAAATCACGCCTAAAAACACACTTCTTCACATTGGCTTTTAATTCTTAACCTGTCTCATTTCCACTTGCTTCTTCCTATTTCTCTATTTTATTAGGTCCTCTGACCTGTTTTTAGTATCTCTGTTTTAATTCTCTCTTAATGTTTGTTTTTAATATTTTATTTTTAGTCTTGCTTCTTTTTAACTGTACAGCGCTTCGGTCAGTTGTAATGCTGTGTTTTTAAGCGCTCAACAAATAAAAATGGTATGGTATGGTATGGTAAATGTGTGATTCAATTTAAATGTTTAAAGACAAAATATTCTTAATTGTAACAGTAGTACTAGGGTGTTGTACCGTGTTAGATATTATGAATGTAGACAAAAGCCAAGCAAAATGACACCATTTATTGGCTAACAATAAAATACATCCACTATTACATCTTGCCTGAAGAAGGGGCCTGAGTTGCCTCGAAAGCTTGCATATTGTAATCCTTTTAGTTAGCCAATAACAGGTGTCATTTTGCTTGGCTTTTCTCTTAATTGTAACAGAAATTCTTCATTTTTCACCATCTAATAGAGGTCATCTGAGAGCTAGATCCGCAGTAAAGGATCAAAACTCAAAAAATAACTTTGTAATCACTGACCTTGAAATGGTATAAAACAATACCACACATGATTATGTTTGACATTTTGCATTTTTAATTATCTACGAATGACTGTTAAGAGGGCTAGAGCCACCAGTAAGGAATTAAATATCAAAAATATTAGCATAATATTATCAGCAATGTTGAAATAGCATAACTCCCCATGCCCATATTAATGATGACCATAATTTCAAAGTTGTGAAAAGGAGTAACTTTGATCCCTCAAATCCCATTAAAGGGTGGACCCCTGGGGTTAGTTGATGTGGCAAGCACAACTTCAAGTCCCTTCTGATCACTTTTGCTAAAGACACCAATTGGATTACTCTTTATCGTGTAATTTCCTGCACAAAACATAGTCCAAAAATTTACTAAAATTATGTTTTTTTGGATCTAGTGGGCTAAAAATAGAGGGGACCCCCAAAAAGCTCAACATCTTGCATAACTATACATCAATACAAGTCGAACGGTATATCAAATATGGGAGTTTGCTTATATCGGTGAACCTGGAGGCACCGGACAAAAAAAAAAAAAAGAAGTAATTTCAAAGTATTCATTGGTCATCTTATGAACACAACAGTTTTCTAGTTGCTGTTTACGGCAGGCCTTACCCATTACTAGCAGCATAAAAGGAAATGTTCCCACATCAGGGGTCAATTGAAATAGATATATATATATATATATATATATATATATATATATATATATATATACATACACAGTATTTACATGTGATTTAGTATTTTTATTATTTATTTTTCTGATTTGCTGGATAATCTAAATATGATTTTTCACTAATCCTTTTGGTTCCTATTTTGATTTGCAGTGTGTACTGTTGCCTATCGATCCTTATCTTTTGACTTGATTCATGTCTTCATTGTTGGATAGAGTTTTGTAAGCTAAGTGCAAGAATTAAATTCAAAATTTAATTTAACAATAAAAAGTTGACTTCTTGCTAAAAATTATTCCTTATGGTAAAGGGCTTCTGACCTGTATGTACAGGATGTAAAGGAATTTAACACTTGTGTAGGGTTACTGGGGTCTCCTAACCCAAATACCACAAATGCCATAGAAGCCAAAATATTAGGAAATGGTGTACTTATTACAAATATACATTATATATGAGGATTGAAATATAATATTAATAAACTAGGAAAAACAACCCACTGCTTCACATTGAGCCTTACTACTCAGTGCTTCCACCACTTTCCAGCAGGTGGGATGCTTTCTGCATTTTCCCACCAAAATTCAATAACAACCAATCCATTACCAAATGTCTCTTACCTCTCTGTCTACTACCTCTGTTCTGTCCTTCAGCTAAAATCTTGCTACACTTGTCCTCCCAACTTGAAGCTCAGGCATGGAGTAGCCAGAAGGGGCTTACTGTTCTGCACTGTACATAACTGCCTGCACCTCAAGGTTCATCTGACCACCATTTCACAGTGACACATAAAAGCAATATGTTGTAAAGGTGCTGACTCCTGCATGCACCAGGAAGAGCAGGAACAGAATATCATCAGCACTGAACCAGCAACAAGAGCAGTATAAACTATATGTGTTCCAGCCACAAGCAGTCCTTAAAAGGATAGCAAAGCAATTTAAAAGTGACTAAACTGAGTAATATTTTATAGGGTCAGTGTTGGCTAGCACCATGCAACACTACAATGTATGTACGCTTTTAGGTATTGAAGTGTTTATATTTTACAACCTTTTTCTTGCATTCTGTAGGATCTAGATATGTATCTAAGAATTACAAAGACATTTGAAATTAATCATCATTTGTCCACTAAATATAAGACAGCACCAAATTACTGCATGGGCACAATACAAGTTAATCACAGGGCACACTCATCTAACACCAAGTCAGCTTTGGATCACCAATCAGTATAACAGCATATCTTTGGATTGTGGGATAAAGCTGGTTATAAAGTAACTGAGCAAATCCCAAATGTCTTTAAGTGAAGAGAGAAGGTTTGGCAAAATGTATATTTTTATATGCATACAGTTTGGTTAAACCATCATTTAAGTTGCATCTGAAAAAAAAATGAGAAATGTTAATGTTATATATCACTTTTTGGATGAACACAGTTCTGAACAGTAGCACAACAGCACAGTGATCAAGGCTGCTGCTTCAGGGATCCAGCATCCTGAGTTTCTATCCTACGCCATGTGATTGGATTCTTATTGTTCTCCCCATTTCTGTGGGTGTTTCTCCCACATGCAAAAATAATAATAATAATAACAATAATAATAATAATAGATTTTATACACGCTCCTCTTGTGACACTCAAAGACACTGTACATAAAGTTAAAACAAATAAGACAGTCAAAACTAAATGCAGATGGACAAAACAGTCAAAATTATAAAATCATTCAACACATAAAAGCTTGTTTAAAAAGATACAGTGCATCCGGAAAGTATTCACAGCGCATCACTTTTTCCACATTTTGTTATGTTACAGCCTTATTCCAAAATGGAATAAATTCATTTTTTTCCCAAGAATTCTACACACAACACCCCATAATGACAACGTGAAAAAAGTTTACTTGAGGTTTTTGCAAATTTATTAAAAATAAAAAAACTGAGAAATCACATGTACATAAGTATTCACAGCCTTTGCTAAATACTTTGTTGATGCACCTTTGGCAGCAATTACAGCCTAAAGTCTTATTGAATATGATGCCACAAGCTTGGCACACCTATCCTTGGCCAGTTTCGCACATTCCTCTTTGCAGCACCTCTCAAGCTCCATCAGGTTGGATGGGAAGCGTCGGTGCACAGCCATTTTAAGATCTCTCCAGAGATGTTCAATCGGATTCAAGTCTGGGCTCTGGCTGGGCCACTCAAGGACATTCACAGAGTTGTCCAGAAGCCACTCCTTTGATATCTTGGCTGTGTGCTTAGGGTCGTTGTCCTGCTGAAAGATGAACCGTCGCCCCAGTCTGAAGTCAAGAGCGCTCTGGAGCAGGTTTTCACCCAGGATGTCTCTGTACATTGCTGCAGTCATCTTTCCCTTTATCCTGACTAGTCTCCCAGTTCCTGCCACTGAAAAACATCCCCACAGCATGATGCTGCCACCACCATGCTTCACTGTAGGGATGGTATTGGCCTGGTGATGAGCGGTGCCTGATTTCCTCCAAACGTGACGCCTGGCATTCACACCAAAGAGTTCAATCTTTGTCTCATCAGACCAGAGAATTTTGTTTCTTATGGTCTGAGAGTCCTTCAGGTGCCTTTTGGCAAACTCTAGGCGGGCTGCCATGTGCCTTTTACTAAGGAGTGGCTTCCGTCTACCATACAGGCCTGATTGGTGGATTGCTGCAGAGATGGTTGTCCTTCTGGAAGGTTCTCCTCTCTCCACAGAGGACCTCTGGAGCTCTGACAGAGTGACCATCGGGTTCTTGGTCACCTCCTTGACTAAGGCCCTTCTCCCCTGATCTCTCAGTTCAGATGGCCGGCCAGCTCTAGGAAGAGTCCTGGTGGTTTCGAACTTCTTCCACTTACGGATGATGGAGGCCACTGTGCTCATTGGGACCTTCAAAGCAGCAGAAATTTTTCTGTAACCTTCCCCAGATTTGTGCCTCGAGACAATTCCTTTGACTTCATGCTTGGTTTGTGCCCTGACATGAACTGTCAACTGCGGGACCTTATATAGACAGGTGTGTGCCTTTCCAAATCATGTCCAATCAATTGAATTTACCAGAGGTGGACTCCAATTAAGCTGCAGAAACATTTCAAGGATGATCAGGGGAAACAGGATGCACCTGAGCTCAATTTTGAGCTTCATGGCAAAGGCTGTGAATACTTATGTACATGTGCTTTCTAAATTTTTTTATTTTTATTAAATTTGCAAAAATCTCAAGTAAACTTTTTCACGTTGTCATTATGGGGTGTTGTGTGTAGAATTCTGAGGAAAAAAATGAATTTAATTCATTTTGGAATAAGGCTGTAACATAACAAAATGTGGAAAAAGTGATGTGCTGTAAATATTTTTACAGATGCACTGTATGTCTTTAGATTCGTTTTATTAGGAGCAATTGAGGAAGACTGTTTAAGATAAAGGAGCAAGGAGTTCCATTTTCTGGGTGCTGTAGAACTAAAAGTTCAATCACAAATTGATTTGCATTTAGTGTGTGAAGCAACAAAAAGTTCAACATTAGATGACCTTACATTACAAAAGGGTATAAAGTATTTTAACATGTTTGAAATATAGAAAAGCTTTATATGTTAACAAATGTATCTAATAAGTGATTTGATATTTAACTGGCAGGCAGAGCAAGGAAATCAGTGAAGTGATTATATGTTTCCAAGATTAAAATTCTGGTTGCATAATTCTATACATGTTGTAATCTATTTGGCACTTTGCTTGAATCACCAAAGAACAGAGCATTATAATAATCAAGCCAAGAGGTGACAAAAGCATGCATAAGTATTTGAGTGTAATGATCAGTGTGAGAGGGTCTGATATATGAGATGTTCTTCAGCCGAAAAAAAGCAGATCTGGTAGCATTCTTAGCATGAGGCTCAAATGACAGATTGGAATCTAAATCAACTCCCATGCTTCAGACTTCTGAGGAAGGAGAGATAGTACAACCATTAATATTTATCAATGCTAAAGTTGGTACTGAATTTAAGAAAAGTTTAGTACCTATGAACAACACTTCTGTCTTGTCTCTATTAAGGTTTAAATACACCACAACTAAGAATTGGTGTGACCAACTCAACTAGCTAGTTTGTTGTGAAAGCAGAGGTGGTCTTAGTGTATATGGAGAACTCAATGTCTTTTGCATAGAAACGAAATCCCAAACAATACTATTTAATAATTTCACCCAAGGGAGATGATGAATAATTAAAAGCAATGGGACAAGAACTTAGCCCCAAGGAACGTCTAGTGCAACAGGGACAGATGGGAATTTGTGGCTGACAATAGACACAGATTGCAGTATGCCACTTAGAAAAGACTGAAACCATTCCAATGCTATGTCTGACCTAAATAAGACTGCAGATGTTTTTTTTTTGTTCTTTATTTCACCTTATACAATTTCTTGTATTAGGAATTTGTTAGTTTTTGCATATCCCTTGGGGTCAGAGCGCAGGGTCAGCCATTGTACAGCGCCCCTGGAGCAATTGAAGGTTAAGGGCCTTGCTCAAGCGCCCAGCAGAGTAGGATCTCTTTTGGCAGTGATGGGGATTCGAACCGGCAACCTTCGGGATACCAGCGCAGATCCTTAGCCTCAGAGCTACCACTCCACCCTTAAATGTTGAATGAGCACAGAATGGCATACCATGTCAAATGCTGAAAGATCTAGGTGTATTAAAACAGAACAGTTAACAAGATCATCAGCTATAAGAACATTATTCACACCTTCACCAAGGAACTCCCAGTACTGTGCTTAGCTCTATAAATAGACTGATATGGTTCATACAAATAGTGCCTTTCCATATAAGAAGTTAACCTTAAGACAATAGTATACTCCAAATCCTTAGCCAAATATGGCAGGTTGGAAATGGTTTTATACAGTAATAGGAAAATTATCTTGAACAAGACTTGATTTTTTTAAGACTGGCATGATAGCACTCAGTTTGCAATTGGATGGTACAACTTCAGATACAAAAGACATGTTAACAATGTCTACAATACTAGTACAAAAAACAGGCATACGATCCTTGACTGAGGCAGTACGCATGGGGGTCAGTAAACAGCTGGAGGTCTTAAGTTTGTTTATAAGCTCATTGATGAAATCATAATGATTCCACTGGAACAATAGAAGAAAAGCAATTTTGTGCTCAGGACTGCTCTCAGCCCCAAAACTCACAGATAGTGAAGGTGACGATATTGTGTCGATTGAAGTTAATTGTGGATTCTAAATTGCCTCGTTATGAGTGGATGTGTGTGGGAGTGGGACCTGCTCTATCCAGGGCTGTTTGCTGTCTTGTACTGCTAGGATATCCAAAAATGTTTCTGAATTGCATTAAGTGGGTTTGAGCATGGTAGTTTATGGTTCAAGTAGCTAAATGCATACCTTTGTATTTTCTCCCCTCTATAATGATATGTTTAGCATTATGTATTTGAGTGTCCCAATCTTTAGAACTGTCACAAATATGGTGCTGTTAACATGTGAGTGTTAAAATACGACTAATAAGGGAAATGCACTCTGTGACTTCTATAAATGCATTGATGTTGAACTGGTTTATCCTGTATGGATGGAGATAAATGGGTCATAGGTGAATAGAAAAATCTTTTCAATTACAACTAGCTTAGACATTTTACAATGAACCAGGAAAATAAGCGGATGTTTTTCATATAGCCTTGGCTCACTGCAATGAGACACTGTAGCTTCACTGCAATGAGCTTAGGCTATTTGAAAAATATTACTTTTCTTCGAGGTAGATTTCCAATTCACCTCCAACACAAATACATTTAAATGTTAATTTAAGGCAGATATGGTGCATCTAGTCAAAGCACAGATGCACCAAGGTCCTGGCCGCAACTCTAATCCTTAGCTATTCTGCTCCATAATGGGGTTGATGCTGTGATTCTCCCTCACTTGCTGGTCCTCATGGATTCTTTTATTCTTTTGTTATCAGTTTGAATGTAGCAGGGTTGTGCTTTGTTGTGTTATGGGCTGGTAAGGTGGCTGTGGGTGCTGAGCATGGAGTTTTACCTTATTTTAATTCCTGTTAGAATGGCTTATGTTCCCATTTAAAGTGTTTGCTTTGTATTTCAATAAAACATTGATCACAGAAAATTTAATAGAGGGGAATTTACTTTGAAGAGCCTATACAAAAAGGACAATAAGTAGGGATGCAATTTCACTAAAAAAAAAGAAATAAAAAGGAAATACTGGGGTCTACTCCATGTTGTACTCATACATTGCCACTTGTGAAGAAAGGTTTAACAGTTGGACCTATGCTGGTTTAAAGAGGTTGGAAGAATAAGTGGCATGTGAGAAATACATCTTATCGATATTTGATTTGAGGATGGAAACAGATGCCAGCAGATCCCATTAAATAATGCCAATGATTCTAGTTCTGCCAAGGCAATCTTGGAATAATATATAAACCTGTCCTATATTTTGAAATGCCTGTCACCTTACACTCCACGTCATAACCTTAGATCTTCAAATGAATGTGCTGATAATTCCCAGAGCTAAACCTAAAGAAGTGGTGAGGCAGGCTTCTGCTGTTATGCACCTAAAATCTAGAATAGTTTACCGATAGAAATTCTGCAGGCTAATATGGTGAAGCATTTGAAAAAACTGCGAAAATTATCATTTTCACCAAGGCTCCGCAATCCATAATAATCCCAACTATTCTCTGCTGTTCTTTTTCTGTTTTTTTCAGTGGTGACGATATGTGCCATCACCATCTGATCAAGGCACCATTCAGTCCCTATATTGATGGTCTGAAGGTATTATCCCAATGGAAAAACCTAGTAACTGCCAGTTTTTTCAAAATTGAGTTTTTTTAATTTTTTGAGTTACTAGGTCTTCCCTGATGTTACAAGGGAGAAGTAATGGCCAAATATGTCTTAATTCTAGTTAGAGAATGATGGAAGAAGCTAGTATGTACACAGTATTTTACATAGTGCAAGACAAAAACCTAGCAACACTGACCAATGAGGAAAGACTGTCTACCAATGAAAATGTCAGATTATGATCACATGATTTAAATGGAAGATGTTGTTGATTTGTGAAAAAAACAATATTGTGTATGTGAAGCTCAGGAAAAAACTAATTTAGAGATTGTTAATTATAGAGGCACATCATTTTCTCAATTTGCTGAAAACTTGAAAGATGTGACATATTAATTTTTTCCATAGCTGGTGAGAGATTGCCATCATCATCAAGTTCTTTCATGTGAAGCCTATAAACCATGAGGATTGACTTAGATAATTTATGCTAGAGTGAAGAATGCCCAGTGGGGGCTGGGAGGTCTTGTGGCCTTGGAACCCCTGCAGATTTTGTTTTTTTTTTTCTCCTGCCCATCTAGAGTTTTTGTTTTGTTTTGCTTTTTCTTTCCTCCTGGCCATCTGACCTTACTTTCTTCTTTGTTACTTAGCATTGCCTAATCTTGTTTTTGTTTCATATAAACTTTTCTTTCTTCATCTTGTAAAGCACTTTGTCCTATACCACTTGTATGAAAATGTGCTATATAAATTAATGTTGCTATTGTTATTGCTGTTGTAACATTTGGGCAGCTTTAGCATTTTGAAGCACGTAACCTGCTGGTTAGGAGTCAGCCTAGAACTAGAGTATGTCTAAGATACTCAAAACTTGAGAGTGGTCACAGAATGTAACTAAAACATATCATGAGCACAGTGACAGACTAAAATGCCCATGCTAATCAGTGAACACTGAATTTGTAGGCTGTATGTGTTTGATTTCAGGCTATAACACTAGTTATAATAAGAGGTTTTAATATGCCCAGTGATTATATTTTGACCAGCAAAATAATACTAAAAATCTTGCAACAGAAATGCACATTCCTAATATGAAGGTCATTCTTCCTGGTAGTCCATCCATGTGGCCAAATTTATAAATGACAAAAACAAGATCAATGTTCACATGCATCAAATAATCAAGTTATAAATGTCTGTTAAATGCAGGAGACTGGAGATGAATGGCGTATTGCCTAGTGGACATATCATGTCTTTTCGACAGTAATCTGATGATTTTTTTTCCATTATACAAGAATGGTTGAGAATTTCTAAAAATGTTTCAGCAAACACTGAAGACATTTAACCATTAAATCTTGTTCTCCTTAGTGTAAGACTTAGTAAGAAATTTGTATTTAAGATTATTGGTATCTTATTTTAAGAAATCTCATCAAGTATATTTTGTTTTCGTCACTGGCATATGATTTTTGCAGTATATGAAATAACAGTAGACAAGAAATGCTAGGAAACACTGAAAAACATATTGACCACAAAAAATATTTAATTAATATTTAAATTAATATTATTTTGAAAGTCAGTTCTTAAAAAAAGGACATTGTATTCAGTAAACCAGAAGATCCTGTAAATCAGTTTTGCTCAGAATCAATAATAGGGTCATACTGTTTTAGGAGTTCAGAAGGTAATCCTAATCTGATCGTGACAGATTAGTTAATTCATAATTTATGATTACTACAGAGACAATTTACAATATAACCTGTTGCAATTGATCAAACTGAACATTGTACTCACATATCCCTAAAATGAGTAAATTCAATAATACTCTAGTTGAAAATTCACTTAAGTACAGAGAAAGTGTAAATTTATTACATGTAAAATATGTAACATTACATACCAGCATATAAATGACGATCAGACAGCAGGCAGTTCTTCCCAGCCCGAGCGTAAAATGCATCAACAACTATATCCAACAATTTCTGATACTCAATGCAGCCAGACAGAGCCTCGAGGATGAAAGCTTCTTCTAAAACACTGTAGCCCTGAACCAAAAGCAAAAAGATAATCATATTGTTTACAGTGGTTAGTATAGTGCAGGTAAATAAAAGTGCATTATTTTCTTTTTAAAATATTGATCTTTAAGATATCTTTTTGTATAATATAAAAAATATTTAATATTTAATACAAATGAATGGGTGGATGGATGGTTAGAAGTACTGAGTAAAATTCTGGGGGTGAAAACCTCTTGGTAAAGAATGAAACCAGAGATGAATAGTCAACTTAGTCAATCTAACAGAAAGACCACAAATACACAACTGACAGTTCTTTATAATAGTAGAGTGCAGAAGTGCATCTCTGAGCACATAGTACATTGGACTTTAAAGTGGATAAGTTTTAACAGCACAAGAACATACTTAGTTTTTCTTATAAACAGGAAGCTGAGGCTAAAGTAGCATTTAATCATCTAAACTACTTTGGATGAATAATGATAGGAAAAAATGTCACCTGATCTGATGAATTTCAATTTGTGTTGTGACATGTACAGATTAGGTTGTAAACAGCATGTATCCACAAACTTGTCGTGACTTTTCCTAACAGTAAAGCTCCTAATGATAGTGTGATGATAAGGGGAATGTTTTCTTGTCAAACATTACACTTCTTAATACCAGTTAAGAACACCTTTAAGGTGCTAGCATACATTGTTGCTGAGATTGTGGACCCCCCCAGTCTACCCGTTTTTATAAAGGGATAGTGCAAAATGTCACAAAGCATAAATCATCTCAGGTTGGTTCTACAAACATCAGCGTCACTTCAGTTTACTTCAATGGCCTGCACAATTCCCAGTTTGTAGTCTAATAAAGTAGACATGGAAGGAGAGGAGCAGGACGTTCACAGCATGACTATCTTGGTAAAAAGACTGCAGGAACTGCATGATGCTTTTGAATAAGCAGGATAGAAATCACAATGGAATGTTTCCAGCATCTTGTTGAATCCACGCCTTTGAAAATTCCTAATAAATAAATGTACTTAATGAAGTAGCCACAAAGTATATCATCTAGGCCCTTGTTAAAAAGCTCCAGTATGTCCCCTTTAACAACATGATTGGGCAGTTTATTCCAGACATATTTGTTTGTAATGATGAGCCTCTCCTATTTTTTCCCTAAGGTCCTCAGCTAGATGAGTATGGATTAATAAAAATTTTGCACACCTTTGGGTGTCAACTAAGCTTTGGATAGATAGCCCTTCACCAAACTGCCGTGTTGACGGTACATTTTTTAAGTTATTCTCATAGCACACTAGGTTAATAGAGTCAATGGACTGTTAGGTTAGTGGAGACAATGGACTGTGAAACTGGGATGGAAGAGACTCTAGTTGTGAAGAGTCTTCTAATTTATCATTGACTGAAACATGACTTTATGTGGGACAGAGAAAGGCTTATTGGTCTAGTAAGACATGTTGTGCCCACCTTCTTGTGGACAGAAGTCATGATTACAACTGATTACAATTTTTCTACTCATCAGGTCCATTCATGTGACATTGGAGCAGATTTCCTACTGATTCATAAATTCCTTCTACAAATATGAATAAAAAAATGTAAGACCCAGAGGTTAATATGATTGTTAGATTTGATTTAGCAGTTGCCTTTAAGCAAAAATAAATCATTGTCATACATACAGAGGATTTGTTAATCTTGTAGGCACCAAGTGTTCTAAGGAACATTTGGCTGTTGTGTTTTATAATCTTTGAACATGGATTCTATTAATAATAGTAATAACCATAATAAATACAAGTCTTTACCATATAAACTATAGGAATATAAACTATAGCAAAAATGTCATTTGTATAAATATATTGCTTACTTTCAGTCCCTTTAAGGCATCTTCAATAAAGTTTTCAGGACAATGACAATCTGGATCAAATCTGTCAAGCAGATGAACTACTTCTTTCACAAGTTTCCCGTAGTTTGTCATCTTGATGAAATAAGAAAAAAGTAAAACAAAGGAATGGTTACAATTTTTTTTTCCTGTCACAGTTATTTATGGATTCAACAGATATACTAAGCAATCCCAAAGAAAAAAAAACCAACATTCTGCTTCTTACTTTTCTGGTGCTTATACATATTGTCAATGGCTGCCCTGCCCAGTGCACATGTCACAAGAGGAAATAGATTAACCCAGATAATAAGACAGAAGCAGCAAGTCAAAGAAAATGGTTTACAAGTAGCCCTGACTCAGTTAATATCATATACCATATTGAATAATCTGGGTAATCAAGAAAAATCTAGAATTGCAGGGTGATTGCTGAGGGCCTTTGGAGATGTCCATTGATTAGTGGCATCAGTGAAGGTAGTTGTCATTGGACGATCCCTTTATTATTCCCCATATCTGCTTTAAGAATGGAAATAAAGTGTTTACGAGGTGCAGATGAACTGGCAAGTCTGTTCAAAAAGTAGGAATATTGTAGGCTGCTCAGGAGGTTGATAGCAATTTTCATGGAGATGAAAACCTGACTCATATTTTGGAAAATAGTGTATATGTCAAACCATACAATAATATTAAAGAGATACAGTCTGCAAGCAAAAATTTAATTATGAGAAATGAGTTAACTGGTTGGATTAAGATTATCGCAAGTGAGCAAAGCAGGGAAGAAGGAGATTTGAATGTAGAAAAGTATGCATGCCAACCAACAAACATGAGAGTGAGTGGAAGGAATTGGCTGTTTTGTGTATTACTCTTCTTGCTTAGCTAAAATTCAAGGTAGAAGCAAGTGTTCCCTAATGACAGGAAGATGGCCAAGCAAGAGGGTCAAAACTGAAGAGAGATGAGAAGTAGACAGTGTTTGTGAAGGGAAATCAGGGCAGCTGTTTCTTTAGAATAAAAAGAATACCATTAAAAATGAACATGTTTCTGTTTACTGTTTATGCCATCACTTATAACACTTCTCGAATCTCTCTATTATAAAAAAAATCCTGGGAGAGAAAGACGGGAGACGAGACGTGATCTTCACGTGAAGATCACGGAAGACACTTAAAAGACCCGCAAGATGAAAGAGATTGGCCACGGAGCGTCTCGTGGGGACCTTAAACATGAGACTTTGTGCCAAGAGATTGACCTAGGACCGTCTCGTGGGGACATAGAACATGAGATTCTTGCAAGACACGCCCTACTTACAACCAATATCAAATGAGACCACGGGCAGGAAAACACTCAGTCGTGTAAAGGCTTGAGCACACACAGATCCAGGGCTCTCAGTGCATATAAAGCATATAAGGACAGTACGTTATAAATGAAATGTCGATGACTATGTGAAGAAGAAAGCAGCGCGGAGAAAAGAGACTCAAAAGGGTTGGAGAGAAAAAAGAGCAAAACAGAAAAAGAGTAATCAAGGTGCAAATTCAGAAAATAAGGAAAGTAATTATCAGCCCAGAACAAGTGGAATTGAAAAAAAGCACGTCCAATTGGGATCAGAATTAAAAGACAGAGTAAAAGACAAAGCAGAACTTCATAAAGACGTTCACAAACGTTGGCGCTAAGCACATGCAGAGCAGGTTAGAGATTATGAAAGCAGTGGAATTTGAAAGGCTCAAAAAAAAAACAAAAACGGTGCGATACACATGTGGAGAAAGTTAAAGAATATGAAAGTAGGAAAATTAGAAAGTATAAAAAAAAAGAAAGTAAAGATTGCAGTAGTGCAAACAAATGGAAATTATTACTCGAAAAAGGGAAAATAATCACCACGGACCAGGTGTCGTTGAAAAAAAAGCAGGAAAAAGCAAGGTCAGAAATAAAAGACAGAGTGGAAAACAAGTAAAACATCATAAAGAGGTTAAAAAACAAGGGGGCAAAACACATGCAGAGCAGGTTACAGATAATGAAAACAGGAATTCAAAAGACTCAAAAAAAACGTAGGCGTAAAACACATGCAGAGCAAGATACAGAATATGAAAGCAGAAAAAAATGACAGTGTCAAAACAAAGTAAACATCACATTAGCGCTAAAAAAGGTAAATTATTACTCAGAGAAATAACGAAAAGTCAAACAGAGATTGAATATATGGACATAGGTGATATGTCAGAAGTATGTAAATATTGAAAGGCTTTGAAGTTTAAGTCAGAGAATTTCAAAAATGGGCTTTACCTTACATGCATTTATTGGTTACTTTGCAAAAATAATTATTAACTGCTGATGATGTAGACAATTTTGTCTGTGCTGAAATTCCAAACAGAGAAACCTATCCTGAATTATGGTACAAAGTCATTAAACACATGTCTCACTGACCTCATTTAAAAAATTCATTGGGACTCGAAAGATTCCAAATATTGTTTTACAGAAGTTCTGAAATAAAAGTGAAACTAATGAAATAGCAGCAATTCAAAGAAAAAAAAATCTTAAAAGTGTGTATCCGGAAAACCAAACACAGGGGTTGGTGAGCGAAGCGAGCAGTGGGCAAAGCCCCCTAGTTGTATATATTAAAATGCCATTGCTTTTATAATTTCTGCAATTTGGAACGTCTTCCAGGGCAGGAATACACAAAGAGAGTCTACATATTACAACATGAATGAGGTGGGACAAAATAAGTCTCAGACACCACCACCTCATGGAGAAAATCTGTCAACCTGTATTGTGACCTGCTTACCTATTCAGGGTAGCTGGGATCCAGAGTCTATCCCAGTAGCACAGATCAGAAGGCAGGAAACAATGTTGAATAGGGTGACTCCATCATTGTGTACACTCGTGCACTCATCTCAGTTTAAATCACCAGCTTGACAGGTAGTTTATGATGATGGGGAGAGCACAGTCATTATTGTGCCCCATGAACCATAAACAAATAAATTAAATTTAGGTTTCTAAAATAAATGGACCACTCTAATATAATCACAAATCCAATGAATTTGAAGTATAATGATTATCATCAAACATTTACCCATGATTCCTGTTTACTCTCTTCAACATATGCAAAGAACACAATATCACCATTGAGTAAATGCATAATGTCAAAGAGTTTTTTTCAGTGAGACACCACATCTGGAGAACTTTTTAGCATACCACAAGCAAATGTGAACAGTGTAATCATTTAAATAACAGATGGTGATGTACAAAAGTGGACAATATTTTTGTGGAGATTTAAAGTAACTTTTAATATAAGCCAATTTGATAGATAGATAGATAGATAGATAGATAGATAGATAGATAGATAGAT
>JANRMT010062808.1:4923390-4938327 GCA_026402145.1 Polypterus bichir lapradei
GATAGATAGATAGATAGATAGATAGATAGATAGATAGATAGATAGATAGATAGATAGATAGATAGATCAGAAACAAATAAAGAAAAAAGTGAGAAATACAGATGCTTATACTTTGAATTAAATCACCCTTTAGGAATGCATGCAAAGTTTAGAGATGGAAGTCTTTTGCTGTGTTGATCATTTAATTTTATTTTTGTGTGTATTCTATGTTACGCCAGTTTGAGTGTTATTAGTAATATTATTATTATTGGAGTTGCTATTATTGGATTACTACCTATGTTGCACCCTGTAATCTTTGCCCATTCAATATTAATACCTATGGTTGCTTTCCAAAAACTTTGGCATAGAGAACAAACACTGAATGCCTCAGCAAGTAATTGTTAACTTTTTGCCCAGGTAATTTTTTTTCAGACAACATGTCTGCAAAGAATAAACTTGAACATTTAAAAATAACAGTATCAAAACTACATAAATCTCCTGAAATGCGTAATACAGACTTACGTGGGAGGAATAATGGAAATGATAAATAAATAGTGTTCAACCTTACATTGCAAAGTTTAATTTGTAAATTCACTGAAATTTACTGAATAACCCTACTCTGAAAATGAACCTGAATTGTGGCTTTTGACCTTGTGAAGAAGTAAGAATTTTCTATTTTAATTCTATAATATACTGTTTGCCTAGTGTGATCCTGCCATTACATTAGTCAAAGGAAACTGGTGAACTTGAAATCACTTTTTAATTAGCACATGATCTGTTAAAATGAGCTGCCAACAACTTTATGATTTTTTAGAATTCTACCACTAACGAACTGTAGCTGAGAAATATTTGTCTGCACTGTATTTTATCTTTTTGTTTATTCAATATTATTTACTTCTATTGTAAATAACAAAAGGTGGTTAACAATTATTAAATTGTACTGTTTGTATTATTTGTGAATGAGCAGAAAAAATTAAAAGAATGAACTGAATGATTTAGATGAATAAAATAAAAAACACCTTTTTTCATTTTTTGTATTAACTTTCAAGAGAGTTTGCATCAATGACCTGTGCTAGGTACTGGGAGCACCTATCCCCTACATTCAAACACTTTAAGTATAAATCACACATTGGTTTTGGACAAAATCTCCTCCCACGCTGTTCAAGGAAAGTCTTACAGAATTTCTTGATTTTTTTTTCACATGAACATGCTTGTGTCCTGGAACTGATCTATTTTAAACCTCAATGAAGTAATGAGATGATATGGTCTCTATGGTAGATAAAATGTTTTATGTGAATCATTTGGACTCATCAACTTGTTGACACATTTAAAATGTCATAAAAAATTGTTCTACTTTTTTGTGTGCTACAACATATTAGGACTTTAAAAAGGTATTTTGAACAAGAGGTGCACAGTTTACACTTGCAATGTCCAGATGTGCAAACAGTGCACTTTAAATGTCTTATACGTATACTATGGGCTCGTCTTTCATGTTACTGTCTAATACAAATAAAAAAAAATATTTTCCTTTTGCAGAATAATGGCTTGTGTAATGTTTTACTTTGTTGATTTTTTTTAATACTGTACAGGTTTGGACTACTTTTAATTAAGTGTGCAGCCTTACACATAATAACATACTCAGACCTATTTAATTCACTTCAAGGGTCTGGAGCAAGCCTCAAAAGCACCAAGAGCAAGGTGGGAAACAACCGTGGACAGATCAAGAGTTTATCATGTGGTCCACCCACTGAAACACACTCAGACAGGACAAATCCGGACTCACAAATTAAACTAACTGGCACATTTTTGGGGTGTGACAGAAAGACATGGGGAGAATATGCAAACTTCACATGGAAAATGACTGGTGTGCATGATCTGAACAGACTAAAGCCACAGCTCCGTCATACCTCCTAGCATTTTCTCATCATGTACATTTTTTGAAATGTTTTTGCTTCTGATTTACTTTAATAACTTTACTAAAAATATCATCACATTAAGATACTCTCCAAAGTCCTAGCTAGAAGGATGGAGAAAGTGCTCCCTTCGGTAATATCACAAGATTAAATTGCTATTTATTAAAGGCCAACATTTAGCTTCCAATCTCTGACACCTGTTTAATGTAATATATTCACCTGCAAAGTCAAACACCCCAGAGATATCATTATTGTTGGATGCAGAAAAAGCATTTGATATGATTGAATGGAACTACCTTTTCACTACATTAGAGAAATTTGGGTTTGGCCCGAACATTTGTGCATGGATCAAACTACTGTATACCAATCCAGAAGCTTCAGTTTGTATTAACAACATTTGTTCAGACTACTTTAAACTAGAACATGGTACCAGACAAGGATGCCCCTTGTCACCACTACATTTTGCAATCGCCATTGAACCACTGGAAATTCACTGTCGAAATGCTTATCAGATAAAGGGAATTATCAGAGAAGGATTTAAACAGAAAATTTCTCAATATGCAGATGATATGGTACTGTATATATCAGACCCACAAAATACTGTGCCTGCAGTCTTAATAGCACTTACAGAATTTCAAAAGATTTCTGGTCTCAGAATTAATTTGAATAAAAGTGTGCTCTTTCCAGTGAATTCTCAAGCATATAATATTAGATGGGACACCTTCCCCTTTTATCATTGCAGATCAGTTTAAATACCATGGGGTAAATATCACAAGTAAACATAAAAGCTCTTTATCAACAAATTTTGCTGTATGCTCTGTATGGAACAAATTAGGCAAGACTTGCATAGATGGTCAACCCTTCATCTCACTCTAGCTGGAAGAATTAATGTTGTTAAGATGAATATCCTTCCTAAGCTTCTCTTTTTATTTCAAAACATTCCAATATACATCAATAAATATTTTTTTAATCAATTAGATTCAACCATAACCTCATTTATTTGGAACTTAAAACATCCCCGTTTCCAAAGAGCGACCCTACAAAGACCTAAGGCAGAAGGTGGTATGACTCTACTTAACTTTCAGTTTTATTACTGGGCAGCGAACATACAAGCTATAAAAACCTGGACACAAATAGAAATAAAATCAATAGAAATAAAATCCTGCAGTACTTCTTTATATTCCCTGCTTTGTGCCCCTATAAATGCAAGTTATCTCCAATATACTAATAATTCAATTGTGCTTCACTCACTCAGAATATGGAACCAATGTAGGAAGCATTTTAAGATGGAGAATCTTTTATTTGTGGTACCTCTGCATGAGAACCATCTTTTTCATCTCTTTTCAACCCTCGCAAACAAATGCAGTTTTTAATATCTGGAAAACATTTGGGATTAAATTACTTATAGATCTTTATATAGACAACATCTTTGCATCCTATGAACAATTACATTCCAAATTTAACTTGAAAACTTTGTTAAATAGAACTTGCCCGATTTTCCTCATCTCCCACCTTCCTCTATGCTGGAAAAAATATTGCTCAGTTTCGAGGACTCAGACAGCATTTCTGCAATATATACAATTATTCTACAGTCCCTCCCTTTCAAAGATCCAAGAGGACAATGGGAAAAGGTTCTCTCACTCAACATATAAGAAAAGGAGTGGAAGGTAGCAATGCAGAGAATTCACTCAAGCTCCATATGCGCAAAGCATACAATTATTTGACTCAAAATTATATATCGAGCACATCTTCTTCTTCTTTCGGCTGCACCCGTTAGGGGTTGCCACAGCGGATCATCTTCTTCCATATTTTTCTGTCCTCTGCATCTTGTTCTGTTACATCCATCATGTGCATGTCCCCTCTCACCACATCCATAAACCACCTCTTAGGCCTTCCTCTTTTCCGCTTACCTGGCAGCTCTATCCTTAACATCCTTTTCCTAATATACTCAGCATCTCTCCTCTGCACATGAATAAAACTAACGCAATCTCGCCTCTCTGACTTTGTCTCCCAACCGTCCAACTTGAGCTGAACCTCTAATGTACTAATTTTTAATCCTGTCCATCCTCGTCCCACCCAGTGCAAATCTTAGCATCTTTAACTCTGCTACCTTCAGCTCTGTCTCCTGCTTTCTGGTCAGTGCCACCGTCTCCAACCCATATAACATAGCTGGTCTCACTACTGTCCTATAGACCTTCCCTTTCACTCTTGATGATATTCGTCTGTCACAAATTACTCCTGACACTCTCCTCCACCCATTCCACCCTGCCTGCACTCTCTTTTTCACCTCTCTTCTACAATCCCCATTACTCTGTACTGTTGATCCGAAGTATTTAAACTCATCCACCTTTGCCAACTCTACTCCCTGCATCCTCACCATTCTACTGACCTCCCTCTCATTTACACACTTGTAATCTGACTTGTTCCTGCTGACCTTTATTCCTCTCCTCTCCAGAACATATTTTCACCTCTCCAGTTACTCCTCAGCCTGCTCCCTACTATCGCTACATATCACAATATCATCAGCAAACATCATAGTCCACGGGGACTCCTGTCTAATCTCATCTGTCAACCTGTCCATCACCACTGCAAATAAGAAAGGACTCAAGAGCCGATCCCTGATGTAATCCCACCTCCAACTTGAATGCATCCGTCACTCCTACCGCAGACCTCACCACGGTCACACTTCCTTCATACATATCCTGTACAACTCTTACATACTTTTCTGCCACTCCCGACTTCCTCATACAATACCACAGATCCTCTTGAGGCACCCTGTCATATGCTTTCTCCAGGTCCACAAAGACGCAATGCAACTCCTTCTGGCCTTCCCTATACTTCTCCATCAACATCCTCAGAGCAAACATCGCATCAGTGGTGCTCTTTCTTGGCATGAAACCATACTGCTGCTCACTAATCATCACCTCACTTCTTAACCTAGCTTCCACTACTCTTTCCCATAACTTCATGCTGTGGCTCATCAATTTTATCCCCCTGTAGTTACTACAGTCCTGCACATCCCCCTTATTCTTTAATATCGGCACCAGTACATTTGTTCTCCACTCCTCAGGCATCCTCTCACTTTCCAAGATTCCATTAAACAATCTGGTTAAAAACTCCACTGCCATCTCTCCTAAACACCTCCATGCTTTCACAGGTATGTCATCTGGACCAACTGCCTTTCCATTTGTCATCCTCTTCATAGCTGTCCTTACTTCCTCCTTGCTAATCCATTGCACTTCCTGATTCACTATCTCCACATCATCCAACCTTCTCTCTCTCTCATTCTCCTCATTCAGCAACCTCTCAAAGTACTCTTTCCATCTGCTCAACACACTCTCCTCACTTGTGAGTATGTTTCCATTTTTATCCTTTATCACCTTTATCGAGCTGTGGATTATGGCCGGCCAGTCATCCTGGCCAACACCCCCAGGCCGCCAGGTGGAGCCCTCCCTGCAGCATGGAGGTGCCCTGAATACCAGCGGGGAATTATGGATAATGGAATTTTTATCCACAGCCCTGCCGGATACCACAGGGGCCACTAGAAGGAGCTGCAGGGAGGAACAACGAGTATTTTTCCTACAACCCAGAAGTGCATCCTAGTCACATGGACAAAGGGAATGACGTGCTTCCGGGTTAAAGAAGAGGAGTTTTCATCTGACCCGGAAGTGCTAGGAAGTCACATGGACTGTGGATTCAGAAGCACTTCCGGGTCACAGACTATAAAAGGACTATGGGAGATCCCAGACGTTGAGCTGAGCTGGGTGGCAGGGTGGCAACGCGTCTGGGAGTGGAGGATTGTGTATTGATTTATTATTGTGGAGTATTATATGAGTATTGTGGAGAGGAGGATGCTTTGTGCACAGTTTAATAATAAAAAGTCACATTATTGGACTTTTACCTGGTGTCTGGCGTCTGATCTGAGGGTTCAAGGGGACGACAGCGCCCCCTATCTGTCACAGAGCACATCTGTCTCACTTAAAACTGTCCAAAATGTTTCCAGGGCAAGATCCAACCTGTGAACACTGCAATCAAGTTCCAGCCTCACTGGGTCACATGTTTTGGGCCTGCATCTAATTAACATCATTTTGGACAAAGATTTTTAAGTACCTTTCAGACAGCCTTGGTATCACAATCACTCCTAACCCATTAACAGCTGTGTTGGGTGTTCTTCCAGATGGACTTATAGTGGAGAAGGACAAACAAACTCTGATTGCCTTTACTACACTATTGGCACACAGACTTATTTTGCTAAACTGGAAGAATCCTAACTCTCCTCTTTTAAGTCAGTGGGTAACTGATGTTTTATATTATTTGAAATTGGAAAAAATCAAATTCTCACTTAGAGGATTCTGTGCAGAACTTTTTCAAAACCTGGCAGGATCTAATCAATAATATTTTAGAATAAGCTCTTAAAGCACTGAAGAATCAGATTCTCTTCCCATTTCTTTTTCCTCTCCATTTATCTTTATCTGCTTATTAAACTCATCAATAAATTTATTTTTACTAGCTTTAAGTTTTACTCCGTTGGTCATGCTCTTTTTCTCAGAAGTGGGGGTTGATTTGTTTTCTATTCTATGTTTTCTAAAAATTGAGCTATATGTATGGAATGATTACAATAAAATCAATAAAATAAAATAAAAATCATCAAGAAAACTGATCATTTTCACTTTCAATGTTCACATTTGCATTCATATTCCTAGCTAATGTAAGTATAACAATCCCTCTTTATTTTAAACAATAAAAACAACAAAAAAACAAATACAAGATAAAAAGGAAGACTAAAAATGTTAATTTAAAGAGAATACAAATAGCAAGGAAATATTGTGGTAGGGAAAGTGGCTGCAAATGTCCTAGTATCACATTATAATGCAAAAAACAAAAAAAAAATGCTATGCCTTACTATTTCAAATGTAAAACGGTTCATTACAAATATATTTAAACTGCAGAGAAAAAAGTGGGTTTTAGGATGCAGTCTAACCACTGCTACTTATACAGCCTACTAGACAGGGCTATATGAATGAGCATTGCATCAATGGAGTGTAACCAGAATGTCAGTATTAGGAAAACCTAAGTATCTCATTATTAGCATGAATACAATGTATTATGGAATGCTGACATCTTAAACATCATGGACTGACACTCCATTCTGGGTCTGTTCATTTCTGTACCTCTGAGGATAGTACGATAGGCCCCAGTTATCCATGTCCCTTAGCTGCACTAAGTCAGTTAGAGAATCAGTGAAATGATAGAAAGATGGGATGTAGTATTTTAAATACAGTCAATTTCTGTTAGAAATAGTTGAGACTTCTGAGGAATGATGTATAAATTAATTTGTTTTGCTTAGAAAAAAATGTAAAGTGTTTGTCATTCTGGTGCATTCAATTAAAGACGTTGCATAAACCATATTTTGAAAATCTAGTAATAACTCACTTTTTTGTCTTTTTGTAATGCAGTGCTGTATTCAAAATATCAGCTTTCTATTCACAACTGAGGTCAAGAACATCCAAAATCTGTAATCAATATATCAGTTTAAAACAACTGAACAGCATTGTACTGACCCACACTTTTATGTTTCCAGTTAACGTTTTGTTCATGTCCTATATAAATGTAACACTCTTTAAATATAATGGGTTTAAACTTAATAACTTAACCCGAAAGACTGTTAGTAAAATTTTGTGTTCTTTAGATTACCTTCCGAGTCCCGTCGTCCTTGTTCTCCGTTCACAGTCTCACCTTTAAAGAGTGCTTTTACATAAACGATTTCAGATGACTGTTCTTTCTGTTCACGATCATTTTTTACTTGCCTATTAGTTCTTGGACGGTGTGTCTTCTTAGTAATGTTGTATTTCTGTTACACTTTAACGTGTGGTATCACTGCAGTTTTACTGCTAGTCTCAGAAAACGAAGGCCGGCGATTAATGTTTAGCCGTTGCTTAGCAACGAGGATCTATAGGGACCCAGCCCAGCCTTAGACTGCGGAGCTCCTTTTAGATTTCAAGAAGAAAAGCCTTAATCACTGTGACATAAAGCTAAATCTTAAAAGTATTCTGTACTTTTAATCCATCAACGATCTATCACCTTTACAAAAAATACACATAATTAAACAAATGAGAAAACAGAATATTCACTGTCAGCAGGTTACACAGTACAGAGCTGTTTATTACGCCGCTGCATTATTAAAATGGGTATCTCAAACCCTCGGCGTTTTTTGCACCCAGCCGACCAAGGTTCGCGGATGCTGTTAGAAAAAGAAAACAAGGGTGCAGTCCATCTAGACATTAGGACAAATCTAACACAAGCTAAAATCAGAACAGCGCTTTATGTGTAAGCAATACTGGGAGAAACTAATTTTAAAATTTAAAACATACTTCCTAAGACTGTTGATTAAACCCTGCCCCTTGACTCCTTAAGGTCATTATGATTGGCTAGTTTTATATGTCAATCATTCAATTCACCAATCAAAATGTAGTCGAGCTTCTGATTGGCCATCTGTATCTGTCCGTTGTCTGTTTAGTTCAGCTTTTGTATGTGCGTGAGTGTGTGTGCGTAACGTCAAAGCAGCTGCTTCCTGTCAGAGTACGCTGCGCTGGAGGAGAGGAAAGAGGGGAGGAGAAGGGGAGAGCCGTTTGTGTTGTCAGTTCTGGGCAGGAGAGGGGAGGGGGGGCTGTCCTCGGAGCTGCGTGAAAGATCCCTGTCTGCTTATCCTGCCTGCTGCAGCCAAGCAAGTCTATACGGAGTGTTGCTCTTCTCGCAGGTACACAGCGTAGTGGTTCCTCGGGGTTTTCTTAACCAGTGTCTGCGGATGAAGAAGCCGGACGCCCTGTAGTGTACTCAGTCGGGCTACACCGAACCAAAAGGGAATTGTTGCAACCAAGGCGAAGTAGCTCGCGGTTTGTCAGCTTTGAGAAGAATCCGGCGCTTCTCGCGATCGGTTTTGTTGGTTGTTGTTGCAATTCTTCTTGGTTTGGGAGGAAAGAAAACAAGAAGGAAACAGGGCAGCGGAGGACAGAGAAGGAAAACGGACGAGGGAGCTAAATGATGAACAGGTTCCGAAAGTGGCTGTATAAACCCAAGGTAAGTTTGACTTCCTTTCTTAGCTCTGCGTTTCCCACTGTGGTGGAATTTCATTATTTTGTTTCAGTTATTTATGACGTCCTTTGACGCTTCAGATTTTTTTGTCTGTTGAACATTTCTGTTCAAAATAAGACCGCTTTCGAAAAGGTCAAGAAAGTGCGAGTATACCTTTTGCAAAGCGGTTGGCAGCCGTGAGTATCTGGAGCGGCAGACTCCGGTCCCACTGATGACACGGCAATATGTGTGCATTTGAGCTGACAGTGGAGGTGTGCCACTGACTATACGGCGGTATGCAGACCACTGATGATACGGCGTTAAGTACGTGAGTGGACTGACAGACAGGTGTGCCCCTGGTGACTTAGTGGTTTGGATGTCACTGATTATATGGGTTGGCAGGCACTGTTGCCACTGGTGATACGATGCGAAGTACATGTATCAGTTTATTATAAGATGGTTTGAGTGCTACTTGATGGCTCAGTTATAAGTACGTGTTTGGACAGGCAGGCATTTATGCCACTTAAGACAGAGTCAATGTGCGCATGTAGATGGGTAGGTAGGAAGGTATGCCAACGATGGCACCACGTCTAGCTTGTTGTGGGAATTGAAAGCTTTGACTGCGGCTTTAATTGAACACATGGACATGGCAGGCAAGGGAGATATCAATGCCACGGAGGTATTCATGCATATTCACTGCCCGGTTGGCATACCTCTGACAACAGATAACTGGCAGCTGGCTTTGACAATTTTTGATTAAGTTTGTTTGCCGTGCTTGGAGTGGTAGGTAGGTATGTCATTGATAACACATGGCGTTTGTGTGTTGACGGGCGGGCAAGTGTTTCACTGATAAGATCCATCTGTCAACAGGCGATCGCACGTGCTGTATTTCTAAAAGAATCCGTACATGTTATGATGACTTTGGCGACGAGTACGGCCAACCCAGAAGTGTCACTGATGTCGCGTAATGGGTGTTGGTGTGCGGGCAGGCAGGCAGGCCGGTTTTCCTCGGATGCCACGTGTTTTGCAGCGTGCTTGTGTGTAGAATGGGTATTTCTGTTTAGTATCGATTGCTAGTGGCATTTTTACATTGCTACCGCTCATCGCGTTGCCTTGTGTGTGTCGATCGTCGAGTAGGACCTAAGAGATGCCACGAATGTATGATAGGTGTAAGTTCGTGTTACAGCTGCAAGGAGAACTGATGATACATTAATAAAGCGTATCTCTCCATCAACCCCTTTCCGGCTTTCAGGAAATTTCGTTTCGGACGGTATAACCAACTGCTCGAGGAGCCTTGGTGCAAATTTCAGAGCGCCTATCTTAAAAGGAGACTTTTTCTTATTATGAAACTGATTAGTTTGTGCTGACCAAGCGCTAGAAGCGTCCAGGCTAGCCTGCCCTTTTTGTATGTTTGCCTTTTTATGAATGAAAGGTTCTATAGCAGGATATACTGTACTCACTACCGTGGAAAAGTATGCAAAGAAGGTGGTTGGTAATATACAGTACTTTAAAAGTGGACGGTCGGTTAACCCGGCAGCAAAGAGAGTTCACTTTATGAAAAAAAAAACACCCTGATCAAAATTAATTAACGGAGGGGTGGGCTGATGATTGCTAGCTATTTAAAGATATAGTAACATTGGCACTGAATGTATGTTCAAACAAATACTAGCAAATGTAAGCTGTATGTATTATTTAGTGCAGTTTCGTTGGTATTGAATTAAAGTTGCTGCTCTAAAGAGACGTGCATGTAAGAAATTCTTTGTACTGTGTTTTTTCTGTCAATAAACTTGCTCCTTAACATGAGCTTGATCAACCCCCAAGAAAGGGTGCCAGTGGAAATGGAGATCAGATTTTTAAAATGAGCTGTGTGCAAGTGGTATCCTGCTTTTGTGTTTCTTCAATTTCCAAACGTGCTGTTGGTTCATTTTCTGTGAAAGATTTTTTCATGTTTCTAGATATTGGGAAATTTAGCGTGCTTTATGAACTAGTTGGATTAGTGATACCCTGATTCAGGTTTGAAAAGTGTATTTCTCTAAAGATATATACTCAGCAAAAAAAGAAACGTCCTCTGACTTTCAACTGTTTTTACTTTCAGTAGACTTAATGTGTAAATATTTGTATGAACACTAAAAGAGTCAACACCATAAGACATAAACTAAAAATGTTTCACAATGTGTCCCTGAATGAAGGGAGGCTCAAAATCAAAAGTACCAGTCAGTATCTGGTGTGGCCACCAGCTGCTTGAAGTACTGCAGTGCATCTCCTCCTCATGGACTGGACCAGATTTGTCAGTTCTTGCTGTGAGATGTTACCCCACTCTTCCACCAAGGCACCTGCAAGTTCCTGGACATTTCTGGGGGGAATGGCCCTAGCCCAACAGGTCCCAGACGTGCTCAATGGGATTGAGATCTGGGCTCTTTGCTGGCCATGGCAGAACACTGACATTGTTGTCATGCAGAAACTCACACACTTTTTGCCCCTCCTGTCTGGTCCAGCGAAGGTGGGTTTGTGCCCATAGGCGGCGTTGTTGCTGGTGATGTCTGGTAAGGACCTGCCTTACAACAGGCCTGCAAGCCCTCAGTCCAGCCTCTCTCAGCCTATTGCGGACAGTCTGAGCTCTGATGGAGGGATTGTGTGTTCCTGGTGTGACTCGGGCAGTTGTTGTGGCCATCCTGTACCTGTCACGCAGGTGTGATATTCGGATGTACCGATCCTGTGCAGGTGTTGTTACACGTGGTCTTCCACTGCGAGGATGATCAGCTGTCCTTCCTGTCTCCCTTGGGCGTCTCACAGTGTGGACATGGCAATTTATTGCCCTAGCCACATCAGCAGTCCTCATGCCTCCCTGCAGCATGCCTAATGCACGTTCACGCAGATGAGCAGGGACCCTGGGCATCTTTCTTTGGGTGTTTTTCACAGTCGGTAGACAAGTCTCTTTAGTGTCCTGCGTTTTTAGAACTGTGACCTTAAATGCCTACTTTCTGTAAGCTGTTAAGGTCTTAACGACCATTCCACAGGTGCATGTTAATTAATTGATTATGGTTAATTGAACATGCATGGAAAACATTGTTTAAACAATTTACAATGAAGATCTGTAAAGTTATTTGGATTTTTAAAACATTATTGTTGAAATACACAGTCCTGAAAAAGGGACGTTTCTTTTTTTGCTGAGTATATATATTGAAATTGGGTTGTTTTTGTTGCAAAAATTACTGGGAATTTTAAATTTTGTTCCTCTTTAGCTTTTTTCTGACTTTTTAATTGTGCAAGCCGTACTCTGTTTCACATGTTGAAGTTCTGAATCACCTGTACTGTGCCTTCATAAAAGTTTTATAAAAGAAATAGTTTTATCTGAGAAATGGGCATACATTCTAGGATCCTGCATTGTGTTGTACTGATTAACATTGGGGCTGCAAGTAGTACTTTAAGTGATGAATATAGTGGGTACAGATAATAATAACCCCATTTGAAAATATTCACATTTTGTTGCTTTACAGCATAAAATGCAAGCACACAAAATATTTTTTTCAGCTTTATTTATTCAATTTAACCAATAACATCCAAGTCAAAGATATAATAGTTACAGTTTAGAAAAATAATAAATAAAAAAAAAAGAATCACTGAGATCGATAAAGGATCACCCTCCTCTCAAGCAAATGCAAACTCAATAAGGTTTAAGTAATCTTATTTTCCATTACACACCAAAGTAATTGGCTTCCACCTGTGATCAGTTGTCATCATTGTGATGAGTTCTATATAAAACCAGCTATTCCTGGAGCATTTCAGTACTTGGTAGTCCAAATGAAAGCAAACCATTGACTATGCATGGCAAAGCACTTTCAAAAGATCTCAGAGATAAAGTTGTGGACAGGCACAAGTTGGGAGACAGATACAAAAAAATTCAAAAGCTTTTTTAATCCCTCAGAGCATAGTAAAGTCCATAAGTAAGAATTGGAAAGTGTTTATTACTACTAGGACCCTCCCTGCATCTGGCTTCCCCTCCAAACTCGATGGAAGAGCGATGAGGAAACTGCCCAGAAAGGCTAATGAGAGGCCAATGGCAACATTGAAGGAGGTGCAGGAATTTATGGCAAAGAGTGGTCATGTGTAAATGTGACAAGAATATCATAACCGCTCCACAAATGTGGTTTGTATGGGAGGGTTGCAAGAAAAAAGCCACTCCTCCAGGCCCATTAAGTTTTGTTTGAGCTTTGCAGAAACACATCTACAAGATTATGAGGCCAAGTAGAAAAAGGTGTTATGGTCAGATGATCAAAATTGAACTATTAGGCCTCAACACCAAATGTTACACCTGGTAGAAAGCCAATAGACCTCACCATTTAAAACACACCATACCTAGAATAAACCATGGAGGTAATAGCATCATGTTGTGGGGGTGTTTCTCTACAGCAGGGGCTGGGGCACTTGTCAGGGTAGAAGAAAATAATGGATGGGACAAAATATTGTTAAATTCTTGAAGAAAACAAGCTGCTGTCTGTCAAAAAGTTAAGGATGGGAAGAAAGTTCACCTTTCAACATGACAATGACCTGAAGCACACAGCAAAACTGACTGCACACTGGCTGAAGGAGAAAAAAAGTGAATGTCTTTCTCTGGTCCAGTCAGAGCCTAGACTAGAACCATATTAAAACTCTGTAGAATAATTTGATTTCTGCAGTCTTCAAACGAGCACCTTTATAGTTTGATTAGGTTTGAACAGTTCTATAAATACAAGTGTGCAAAGTTGGTACAGAAGTATCCCAGCAGACTCAAGGCTGTAATTGAAGCAAAAGGTGGTACCACAAAGTACTGACACAAGGGAGATGATCCGTTATCAACTCAAACTTTTATCAGTTTTTTTTTTTTTATTTATTATTATTTTTCCAAACAGTTTCTTATATATCTTTGACTTGGATGTTATAGGTTACACTGAGTAAATAAAGCTAAAAAATTTTTTTTAAATGTGTTTTCATTTTAGGATATAAAGCAACAAAACTGTGAATATTTTCCAAGGGGCTGATTTCTTTTCTATACTCCCTGTACAATTAAATGATTGGTTTTAGTTGTTTTAAATGGATTAGTCTTTTTATTTGCCACCTTTCTATTTACTATTTTGGTTGAATTGTATTCTTAATGTGGTTTAGGGTTTGAAAGTGGAAGGATGTTTTCGGGTGTGAAATGTAAATGCTTTGTGAGAAAGTATTACTTAAAGACCAATTTGAAATAACCATGCTTCATTATTTCACATTAAAGAACTGTGTTGTGTTTTTTTCCTTCTTGCAGAGTTCCTTAAATATAAAAATAACAGCAGCTTTCCTTAAAGGGAAATTAATTACTCAATTTTGTCTAATTAAGTATTGTACAGGAGCGGTCTTGTCCAAAATTCTTACTCTGTCTAAGTGCAATATGTAATGAGTGCCCTCTTTATAATTTACATCACTTTTTCTTACTTCATAAGACGTGAACATTTGACAGGACCATTTGTGTTAAAAGCTTTGTATCATATTTTGACATCCTTTGGTTGAAAAACATTTAACCACAGTATTAATAGGCTGTTTAGTCTTAATTGTGTAATGGGGGTACACACACTCAAACCTAGTAAAGTTGTAGTTTCCCTGTAGGAAAACCCAAGCCAGCTATTGGAGAATGGGCAAATTCTGCAGAGATAACAACACGGAGTGGCATTTGAACCCAATATGCTGACTTGGAAACTTTATGAAGATTGTATATTTTCTTTGTACACATTTTGCAGCCAAACACTATGAGATTAATTTGCATATTATGAAAACATGAAAGGGAAGCAACCACATATAATACACTTTTTCAGTAATTATTTAAGGAGCATTTTATGTGAATAACAGCTTTCACTGTGTATTAAATCAGTGGTAATTCAAGAGTTTCTTAGATGTTTCAGTTTGAAGCTAGCCTAAAGGACTAAATAATCAGAACTTCAGGGTCTGTGCATGGGGGGGGGGG
>JANRMT010062808.1:4938427-4988150 GCA_026402145.1 Polypterus bichir lapradei
CCCCCCTAGGTTTTTAATCTTGATAAAACAGTTGAAACTAAATTGCATAGGAAAATCTTTTATGTAGACATTCATACAAGGTATTTCAAACAGGTCTTCTGTGAATTAATAGGTAGTGATTGCCACTAATGCATTGGTTGGGATTAGAATATTTTTTGGAGAGTTAAATTTCCTTATAGCTGAAAGTATCCCAAAAGGCTTATTTCTACTAAAATTAAAATAACTGTACAACTGCCACAAAGCTATCAAGTTAATAAAAGCAGAAACCTTTTAGCTTCAAAAACATTATTATTATTATTATTAGAAAAGGTAATTGTTCATAACCAATTGAATAGTCTAGCACTGTCTTGAGTAAACTGAATCATTTTTTAATTTTATTTGTGTTTAGACCTTTTATGCCACCGTCTGTAGTAATTGTGACAGCAGATACAAAATTGCACTGCAGTGAGTTATTACCAAGAAGAATGTAATGGAGCTACAGGTGCAAAACTTGTGTAAACGAATTGCTTCTTTTGACACATAATAATAATGAGCCAATGTAGTTGGCATTTTGAGTCCAAAAGCTTCATTGAAAAAGTATTTTTTTATTTGAAAATGATTTATTCATTTTAAACAGGTATGTTTTATCACCATGTTCTTTTCTTGGTACCTGGAACCCCTTGACCGATTTAGATGTTTAATTTGCATTGGATAGAGAGAAGGGTGCAGTTTTTTTGTTTCAGAGCAAAATACATTGCAAATATTTTAATTAAATTCATAAGACTATCTATTTCACACTTATCATGTAATGATTTAATCCTGTCTGAAAATTCAGGATCAACTGATCATTTTCGCTTTGGCTTCTTATTCATCAGCTCAAACATTGGTGGGTTGGCTTTTGTTACGATGACATGTACTTCATTGACATTTAAAGTAGGGATGCACCGAAATTTCGGCCGCCGAAAATTTTCGGCCGAAATAGCATTATCGGTTTCGGCCGAAACGTAAGAAAGCGCCGAAAATAAAAGCCGAAATTGTCGCCACGCCTCTCCCATCCTCCCGTCTCGTTCGCGCTGTCATTACGCATCAAACACGGAGTATGTCGGCGGTTTGGAAGCACTTCAAAGTTTCAGATGAGGACAGCAAAGTTGCAATATGCAACATTTGCTCTGCAAAAGTTTCAAGAGGGGGTTCAACAGCAAAGACATTTTCGACTACAGGTTTAATACACCACCTTAAGTCAAGACACGCAATTGAATTTGAGGAATACCGTCAAACAACGTTGGTTAAAACTAAGCCAACTAGCACATCAACACCCTCGGTTGCCACAGTTTTCGAAAAAATTAAGAAATTTGCAAATGACAGTGCTAAAGCACGTGACATAACAGAGAAAGTAATGGAATTCATTGCTTTAGATGACGAGCCGTTTTCAGTCGTGGAGGACATCGGATTTCGTAGGCTAATACACCACATTGAGCCGCGTTACACACTGCCAAGCAGACGGTATTTTGCAGAGACCTCTCTACCTGAAATGTATGACCGTGTTGCAAAACATGTTCATGAGCTCATGACCACAGGTATCTCTGCTCTAAGTTTTACCACAGACATATGGAGCTCTGACGTTAGTCCAACTAGCATGCTCAGTTTGACAGCGCAGTGGATAAACGCGGAGTTTAAATTGCAAAACATTCTGCTTCATGCACAGGAGTTTGTCGGCTCACACACTGCAGCAGCAATATCCGATGCTTTGGCTAACATGTTTGAAACTTGGAACATAGACAAGTCTAAAGTGCATGTGATTGTGAGAGATAATGCACGGAACATGGTAAAGGCTATGGATGACAGTGGATTAAAGAGCATACCTTGCATGGCACACACGCTGCAGTTGGCTGTGAATGAGGGAGTGCTTAGTCAGCGGAGCATATCAGAAATCACAGCAACTGGGAGAAAAATTGTGGGACATTTTAAGCATTCTCCACTTGCTTATTCCAGACTACAAGATTTGCAAAAACAGTTTGGGATGCCAACAAAACGACTACAGCAAGATGTGGCCACTCGCTGGAACAGTACATACTATATGTTGCAAGGATTACTTGAACAGAAGCGGGTTTTAGCTGCATACATGACAGATCACGACCTGCCAGCAACTTTGAGTGCACATCAGTGGATGTTGGTGGAAAACATTGTCTCTCTTCTCGCCCCGTTCGAACAGTTAACCAAGGAAATAAGCTCAGCTCAAGCGTCTGTTGCTGAAGTTATTCCACTGATCGCAGCACTGAAGCGCCTGCTTGGAAAAGAGGCGGAAACAGATCATGGCGTAAAAACAGCTAAAAAAACTCTACTGGAGGCTGTTAACAAACGCTTCCAAGACATTGAGTCCAACCCTCTTTACGGCATTGCAACAATATTAGATCCACGCTTTAAAGACCATTACTTTGACGATGAGAAAAGGCAGGATGTACGCGAAATGGTGCAAACAGAGCTTACGGCTCTTGAAACCTCTGGTGAAGCACAAGCCGCGACGGGGAGAACAGAGCAAACTGTGCCTGAGAAACGGTCACGTACAAGTGATGAGGCGCACATTCCTTCGCTTTCTGATATGTTTGACGAAATTTTACAGGAAAGCGTCCCAACCCACAGCGGTGTAAGAGCAAGCGCAGCCTCACAAGAAGTAGCAACCTATCTAGCTGAACTACCCATTGGCAGAAGTGACAATCCACTTGACTACTGGCGCGCGAACAAAGATCGCTTTCCTTTGCTTGCATGGACTGCGCGCAAGTACTTATCTGCCCCAAGCACCAGCACAGACAGTGAGAGATTATTCAGTGCAGCATCTCATGTTCTTGATGAGAACAGAAATCGTCTCTCCAGCCAGAAAGCTGAACAACTTTTGTTCATAAAGAGAAATCTGCCACTTTTGCTAAAATAAAAGCAGCCTAATTTGATGATGTTTACAGTTAAAGGTTTGATTTATTTATTCTGTTATTGCAATGTTGTTTTGCACAGTAATTTAAAATTGAAGTAAAACGTTTAATGCAGGTAATATTTTGCACAATTCGTAAAGGCACTAAAAGCTAGCACAGACTGAGTGATTTTATTCAGTGCAGTATGTTCTTCATGAGAAGAGGAACTGTGTCTTCAGCCAGAAAACTGAAAAACTTTTGTTCATAAAGATAAACCTGCTTCTTTTGCTTAAATTAAAAGCAGACCAATTTAGTGTGTATAGTTATGTTGTTTACAGTAAGAGGTTGGATTTATTTATTTTTCTTCTGTTTGTGCACTGTTGTTTGGTACAGTAATTTAAAATTGAAGTAAAAAAGCAGCTAGCATTTTTTTTGCACAATTTTGTTACAGAAAGAAATTTTATTTAGTTTTGTTATTGTTAAACAGCCTTATTACTGTTATTTATTATCAATAAAAGTTTGATTGCTTAATTAATTTGTAGTTTTTTTAATACAAACAAAAAGAAAATATTTTAAACATGTTTTTTAACGAAGCCATTTTCGGTTTCGTAATCGGTTTTCGGCCAAGTGCATCCAAAAATTTCGGTTTCGTTTTCGGCCCAGAATTTTCATTTCGGTGCATCCCTAATTTAAAGATAACATTGAATTTATTTAGACACTTCTGATTTGTGACAGGTTTCACTAGAAACACAGTCTGTAATTTCCTGTATATATTCCATATCAGATTAATTAAACTGCTAGAATGATGTTATTTTCACGAAGTTAGAATTCTTTTCAGTGGAATAAGATATGGGATGCCTCTTATAATAAAGATAGTTTGGAAAATGCTGCAGATGTACAATATTGTTCTACATACAGGGTTGTGTCCTGCCCCTGCCTTGCTCCTGGTGCTTTCCGGACAGGCCCAGACCCCACATGTGATTGCTTAAATTGGATTTGGGGATTTTTAGAATATTACTACTTATTACTACAAACTTAAACACCTGTGTATACTGCTCTCATTTTGCAGGGCTGCTTTTCTAAAATTATGCTTTAATATATTTGTGGTGGTAAAGGTCGTAGTTTTGGAATTTCACTGAAAATTATTTTATTTTCACATATTTTGGGGTTGTTTGTAATTTTATCAGGAACCGAGAACAAAACTTAATCCAATGCAATGACCATATTAGAGCTATTATTCTTGGTCAAGCCAGAGCTTGGAATTCTGATGTCTTCAATATTAGTTTAGTGCATGGAATACTGTTTAGAATGCATTATTGTTTGGTGCTGATATACATTTCAATAAAATAAAATTTCTATGTCTAAAAATTTGGGATGAGAGATACTGAATAGCATGTACTTTTTTGTATCTATTTGTATTTGATTATTGTAATGAGTTTCATGTAGCTTTAATAGCACTACTACTGCTCCTCTCCAATTAATCTAAACTTATGCATCTAAGATTATAAAATGTATTTTACTTTATTGGATGCAGTCACATGTAACTTTAAATTTCAGAGTTTTCTTTTGTAAAATACTATCTTTGGTAAATGTGTAATTTGTATACCTGGATATGGTCTCTTACGAAATGTGCAGGTTACTTAAAGTAGTTACAAACATGAGGGCCATTCTTGCCAGTCAACATAAATGATAGATCTTTTCATTCCAGTCATTAGTTCCAAAGTATTTATACAAATGCAGTACTGTGAGCAAGGTAGAGCTAAACTCTGGGCCAGAGAGGCTTACTGTGACATGAGTCCATATGAACAACTATGCAGCTGTAATGGCATTGTGGCCACCAGTTAAAGAGTACCTGCCATAAAGGAACCAGTACATTTAGTCTGTTTGGCCCCCACAGTTGATAGCTAATTCTTAGCTGTGCCAGGTGAACCAGTGAAGTTTTTTTTCTTACCCGTCACCCATGGACTTTTACTCATTGTTATTCTTTCTGCAGCTGCAGGCCGTAATATCCCTTGGATGCCTTATCTTTACACACTGGCAAGTAGAAGGTCTTTATGCTCTCCAGCATCAGTGTTATTCAAGTGTCTGCACTATTGGGCCCTTAAGGCCAATGCATGCTTTTTCTGTATATCGATCCACACACTTGTCTGCAGATAAATGGCCTCATTTTGACATCTATCTGAATGTCCACACTCATCCAAAGTGCTGTCTATTTACCTGAAAACTGGACTTGTCAGCGTTAACAACACTTGTGCTGCAAATGGTACACTCAGACAAACATCAGCATTTTAGATGAAAGGCTGTACAAGGAAGTTCACAGTTGTGTTTTTTTTTTCTTCCATATATAGATTTTAAAGGTAGTCACACAACAGATTTTATGGAGGAAAACAAAGTAGAGACGTGGCAGAGACAAATCCAAATCAAGAAGCAAATGGACAGTTTTCTTGCACAATTATGTGGTAAACACAGGCTAAAAACATATTGAGGAAGAACAACCTTCACCTTTCCACACAAGTAGATATGCACATTTCATATTGTTTGAGGGTTTGTAGGTGGGAGCTGTCTAATCTGTCCTGTGCCAGTATAATTCACTGTGGCAGCTCTCTTCAAGCTTGGACACCCATTATAAATATGTATTTTGATGTGGGACACCTCTTATTCCTATCGTGGTGATCAGATCTCACATAGCCACCTGAAATACTAATCAACAAACACAATATAGTCCTCTGGTAAGCTGTAATTTTGTGCCTTAAAATCTATAGGGTCTCTACTTGTCTGAAAGTTAAGCTTTTGCCCCAAAATGTCTGGACCATTTATTTATTTATTTGAGCAGGTTTGAACAGATGGCACTACCTTTAAACCCCAATGTGGTGTTACTCTGTAAAGGCTATGTCACATTAGATGACTCTACCAGTGATGCATAATCTTAGAGAGATGGAGGCCGTTGGTGACGTGCTTCTTATGAAGATTAGTCATAGGGGTGGGCTCTCTGTGCATGAGAGCTGATAACCAATGAATTCTCATTTGGAAGTACAATGCTTGGAATATGGTGATGATGAATAAGGAACATGGTGTGTTTTGAACCTCACAAATGGAAGAGAGGCTTGTTTTTTATGGCTGTACCTGTTAATTCGTTTAACCATTCATACAGTGCCATCAAGCAACATATTATTGGCTCTCCCAAAAAGTAGTGGGCATAACTGTGCCAAAAGTGTGGAACTTGGTATATATGACATGGGCAATGATGTTCTGTTTTTTTTTTCCTCTCAGTCACATAAATTGACATGGTTGGCACCAAGCTCAGCAATTGTGGTCTGAAAATCTGACATACCCCATGACTAGAAGTTGCGTAATATGGCATTGGCTTTAGGCGGTCCATGTAATCATGTCAGAAAACATGAATGGTCCTGTGGAGTATCCTCTGACGGTGCCTATAATTAATGAATCTCCTCTCATTTAAATTTGCATCTGTTGTTTTAATTTTGTAACTGTTGTTAGATCTGAAAGAACTGAGATTGTTTACTTTTAGTCTTTGTCTTTGCTTCACTATGGTGCCTTCTGAGAGTTTTTTGTCCAATTCACCAAATGCAGCTACAGAAAGTATTATAGTTGTATCATTTTGGGCTTCTTTGACATGTAGCTTCTATCAGACTTCTCTTCTTCCTCTTTCCTGTGTAATTTCTCTGCCATATCTGCCAAGACAGCCTATCACTATATAAATAGGTATTCTGTAAGCTGATTATTTTTCAGCCACAGAGGTATGATTTTTGCACTTGTAAGCTGTTTAAATGGGACATCTAATGTATTAACTGTTTTAAGTCTAAGATTTCATTTGTGAAACATTTTTGACATATATGGGATAATTTTGATTTGGGATTAGAGCCATTAGTTTCCAGGAATATATCAGCCTTAGGCATGGCTTGAATTGAATGGGATATCCCCAGGAAAGACTAACATTGAAATCCATTTTGGTAATTAATTGGGTGGGATAGATTTCCTTGATTACAGCACATTAGGAAGATTTCTTTTATCTTTTTTTTTTTTTTTTATTTTTATTAAATTTTGCATTACAGTCTTATTATATCAGGCCATCTCACAGAACTGTTCAAATGGGTTAAAATTCCATTCCAATTAATGTCTTTGTAACTTTACTCCGGATACTTCAGTTTCTTTCCAGATTCCAAAATCATGCTGCTCAGGTTACTGTTATGTATGTTGCTTAACATATACTGCTTGGAAATTTTCTGTTGCCATCTCTTTATTAGATACAGTATTGTGTTTTTTTTATGTCATTTTATGTTAAATTTAAACTGCAATGTATTTGTAATTAGTTTATAGTGCATAACCTTTAAGTATTTCACATCATGTGATTAAAATGAATTGAAACAAGTGTAATTAATTGTTGAAGTTAATTTGGCCTACTATGAGCGAGGTTGTCGATTGGACCATGTGCTCTGTGGGCTCTGGCCTTGTAAAATGTAGTACTGGATCAAGTGGGTTTTTAAAGTTTAATAAATTAATATATTATTATAGTCTATTTCACCAATGTATGTTGATGTGAATTCCAGCATTGAAAAATATATGTATATAAATTTTATTTTCATATAATTCTAACAGTGATTTTTTTTTAAATCTTTTTACTAAACAACTGAGGTAGTTGTTTACTGGTAGTATGGTCAAAATTGTTTACTTCTAGAAGAGTGATTTATACCTGCATAGTGAGACTGTTGTTCTACTCTAAAAATGCTATGCTTGTTAGTTGTTTGTACTCTGTTGCTCTGGACTTTGCCTTCCTTGTGGGAACTTGTTAGGGAGCTGTCATCTTTTAAAACATTCTTAAGTCAGTGCGGTGAGAAGTAAATGAGATTAATGATTGAAATATTCATTGCAAGGCATCTTCATTAGAGATCAACCTGTTAGGTTTGTAAAGGGCACAACAGAATCTGAAAACACTACAAGATGACCAAGTGATAATACTGGGTTAATACTAATAAAAATAATACTGCAGCCAGGTTTTTATCTTGTATACAGTAGCAGCTTATCGATACATTGTACTGCACCATACCTGTTACATGTTTTCTTTAATAATGTCCTTCTCTGTGTGAGTTTACCTAATATATTTTTTCATAACTATATGTATATGAGAGAACATTTTTGTAATTGACTTCCATCCACATAGTTGTAATGATCCTGCATATTTAATATAGACTCAGTTAAACTAACATGAAATTCAGATTGTGTCCTGTGTTTATGGAAGACTTGTCCTCTCTCTTTCAAAAAACATTTGAAGCAGGCTGCATTATGCTGGAATAAATTATATTAGTAATATCCTTTATTCTATTTTAACTTCTAACAAACCAAAATTAACAAATTGGTTGTTCAGTTTTATTTTATGTCGAGAATAGTGCTCTTTAAGAAGTCACAGAGCATTTTATGCAATAGTAACATCAATGGACTTTGTATGTATGTGTCCTTTTTTTAATAACCAGTAGAGGAAAAAGAACAAACAAATATATATATCCACCCAGAGATTGGATACGTCTGTGGGAGACCCAGAAACTTTACATTCAGGCATACCACCTGCAGGTGTAAAAGGCAGATCAAGTCTGAGGTTTTTTTTTTCTGTGTTTCTCTTATTACATTCATATTTTGTGTTCGACTATTTACTGTGTTAGTTCCTAACTGGCACTTGATATTGTTTAGATGCGCTTTGGGCTTCAGCCCTAAACTGGAAAAGCCAATGTAGAAATGAATTAATCAGATGGCTCTTTTCGTTAGTTTATCAGAATTAATTTCCAATGCATTTATACTATTTTAGTGTCTTAGGTTTGCAAAGTTTATTCTATTAGCTATTGTTATGAACAATGTAATTTTATAATGTATCCATGTCTGCTTTTCTTGAACATATTCCAGAACAGGAGCATGTACAGAACAGGACACAAAGTTCAAATCCTTGAACAATCACTGTATATGTGTAAGCTATACTTTCTCCTTTTGGGTACTCTGATTTTCCTCCCATATTCTCAAGCTATGCATGCAGCAGAGGTGATTGACACTTCTAAACTGATGCTATTTGAGTAAGTGTGGGTGTGCCCATAATCACTCTCAAAAGACTGGTGGCCCTTTCAGTGTTAGTTATTGCTTTGTTCAAGATTTACCTTGCATGACCCTCTAATATAGGGATATATGGTGTGTATTAATTAATTTTAAGTTAATAGTAAAAAAGCTTTTTTTATTAACATTTTCATTGGCACACACAGATATTTTATTGTGAGTTTTTATAGGCAAGTTTGCCTTTACTTTCACAAAGGGTGGAATGTGCTGTTAAATGCCTCTTAACTTCTTTAATGTGGGCTATGCTGTAGTCTTGTGGCAGTACATGCTATTGCTGTTCTTTATCTAAACCTATTTTTGAGTAAATAACCTACTTGCTGGGTAAGCCCTTGTATCAGCAATGTTGTGCAAACAAAGCTCAACATGTCTTGAATCTAAAAGGATGGCTATGCTTTCATTGGGCCTTATGACCTGTTTTCAGTGCTCCTGTTGTATTGTTGACTTCTCATGGGATTATTAACTCTTTGTATAAAATTGGCTTTGTTGAAAAGAAGTGAAAGAATAATCTGGGTCACAAAAATAGCTTGTTTGTCTGACAGAACTAAAATGAAGTATGGAGGGAAATCTTTAGCCCTGTAGCAGTTTTGTCCATTAAATTGCATTTAAATTTCTGCCAAAAAAGTTTCATTATTTAATGTGCAGAAAAAGCATGGATATTTTAAAGCAAATCAACATTTATTAAAATAGAATATTGGATGAACGAATTAATAATGGCAGCAATAATAAGCATCAAATGAATGACAATAAATAATAGCACAGTCTAAATGTAAAGCCATAAATACAATGAACCCTTGTTCCAAAATTTTATAGCTTAAACAGTACTTTCCGTAAGGCAATGGAAGCTAAAGAACAACACCAAAGGAAACATCTGTGCTAGAGAGTGAGGGAAAAGAGAGAAAGCCTGTCTTTTGGCTGCATCATCCTGACTAAGAAGACAGAGTGATGTTGAGGTGGATGGTTCTTCCTCTCACCTTCAGGAAGTCTGTTTATGTGAAGAGTAGCATGTGAGATTTCAGACCTTGTGATATTAAATACACAAATAATTAATGAGCTTATCTGAAAAGCTTTAATCATACAAATATGGGTAAGCACCTTGTCTTTTCCTATTGCCTTGGGATAGATGTATTTAGCCTGGCATTTGAGTCACAGATTGACTGGTCATTTTAAATTAAGTTTCTGATTTAAGTTCTGCACTGAGATAAACTAAAGAAAGTACATATAAGTACAAACTAAACATAGACCAATAGATAGAACTTTATTTGTCCCCAGGGGGAAATTTGGCTTTTTACATAAGCTGTTTAATTAAATAGATACAAAAACAGTGAGAAATAGAGCTCTTGTAAAAAGGCTTCTGCTTGTACAGCACCTGAAAGTAAGATCCATAAGAGTGTTTCACAGTGCCATTCACAGGGTCTTACTGTGGTGCTGCCCTGTATGAAACATCTTTTGAGTATACCTGCAGATTTCAATTAAAGTTCATCATAATTCATCTGAGTAAAACTTGAAACATAAAGGAGTCTGCTGTGGCCTTCCAAGTAAAATATCTGTACTTACAAAATCTCATTTTTTTCATTATGGGATAGTACAGTTTGAGAATTGTAGCAATAAGTGTTTTACAAAATTGTAATAAAAAAAGTTAATCTTTATCTTTGCATTTTACACGCTGGTTTAATGTTGCATTGTTTGGTGATGACCATTATATCCTGCATGATGCAATGTAGCCATTTCACAAATGTAAAAGATGGACAGTTAGAATTTCTTCCTTCAGCATCAAATTAAAACAGCAGTTCTTACAAAAATTTATAGTTTATAGAGGTCATTCTCTAATTTGTGTAGGGTTTACAATGCTAATAATTTCATGCACACCCAATCGGCAAAACACAAACATTATGTTCTGCTCCATAAAGGGTTGTGTCTGTAGTAGCTGACATGAGTGTGACCAATTAGTAGCCCGTAGAACTAAGGGAAAAAACTGTCCCTAAATGTTATTTTGAGAGTGCTAATGGTCCTATGCAGCTGGCTGGAATGATGAAGAAAACAAAGAATGACACTGTTTGCTTTTCCAAGGCAGTATGTCTCTCTATTATATAAAAAAAATCCTGTGATGAACGAGACTTTTTGGAAAATTTTTTTCAAGTCCTGCGAGATAAGACTTTCGACATGAGATTTTTTTCAAGTCACGCCCCCCCTCTCAACCATATTCAACCACGCACACGGTAATCTCACCTCTCATTCATGTTGATGCTTTTGACAGACACAGTTTCTGCTGTTTCGGCTCTTATAAATTTTAATGTTTTCCTCACTTTAAATTCCCAATTAAATAAAAACGTATTATGTCCAAATCTTACTAAAGAATTTCATCACAAAGGGTTATCAACAGAAGAAATAAGTAAACGGGCAATCCTAGCACCGAGAAACGAAGTCAAGCGATATCCCGAAGAATATCTGCAACCATTAACACTGTCCGGCCTTCAATTGCACGAATTACTGTAGAAAGGAGGATTATCCAAGAAAGGTAATGTAATACATCTTCCGCAGATAACATTACACAACAAAGGAGATCTTGATATGCCATTCGTATTAAAATGTTAACAGTTTCCCGTTAGAATAGCTTTTACAAAGACAATTAATGAATCACAGAGCCAAAACGATCGAAAAGGTCGTGTTATTTAATAGAGAGAGAGAAACAAAATTCAATCATGGGCAGTTACACATTGCGTTGCCACTATGAAAGTTCAAACACAAAATCAAAATTCAATCTGGTACTGACAAAAATGTAATTCAAATTTTATAGTAAAAGTGTTAAAAGTTTAAAAAATATTTGCATGTTAATTTCAAAGCCAAACAGAACAAAATCGTATTTCGCAATTAATAACTCGAACGCAACATGAAACATAATTTACTTTCAAATCATGTTTTACTCTTTTTTTTTTTTTTTTTTTTTTTTTTATGTGGTTAATTACAGTAATCCCTCCTCCATCGCGGGGGTTGCGTTCCAGACCCCCCCGCGATAGGTGAAAATCCGCGAAGTAGAAACCATATGTTTGTATGGTTATTTTTATATATTTTAAGCCCTTATAAACTCTCCCGCACTGTTTATAAATATTCCCCGCAGCGTTATACAGCATAATCCCTTTGTATTCTCTTAGATATTAGGTAAGATTCATTGAAATTATGTATATAAACACACACTGTTTATATACAGTAAAACCTAAATATTATTTTAAAGATATTGAGTGTCTCCGATATCACATATGTTACAGCCATTACGATAGACAGGTCACCAGCAATAAATACGTACATTGCAAGAAAAATAGTATACAGTAAATGTATTAATTATTTATGGTTACTCACCAACAATGACACGATGACTTGTCCGATAACAATGAGTTTAATTTTACTGCACAACAAAGGAGAGCGTTACAGCCCTTGTAAAGGAGCCACTTCAGGCGATTGTGTAGCACTGCCGTTGTTCTTCTTCTGTCAGTCTTCAATCCAAATCCCTAAAGCAGATTCCATCCAGACTACTGCCTTATTACATCCACTTACAACTCGTTTTGCACCCTGGTTAAAAGGACGCTGCAGCCGTAGATCTTATATTCCTTTCCTACTTTTTAAATAAAAAGAATCGTAGCCTTCAACAAATCCAAAACGTTTACCTTTTCGGCAATCGTTAACATCTTCTTCTTGCGCTTGGGCACGGCACCTGAAGCAGTAGCAGATTGTTTTGGAGCCATAATGAAGGGCTTGACTATGCACAAAGATAAACACTAAAGAGCACAACTGTTTACACAGCGAAGCACGTTGATGCTGAATGAGCGAGATGAGACTTCCTGGTTAACACTGCATAGCTCCTGCATGCTCTGATTGGTTAGCTTCTCAGTCAGGAGAACTTAACTGCGTGCTCTGATTGGTTAGCTTCTCAGCCATCCGCCAATAGCGTCCTTTGTATGAAATCAACTGGGCAAACCAACTGAGGAAGCATATACAGGAAGTAAAAAGACACATTGTCCGCAGAACCCGCGAAGCAGCGAAAAATCCGCGTTATATATTTAGTTATGCTTTCATATAAAATCCGCGATAGAGTGAAGCCGCGAAAGTCGAAGCGCGATATAGCGAGGGATTACTGTACTCACTGTAATGTAAAATAGTTCTATTATGCATATGTAACAATTCCCATGAAAATAAAAATATGTTTAAATTGTACATCCGCCTCCCCATATGCGAGTGACAGAACCGAAAAGAGGCTAGCCTGTAGCGCAGGCATGGCGGCTGGCGAGCGAAACGAGCAGAGGGGCAAAGCCCCCTAGTGATATATACTCTCAACTGAAGACACAGTTCTATCACCATGATGTGATGTGATCAATGAACTGCAATATGACACAACAGTGTTGCTAGTTTTGTAGCAGGAATACAGTATGATTTTAAATAAATAAAATAATAAAAGTGTTTAAAAAAAAATCCAATGTTTCATTGAAATTTCTTGCAAAAAATCGATGTAGCTTTAGACATGCATACCACATTTTAAACTTTCATAAATGAAACAAATGAATTTAAGTTTATCCAATTTAAATTTTTGTTGACTTACTTGCTTGTCAACATTTTGAGTGAAAATGTTCCTTTGTGCTTTCTCTCTGCCATCTGGAATGCTCCCCAACATTTTCATGAGGTGGCATGCTGGCACAGTGGTTAACAAATGTGAAGCCATGGCCTAGTCACTGTCTTTCCGGGGTTTGCTCGCTCTCCCAATGTTCATATAGGTTTTCTCGGTGTACTGTAGTTTCTTCCTACGCTACTGATGTGCAGGTTGTTTGATTGAAAATTTTTTTTTTATCTCGAATGCATGCTAAGGTGCTTCATGTGGTTAAATGGTACACCACTTTGGGCTGCATTCTTTTTTTCTTTTTTGTTCTATATTTTGCCTTATACAATTTCTTGTATTAGGAATTTGTTAGTTTTGCAATACCCCTTGGGGTCCGAGCACAGGGTCAGCCATTGTACAGTGCCCCTGGAGCAAATGCAGGTTAAGGGTCTTGCTCAAAGGCCCAGCAGAGTAGGATCTCTTTTGGCAGTGACAGGGATACGAACCGGCAACCTTCTGGATACCAGCACAGATCCTTAGCCTCAGAGCCACCACTCCGTCCCTTTACACCTGATTGCAGCTTTAGTGGTGCTTCTGCAACATGTGACTTTGGTTTAATGTGCAAGCATGTGCTGCAACTGTCATTGTATTCAATTTTTCTTTTCATTATTGATTTCATTATTTATTTTGTAGCTGTTTTGATAATGCAAAGGATTGTCCTTTCTTTAACTTGAAAATCAAAGGAGCATGTACCAAAATAAAGCCTCATGAATGATTGATTGCAACATTGCAGGTCTTTCAAGGAGACAAAGGATATCTGCTCATGTGAATCTGAATCAAACTGTACATTTTCATTCAAGTGGGGTAAAAAGCATTCCTGACTAAAATGAAGTATCGATTAAGGTATTTGACCATAGCAGGCAAATGCATTAAGCACATTTTAGCACTTTGTTTACAGATTAGATTGTTTGAAGTATATCTTTGGAAACAGTATTTGTAAAAATGTGAAACTTTTTTTTTTTTTTCCTTTTTGCCTAATGGGGAATGTGCTGTGGTCATTTGTTATGTATCAGGGATTTTTCATTTCTGCTCTTTCAGCGCATAAGGGATTTATTGTTAGTATTCACTAGTGGGACTTAATAGGCTGTATTTACAATGACATCTATAAGTCCTCTACCTAGTGTGTAAATAGGATTTTGTTGATGGAGAATTCAGGAGATAATTACAGTAATCCCTCCTCGATCGCGGGGGTTGCGTTCCAGAACCCTCCGTGAAAGGTGAAAATCCGCGAAGTAAAAACCATATGTTCATATGGTTATTTTTATATATTTTAAGCCCTTATAAACTCTCCCACACTATTATAAACATTTCCCGCACAGTTATACAGCATAAACCCTTTGTATTCTCTTAGATATTAGGTAAGATTCATTGAAATTAAGTATGTAAACACATTGTTTATATACAGTAAAATTAAATATTATTTTAAAGATATCGAGCGTCTCAGATATCACATATGTTACAGCCATTACAACAGACAGGCCATCAGCAATAAATACATACAATGCAAGAAAAATTGTATACAGTAAAATGTGGGTACAGTGACACTAAATGTATGTACATGTAATAAGTACTGTACGTAGAAAATGAATTATTGTTACCTACCAACAATGACACGACGATTTGTCCGATAACAATGAGTTTAATTTTACTGCACAACAAAGGAGAGCGTTACAGCTCTTCTAAAGGAGCCTCTTCAGGCGATTGTGTAGCACTGCCGTTGTTCTTCTTCCGTCAGTCTTCAATCCAAATCCCTATCCCTAAAGCACATTCCATCCGGACTACCGCCTTATTACATCCACTTACAACTCGTTTTGCGCCCTGGTTAAAGGACACTGCGGCCATAGATCTTATTCTTTTCCTCCTTTTTAAATAAAAAGAATCGTGGACTTGTTGATGCCGTAATGGCATCCTGCAGCGGTGTAGCTGTTCCTTTCCTTCAACATATCCAAAAGAGAGCGATTTACATTTTTGGCAATCGTTATCATCTTCGGTTGGCGCTTGGGCACAGCCCCTGAAGCAGTAGCAGGAGCAGATCATTTTGGAGCCATAACGAAGGGCTTGACTATGCACAAAGATAAACACAAAAGCGCACACAAGTTAACTCTTTACACAGCGAAACACGTTGATGCTGAATGAGTGAAACAAGACTTCCTGGTTAACGCAGCAGAATCGAATTTGGCGCTCTGTCACTGAGCCAATTAGCCCACAGGAACATAACTGCGTGCTCTGATTGGGTAGCTTCTCAGCCATCCACCCAGTAGCTGCCCTTGTATGAAATCAACTGGGCAAACCAACTGAGGAAGCATATACCTCAAGTAAAAAGACCCATTGTTTGCAGAAACCTGCGAAGCAGCGAAAAATCTGCATTATATTTAGATCTGTTTACATATAAAATTCGCGATAGAGTGAAGCCGCGAAAGTTGAAGCACGATATAGCGAGGGATTACTTTATACATAGAAGTTTGTCTGCTTAATTCTGCTACTCTATTCTGATCTAGTATTCTAGTACAGTACAGGTAGTCCCCAGGTTATGGACATCCAACCTACAACTTACGAACTGGGCCGCAGCTGTGACGCATGCGCCTCAGTAACTGCTGCTCCATCATCTTCGGCCTGGGAACGCTGCAAGCTGTGGCTGGACGGAGGCTGGAGGGGGGCGATTTTGCTGCTCGCGCAGTGTAGTGTCCCTCGGGCGGCCCCCGGCGACAAGCAGTGACCTATGGTCCATAGTCACCGGGGCCAGGGCTATCGCTCATGTGCAGGACAGAGGCTTGATGGGGCGGTTCACTGCCTGCCCACTACGCCGCTGCAGCTACTGCTCCTGACTGGACACAGGCTGGATGGAGCGGAGGGGGGCATTTCACTGCCTGGCCACCACACATGGCTGCCACGTTCATTCTCGGTGGGCAGCTGGTAATGCTGCAAGCGGTGACCCGGTTGTGGCTGAATGGAGGCCATTGAGGGTCAACGGGGCGGCGGTGGGTAGCATTGTAGGGTGGCTGCCTGTTGAATGGGGGCAGTGGTGGGCAATTCAATACCCGCCTTTGGCCGCATCGTGTTCGTTCTTGGTGGGCGGACGCTGCAGGCAGCATACTGTAGCGGAGGTGACTGTGGTGGGTGGGTAGTGAACCACCCCTCTTTGCTTCCAGTCATTCTCAATAGCAAGCCTGCTTGTACTGTTACGCACATAGCAGTAAGTTGTCTCTTGTCAGTACATCAGACGTGTTGACGACGGGTGCCTTCCTGTTGTAATAGCGTGTACAGTGCTGTGCAGAAGAGCTCATCTTAATTTAAACTTTTAAATTCATACATAATATTGTTTAGGATTTACAAAGAATGCAATTGTTGTAGTTGTGGGTAAAGTTTTTAAATGTGGAACTCGTTTTACAAATGACACAAAAATGAAAAAGATTGTCTAATTTCATTTTTGTAACTAGGGGGCTTCGCCCCCTGCTCGCTTCGCTCGCCAACCCCCGTGTTTGGTTTTCCGGATACACACTTTTAAGATTTTTTTTTTCTTTGAATTGTTGCTAATTCATTAGTTTCACTTTTATTTCAGAACTTCTGTAAAAACAACATTTGGAATCTTTCGATTCCCATCATGCTGAATCTTTTAACTGAGGTAAATAAGACGTGTTTAATGACTTTATACTATAATTCAGGATAGGTTTCTCTGTTTGGAATTTTAGCACAAAGCAATCTACATCATTAGCAGTTAATAATTTTTTTTGCAAAGTAACCAATAAATGCATGTGAGGTAAACCACTATCTGACTTAAACTTCAAAGCCTTACAGTATTTACATACTTCTGACATATCACCTATGTCCATATATTCCATCTCTGTTTGCCTTTTTGTTATTTCTCCGAGTAATAATTTCTCTTTTTTTTGCGCTAATGCGATGTTTACTTTCTTTTTTTGACACTGTCGTTTTTTTTTTTTCTGCTTTCATATTCTGTATCTTGCTCAGCATGTGTATCGTGCCTACATTTTTTTTTTTTTGAGTCTTTTGAATTCCAGTTTTCATTATCTCTAACCTGCTCTGCATGTGTATAGCGTGAATGTCTTAATGAAGTTCTAGTTTTGTCTTTTACTCTGTCTTTTAATTTTTTTTCAATTCCGCTTTTTCCGGGCTGATGATTACTTTACTCATTTTCTGAATTTGCACCTAGATTATTATTTTTTGCTCTTTTTTCTCTCCAATGCTTTTGAGCCTTTTTTTCTCAACGCTGCTTTCTTCTTCGCTTAGTCGTCGATATTTCATTTACAGTCATGGCCAAAATTACCGGCACTTCTGGAATTTTCCCAGAAAATGCACCATTTCTCCCAGAAAATTGTTGCAATTACAAATGTTTTGGTATACACATGTTTATTTCCTTTTATGTGCATTGGAACAACACAAAAAAACAGAGAAAAAAGGCCAAATCTGATATCATGTCACACAGAACTCCAAAAATGGGCTGGACAAAATTGACACCTTTTCAAAATTGTGGGCAAATTGTTTTATTTCAAGCATATGATGCTCGTTTGAACTCATCTGTGGCAAGAAACAGGTGCTGGCAATATACCAATCGTACCTGAAGCCAGTTAAAATGGAGAAAAGTTGACTCAACCTTGTTGTTTGTCTGAGTGTGCCACACTAAGCATGGAGAACAGAAAGAAGAGCAGAGAATTGTCTAAGGACTTGATAACAAAAATTGTGGAAAAATTTCAACAATCTCAAGGTTACAAGTCCATCTCCAGAGATCTTCATGTTCATTTGTCTACTTCTGCGCAACATAATCAAGAAGTTCACAACACATGGCACTGTAGCTAATCTCCCTGGACGTGGACGGAAGAGAAAAATTGATAAAAGACTGCAACGAAGGATAGTCTGAATGGTGGATAAACAGCCCCAATCAACTTCAAAACATATTCAAGCTGTTCTGCAGACTCAGGGTGCAACAGTGTCAGCTCGAACTATCCGTCGACATCTGAACGAAATGAAACGCTATGGCAGGAGAACCAGGAGTATCCCACTGCTGACACAGAAACATAAAAAAGCCAGACTGGAGTTTGCCAAAATGTACTTGAGGAAGCCAAAATCCTTCTGGGCGAATGTCTTGTGGATAGATGAGACTAAGGTAGAGCTTTTTGGTAAAGCTCATCATTCTACTGTTTATAGAAAACAGAATGATTTCAGTGCCAATAATTTTGTCCAGCCCAGTTTTTGAGTTTTGTGTGAAATGATGTCAAATTTGGCTTTTTTATCTCTGTTTTTTTGTGTTGTTCCAATGCACATAAAGGAACTAAAAATGTGTATACCAAAACATTTGTAATTGCAACAATTTTCTGGGAGAAATGGTGCATTTTGTGGGAAAATTCCAGGGGTGCTGATAATTTCGGCTATGACTGCATAACACATTGTCCTTATACACTTTATATGCGCTAAGAGCCCCGGATCTGTGTGTGCTGAAAGCATTTACACAACTGAGTGTTTTGCTGCCTGTGGTCTTATTTGATATTGGTTGTAAGCAGGGCGTGTCTTGCAAGAATCTCATGTTCTACATTATTGCGAGACGGTCCTGGGTCAATCTCTTTCGTCTCACTGGTCTTTTAAGTGTCTTCTGGGATCTTAATATGAAGATCACGTCTCATCTCCCATCTTTCTCTCCCAGGATTTTTTTTTATAATAGACAGTTTATTAAATACCCATTTGCTAGTCCTTAATTTCAGAAAAATAGCCACTGACTGAACACTGTGCTTCATTCGGAACAAGTGAGTGAAAACTATGTATAGAAGCAAATCCACTCTTAATTTTTCTTCAGATGAGTCTGAAATGTTTAGAAAAGACAGTCCACAAAGAAGGCCCTATCCACCCCATATGCAGAAATACACTAAAGTAACAATTTCTACAAATGTCTAATAGGTCCATTTGATTGATTCTAGAATCAGTCAGGAGAAAATGTATATGATAGTTAATCTTTATCATTATGATAGGTTTACTGCAGGATAAAGTGCTTTGTGGTGCACTTTTTTGGCTTTTCTTTGTACATAAATTGGCTTTTGTTTTAACATAGAAAGGGTGTTCCTTGCCTGACAACAATTCTTTGTATTTTGAAAATGATGTGGATAATTCCTTTTCCAAAATTTATGTAATCTCCAGATAAGAATCAATACTTTGTGGAGCATTCTTGGCTTTGAAGTAGACTTATTTAATAACATATTTTACTCTTGATTTTATTGTGCTTAAAAGATCATTCTAATATGCAAAGAAATCCTTTCTAAAATACAGTCAAAAGTATTTAGTAACTTTTGAGACTTGTTTATTTTCCCCCACCCAAGTCTCTTTTAGTAGTGCCATTGATTGACAGTTTGTGCTGTAGGGAGAGGGTCTTTTTTGGATTGATAAATACAACTTCACTTAAAGCAGTTGAATTGGTGAGATATCTCTCATCCTCCCTGCATGGGGTGAAAATAATTATAAGGTGTGGTGTGTGTTTTTTTTTTTTTTTTTTGGTTTAAAGGTTTGCTTATTAAGGCCAACTTTTAATACCTAGTGATGGAACAAAGTTTTCTGTGAAAATGAATAGCAGATGTTATTTGCCTGTGGAATGAGCCGGGAACCCATATGAATGAATCCATAATCAGGCTGAGCCTGGATTTCAAAACATGCTCTATATATGCTAACAAATATGCATTGTTATTGTAATATATGTTTCGTTGCTTATTTTTCAACATTATGCTTTGTGTTGCATGTATTTTAACTGCTGTGTATTGAATAATTATTAGTGCTGGGTTCCTGGAAGTTTGAATAAACTTTAATAAAAAACAGAATTGCTGGTTTTGAAAATGTCTGAATATAATAAGTAATAATTTAAACCTTTTCATATACTTGTTAATTAATTCAGTGTTCCTGCTTTACTTAAAATAATAATTTATGGACAACATTTCTATGCCATGTGTAGTGTTTAGCTGTAGAGGTGGAGTTGTATAAGATTTAATGTGACCATTAAAATTTGGTCTAGATTACAATAGGCAGTTATGAGTTATGATATAAAATTGTACACTTAGTCGTATTTTTTAAAACTCAAACTTTTTTCTTCATTCTGAATTAACTTGTTTTACTTACAGTAGGTTTCTTCTAGATATGTAGTGCTTTGAAAGATAAGGAAGTTTGTTGTAACAGAAACAAATGAATGATGTTATTGACGCTCTCTGTGTAAATATTGCTGTGTCAGGACTTTTATGACACAGTATTGGAAAATGCAGTTTATTTTCAACGGGGAAAGAAAAGCTGGGAGTCTATAAGCCTGTGTAAAAGAAAAATTAATTCCAGCACAGTTAGTCTGCTGAAAATTCAATAGAGCTGAGCTGAGCTAGCATAAATGAGCCATTTCCAAGTCAGCGGTGTGCTTTGAACATATTGGCTGGAACTCTTACCCTAGCAGTTGAAAAAAGGCTATGCATCATAGAAGGCACTGACTGTGAATCTCTGCTGCCAGAAAAAAAATTAATGAATACTGGTTCACTGTGTTTGATCAAGCGCTTAATGAAGTTCTTCTAATGTATTGCCATCCCTGTTGTGATAAGCCCTCCTGTTTAGAATGTGGTGCATACTTTAATGTACTGAATATTTTGAATTTACTTTGAATGCTTGCATGGAAAGATGAAATTACTTTTTCAAGGCTGATTAGCTACTGCTGCATCACTAAGTAATTACTTATTAGATTATTGCTGAAAAAATGAATTGGACTGGGCAATTTGAAGTTAGCTAGTTTCAGGTATTGTCAGAACGAAAGTCAGAAACTTTAATTTTATTGTTCTGTATTTATAATAACAATCATTTTCAGACTAACCCACTGACTTTTGTCTTTAATTCATTTACAGTTTTTCTGTATTTAGACCACATTAAGTAATGTGAAACCTTTGTAATTACATTAAATATTTCTGCTTATGGAAGGTGCTTAGTCCTCTTCGGTTAAATTGACTTACCTTTATTTTCTCTCATTATTCATTCACTTCTTTAAACCAAACAATGATTTTTTGCAACTGTTATATGGTAACTGTGAAGAGGAAGATTATACTACTGTATTGCTTTATATAGAATAGAGTTAGAATCACAGGTCACTCAATTGTCAAGGATTATTCTAATGCTGCCTTCAGAATGGTTTGAAGTTACTGGCTAGATTCAATAATCTTAATAGGAAGAGTCAAGGGCAATGCTTTTATGGAAGTATTTGATCATGGCTTTACAACTTTAGTCTCTGTTTGACATTACAAAACATAATAATGTTTAAAGTGTGCACATCCTTTGGTATGGCATGTTGTAGAGCCATTGACCTTATTTACTCAACAGGTGAGGGGAAAACAGCTTTTCACTTGGTGAACTGTAAAGCATGTGTGGCCTATTTTAAGATAGGATGACATGTAATTCTTGAATAATTTGCAGCCCAACAAATATAAATTGAAAATCAGTTTCATCTACTTTAGTATTTGAATTCCTTAAGGGCGTTTATAAGTTATTTCTGTGGTAACCATCATCCACTCTTTAACATTGTGTTTTACCAGTTATTTACCGTAGATGGCCAGTCAAAATTAATTTAAAATATTCATGAAGTGTTTTCTTTGCTAATGCCTTTAATTGAATAGAATTGCAAAGAATTATTCAAGTTCAAAATATTTGCAGTGAGAACAAAAAGAAGTGTAAGGCCTCTTTTACTTTTTAAAAACATGTGTGATCTTGTCTCCCAAAGAATATATGTAAAACAAATTATAGTACGGTAATTTGTGGTAATACCCAGATGGTTTGATCATTTATTATCTCATTAGTCCCACTTAAGGTTAATTTACAATAACCCAAACCATAAGCAGTAAATGGCAAGCTGTCATGTGTATGCTTTGTTTAAATGAATGCTGCAGAATTTTGTCAGAACTGCAAATGTATTGCATTTTACAGTATTAAAAATATCAGCCTCAATGAGTAATACTCCCATTCACAGTATTGTGAACTTAAAATGCATTCTGTCAGTAACTGTGTTCTGCTTATATATGACCATACAAGTTGGTAGAAGAGAAGTAAAATAATATTCAAATATAGAAAACATTTCCTTCATATTTAATTGACCAATGAAAATGGGTTGTTACACTATAGAAATACTGCTCTGAGTTGTGTTGCTTCTCAGAACGAGAAACAGTAATGCAAGAGTTTACTTGTAAGCCTGTAGCTGGCTAGATTTCCATTACAAAATGATTGTGAGTCCAGCTTTAATATGCTGCTACCAATGAAATTTACACTCTGTTATTGTTTCAATTTTATTTTTTAACTCCTTTAGCAATAACATAAATCTTAAAGAATTAAGTAGTGGAAAAAGATGAGTACATGTAGAGTTTTTTTGAGCTGATCTGCAGAGTTTTCAAATCTCTAAACAAGGTTCAGATGGACTTTCGAATTTAAGTAGCCATGATATATATATTTTCATTGCTTTAAGTTCTTTTCTGTGAAATGTAATTTTCTTTGTCCCTTTGGACAGTATTTTCAATAAATGTTTATAGTTTAACTTAATTGAGTATGTTTTAAAATTCCGTGAAGGCAGTAAAAAGTTGTTAACAGTGACTGTGTGGTGAGTCTTTCCATATTAGGAAACCAAAACTATTACTAGTAGGCTGAGCATTGTGAATATGTTCTTATGATTTGGCTTTATGCAAGTTATTATCTGAATTTTAAAATACGTAGTAGTTGTGATTTTTGGGCCTCCGTAATTTGATTAAACTGGCAATAATGAAGTCAATCCATTATATTGCATATTCATTATTTGTTTTTACATATGTACGTTTTTGTAATCTTTCTCATTTTTTTCCTGATACCATCCTTATTATTGTCTACTGTACACACATTATTAGTACTTTATTTTCAACTGGTTTAAAAGTGGTGGATTTGTTTTGACTGACACATAGGTAGTGATATCTCCTCTTGTTGTTCTTTCTCAACATCTCGCCATTTGCCAAGTTTTCTAAACTGCCTATACCAAGTGCTGGTGCTCCATCCATGCGTCTACCAACAAGCTGCATTCAGCCAACCAACTAGATCCCATATGCTACAAGCCAATTCCTAATTCTTACACCTGCCAAAGATGCAATCAAAAAAGAGAAGAGCAGGGTACTACTAAATATTACTGTTAAAATAGACATGGGGGACAGTGACAATTATTATCATATAAAGGCAGCGTGTTTCAAATAGTAATTTTCCATTTTGGTTGGCCTAATTTTGGTATGTAAACATCTTGAAACATATGTGTATTACCCTCTAGAATAGCTTCAGAAACCATTTTGAAATGCCCCTACATACTGTATATGTATAACTCTTCTGCATTGCAGAATCCCATGGTGTACAGTACATGGTTGAAACATATTTCAGTTTACCTGTTCTGGCACAGGGGAATATCCACAGTGAATGGAGTATAAATTAAAGATATCATTCATTTCCTACAGAAAAAAAACATGATTTTTAAGAATATTAAGAACATATTTATTTATTTTGAACTTTTTTTTGGTGTTTCTTAGTGTTGCAGATAACTTCTTAGACCAACACAGTCATTATTCTTCTCCAGGCAAGATATGCTTCTTTAAGGCATAAGCATACTTTCTACATTTATCTGCAACTTTGCATGCACTTATTAACAATGTCAGTTAGAAGGTGGTGGCGAGTGCACTTGGTGAAGAGCTGTGTTAACTGCCACAGAAGAAAACCTGATAACATGGTTCATAACTGATCTAAAATATGAAAAGACAGGTAGAACAGCTCAACCAATCAAAAATGGTTTGAGGTTCAACACTGTGTAAAGGGTACACTTGTATCCTTTGTTCAGTACAATAAAGAGAAGACTTTCAATGTGACATTGCATGAGGTACGTTTTTTTTTCTTGCAGTGCTGCTGCTTTGCTTTGCATGGAGTACATTTCAACCATTAATCCTAATACATTCAAGTTTTTATGTATAGGAATGTACAGTATTTGTCAAACACATCAGCACATGGAAGAGTTTTTCTTTAATTTCTACATATTTAAATAATATACTGTACATCAAGACTTTACAATAACACATGAAATTATGTAGAGACCTTAAAGTGTTAAAACTAATATTTTAGGTTTGCTTAAAGTAACTGTGTTGGGTTTAGGTCCATTGCAGCATCCCAACACTACTATTAGCCAAAATCTTTCACATCCTGCATGTTAGTTTTGGGATTAAAATCCTGTGAAAATAAGACAGCAACTAAATAGAAAATGGATGGGATGGCATTCTCCTGAAAAACGCTGTGGTAGACTTTCTGGTTATCTGTGCCTTCAGTTCTAAATAAATCACTGATAGTGCCATGAGCAAAACACCCCCACCGCATCAAATCCTCTTTCCTATGGTTCACTGCCTCTCACAAAGACATGGTAGTACAAGCTGAAAATCTAGAACTCCTCAGACCAAAGGGAAGATTTCCACTTGTCTCATGTCCGCTGTATCTGTTTCTTGGCCCAAGCTAATCTTTTCATCCAGGATACATTTTCTAAACCCACTTATCCAGGGCAGGGTTGTGGGGCTATGTGCGCTCCAGCAATCATTTTGCACAAGGCAAACCGTTCTACCTATTTGTCTTTTTAGTAGCAGTTTCTCTGCAGCTATTCTACCATTCAGATGGTCTGGTTCATACATTGGGTGCATTGGTGATTTCTGAGGCTACCGAGTCTAATAATATTATCCTCTACTAGTGACTGATGGTTGAATAAATTTTCAAAGTTCCTACATTTTTCCAAATTGACTGACCTTGAAAGTATGTATTCTGGAAAATGTAATATTGGTGCTTCTTCTGAGTGGCTTTAAGACTTATTAACAACAAGTTTTTACTGGCTTGTAAATAAGGAGGTGCTAATGAAGAAAACGAAACATTATCTCCTTATTTTTACTAAGGTTCAATGAATTTTAAATGAAAATAAAAGCAGGAAGCAGTGCTTTGAGACCAGCAAGTCACAATTGTAAAAGTCTGAATGAAATGTTAAAACAAACTTTTTTTTTTTTTTTTAAATAGTGGTACATTTATTACAGAGCACAATTTAAAAGTTTGATGTGTATAATTTTGTTTAAGTATATAAGCATCTAATTTTGAGGTTATTATAAACTTTTTTTTTTTTTAACACTGCCATTTTTGATATAGTAGACTATCAGTTGGATACGATTTAAATGAGTTATGATCCAACTAGTATGATCTATCAAATCTTTTGTTTTTATGAATGTTGGATGTTGTCTCATTAATACTATGGCAGTGTAATGTAACCAGCAACTTTTGCTATATATGAAGTTGCATTTTAAATATTTACCTCTAAAGTACATTAATAATTACAATAATTATGTCCTATATTCACTTGGCACTACCCTTAAATAAGTAGGCTTCTTTCACTCTTAAGCTTTCAGAGCTCAAAGCAAAATGCTCTTTTAAAAAGACTCCTATTTGGTTGTAAAGGGTTTTAAAAATACTCTAAAATGAGACTCAAGGGGAAAAAATATGAAATATGAGGACATTGGTAGTACAAAAAACGCACAATATTCTGTCCTGACAAATGCGACTGATCAGTCTAAGGGTATAATGCTGGCAATTTATTAACTTTTTCTGAAAGTGCTAAGCTTGGTAAAATGACTGAATTTTTACAAATGATAGTTTTTTTAGAAGTCTTTTTTTACTTTGTAGATAGTTGTTTATAATAAAGTATTACATTAAATGTTTCAAACTTTGTCATTTTAAAACCTCCAGGGGGGTAATCTTAGAAATCGTAAATAAAAACAATAATGCATTTTATTTGTATGGCACATTTCCAGTGTTCAAAGCACCTCACACACATTGCAATGTATACTGTAGGAATAAAAACAAAGATGGCATTGTAACACGATAAAAACCAAAATATTAAACAATAGTAACTAATTTTAATCTCACAAATGCAGTTATCCATTTTGATTCATATAAACATTTCCATCTTCCATCCTAAAGATACATAAGATAGGTTAACTGGTAATTCAAAATTAGCCCACTATCAGAATTTAATTTTATTCATGTGAATTTCCAATCAGATTTTTTGAGAAGTTAAAGTTCTTTGTTGATTTTCTACTTGGTCTGTGGAAAAGAGCAAACTAAACACATTAAAAGTAAGTTGTGTCACTTAAAGTATAATTTGATCATTGAAATGTTCAACCAGCTTTTATATTTTTGACTGAGGCGAAAGGTGTTCTGCCACAACATTGACAGTTTGAGTAGCACTGTTATCCTTTGAATGTTCCTGCTGGGATCTCCCAAGTCTAAGGCCATTCCTGTGAGGTTTCCAATTGGAAAATACATACAGTATTTCCCATGTATCTTATAGCACATGAATGCAGCAATAGGGCGTATACAACAGAAACTGGCTTTGTGAGAATGGAGAATGTACTTTCAAGTGAAGGAGGATGAATTAATAGAGGAGATGTGAGTTTTCTAGAAGTTAATATGAAGGTGTATAAAAGAGAAAAAAGAAGAAATGCCAAACAAATCACTCAACATTGAGATTTCTAAGTGCATCCAGCTAGGTTGAATTCCCTGGGCACTAATTTATCAGTAACTAGCCATTCCCTGTGACTCTGCCGCGTAGTAGTTAAACAGGACAAACTTTAAAAATCAATAAGCAAACTAGGTATTGCTAGCCAACCTGAGGCAAGTTATGCTCCAAAACACAGAGGTAGACCGACTTCCCACTCCTGATGTCACGCCTCCCCCACCCCTTGGCCCACAGCCTCGGTCTTGGATTAGTGTGAATATATCGCTCCTGCAGGTTAACTATGATTCTTAGCGCAATGAGAGAAGTCGCTAAATCAACCAGAATGTTCAAGCAAATTCTAGAAAAAAACCCGATCTAAATCCACTAAGTAGTTCTTTCGTGAAAATGAGACAGACAGATGTTATATTTTATTTATATATATATATATATATAATATGCACACACACACATACACCCACCCCTAGGTGTGTTTTACCGGATTTACAATTTAAAGAGATTGTTATTTTCATGGGAATTGTTACATATGTATTATCTTCAATTTTACTTTAAAACTTTTGTAAAAACAATACTTGTCCTTTATTTCTGGCCCCGGGCGTGGTTAAATCTCTTTCTTGCAGGACATATAACGCTGCTCGCGTTGTGAGGGTCAGCTGAACACACACTAAGGAGATGCCATTGGATCTTGTTGTCTTGCTGCTGCTGCTGGCGAACTGAAGTGTTCTGTTTGACGCGCAGTGCGTCTATCATTTTCAAAGCATGTACAGCAGCTGTCCTTTTGCCACTTCACGTCTCTGCCACTCGTGTTCTAAATGCACGCTAAGTATAAGCGGTCGGATCATCTGCTGGCTTGCTGCTGCTGCTGCTCCTGGCAAGCTATGTGTTCTGCTGGTTGCTTGTCGTTGTTTTAAGAGCTGGGAGCACATGAAGTGTGTATGCCAAAAGCATTCCAACGACTGCTAGGTTAGATGTCCGTGAACTTGTTTTAAATGTTGTCTCACTGCCTTGTCTCGTGTGACGTTAAAGTGTGTCTGGCGGGATGTCAGATTGCCTTCTGAGAAGATTACGACTCGTCTCCCTAGTCTCCCTCCCAAGTTTTTTTTATAATAGAGTGATAGACATGATGAATATGGTAGAGGTGAATACATATGCCATTTTGGTATAGAGTCTCATTTTATGCCAAATATCAATAACAAACCATTCTAGACCCTACAAATAGGCACTAACAAGTTGCATATAATTGGCCACGTCAACTAGGTCCAATGATACAATGTTAGATCTTAAAGTGAGACACCTGTCTCACACCTGGCACTGATTAGCAGAGATTGTTTTATCTAAGGTCTCTCACAATTTTGATCAGTAAGAAATAGGAGGGACTATAGGAATTTAGTCTTTGAATAACCTAGATCTTTAAAACTGGTTACACTGCACTGAAAAGTCAAAGGAGTATTTGACCATGGTTTGATCAGCAGCGTCTGAAGTTTGAAGTGGCATGTTCTGAGGGAAATGGAAATGTAACATGTCTCAAGTACAATATATGCCAAAAAGTATATGGAACCCCCACCAAATTAGTTAGTTCAGGTGTTTTCAGCTTATTATTTACAGGTACATAAAATTAAGCATATAGCCATTTAATCTTCATTGACAGTAGAATGGGTTTTCTGAAGAGCACAGTGATTTTAAACATGGCACCATCATAGGATGCCACCTTTGCCACAAATTAGTACATGAAATTTCTGCTCTGCTAGATCTGCCCTGGTCAACTGCAATTGCTAGTATTGAGAAGTGGAAGCATCTACTGTAGAATTAACAACAGCTCAGCCATGAAGTGGTAGACTACACATACTCACAGAGCAAGAATTCTCTGGAAGTAATATTGGCATAAGAAATGTACATCATGAGCTTCGTGGAATGTGTTTCCATGGCTGACCAGTTGCACATGAGCCTAAGATCACTATGTGCAATGCCAAGCATCAGCTGGAATGGTGTAAATCATGTCACCATTGGACACTGGAGCAGAGGAAAGGAGTTCTCTGGAGTGATGAATCACATTTCATTATCTGACAATCTGATGGATGAGTCTGAGTTTGATGGATGCCATGAGAACACTACCTGCTGGTCTGCATATTGCCTACTGTAACCTTTGATGGACCAGAGATAATTGTTTGGGGCTGTTTTTTGGGGTTTGGGCTAGGCTGTTTAGTTCCAATGAAGGGTACAATCAATGTGTCAGCTTAAAAAGACATTTTACACAATAGTATGCTTCCATCTTTTTGTCATCAGTTAGGGATGACCCTTTTCTGTTCCTGCATGACAATGCCCATATGTACAGAACAAGGTCCATAAAGTTTGAGTTTACTATAGGGGATCTTTATTGGCCGGCATAGTGCCCTCACCTCAGCCCTATTGAGTACCTTTGGATTGAATTGGAACAAGCCAGGTCTTCTAGTTCAAAATCGGTACCTGACCTCACAAATGCCCTTTTGGCTCAAATTCCTACAAACACACTTAAAGGTCTTGTGCAAAGTCTTTCCGTGGGGTAACTCCATATTAATGCCCATGGTTTTAAAATGGGATGTCCAACAAATTCATATCGATTTATGGTCAGCTGTCCACAAACATTTGGCCATATAGTGTATTTTTTTCTTGATAGGGCTAGATGTGAACAGTAGCAGACTGGGTATTCGGGAAAGCTTTAGCCAGTCCCTTGTTTACACTAAAATTTACATTGAAAGATTTGAATAGTTCTGAAATATGTGGAAGATCCATAGGGCATCATCCAAATAGAGAAGAATGTCACCAGCAAAAAGAGACTCAATGGTTTGTGTTATGTTGGCAAATGGTATAAGTGGCTGTAATGTAATAGCCTCAGCCTGCCCCATTAGTGGTAAGTTAAAGAGATAAGGGGAGAATGGATAGCTGTACCTTGACTCCTTCCTAATTAGAAAGAGGATGAGAGATGTGTGAATGTGTGAACAACATTGCTAAGGGAGTGCAGTACTGTATTACAAATTATTAATGCCTACATACTCTATAGTAAAGCCCATACTGTCTAAAACTTGTCAAAGAAATATTCATTAAGGTGAATAACCTGAAACAGTGGTTCTTAGTGAGCTCTTTGCATTGCTTTAACTGGAGATTGATAATCAGCATTTAGTATTTGAAGCTTGAATAATAATATAAATAAATGGTGTTGTATTAATTCTCCATCTGCTGCCTTGGGTTTGTAAGTGATGATGATGATGATGCATTTCAAGAAGTAGGCTATTTTCAGATGGGTTAGGTACAAACAGCTTTTAATGGATGATAAACAGCCTTGATACAAAGGGGTTGCGTAAATGCATACAAATATTATGTTCTGTCCCTTCCCACGCTTTCTTCTATGGCCATCCAAGTAAAGACAAAACTAAACAGAAGGTTAAAGGCATCTTCTAAGTGTACCGGTACTTTAACAGGAAACTCGTTGAAGAGGGAAGTGATGTTGCCATTTTGTGCTTTAAATGTAGTGGCAAGCAAGGAATGCCTGTTCCACCCCATTCCACTGACTTTTGCAATAATAAAGTATAACAAAAAACACTAATCTAGAAACGGGGGTTAGAAAGAGGAGAATAAAAAGAGGACTTACTGAAGAAATAAAATTGAACCAACAGTGTAAATTTCACTTAACAAAGGAATTCAAAGTAAATGCCAGGAAACCAGCTGGAATACTGCTAGCAAGGATGAGAGTATACATAATGTCTTAATTAGTAAGCAATCATCATAAGAATTTCTTTTAAAGAGCCATTCAATGTCTGCTACAAACAATTTGAGAAATCATTAAATTAGAGGGAATCCTGTAATATTTAGCTCCATGTCCACCTGAAGTACGTCTGCTGGAGAATCAAATAAATGGTAGGAGTCTCCCAGTCTATGCTTCAGGAACACTGGGTAAAGCAAAAATAGTCACATCTCAATTTTGTTTATCCTCTTGATAACTGAATTTGTAATACTCTTTCTTTGGGTCATCATTGGGTTGAAGTCAACAAGAAATATTAATACTGTTGGAATGTCTTAAGCGGCAAATGATGAGGTCACAGGGCCTGATCTTACCCCTTTATTTCAAGAAGATTCTTTGCACTGTTCAGTCCCTAGTATAATGTTTTGCAAGTCGATTTTGTTCTTCCTTTTTTTTATACTCTCATAGTCCACCAACTTCAAGTGCCTCAATTTTGACATTGAAAGCTTTTCTTTAAAATATTAAGAAGTGCTGCACTGCACTAGGCTTGCAACATTATCACCCTTGCTTTGGTGTAATGAAAATGAATGGTAAGACTGTAGACTGTGTTAATCGATGTTTGCTCCTTAAGAATATGCACTATTCTGGTGTTTTTGTAGCTCTGTCTTTAAGGCATTTAATCAGCTAGCAGTTTTTTTTGTCTGTGATAACAGTAGTTATCTTTATGAACTTCGCACAGATCATGCATTTCAGAGTACATTTAATTAAAGTGTATTTTGGTATTTTTTTGTTACCTGTATAAACAGGTAAGGAATTTGGAAGATGAAGGCTTAATCAAGCTGAAATTGAAAGTCTGCGCATCTCAATACAATAACTTAAACTACATTAGTGAATTCAGTCATTTTTATTCTTAACGAATATATTTGAAAAATTAATTATGTGACCTTATGAATGAAGTATTGCCTTATGATATAACAATATAGAAATCCAACCTTACTGGTAGGGTGTTAAAAAAAAGAATCCTACGGTATATTGTCACACAGTATGGTGTAAGATCTCAAATAATGTCACATAAAGAGGCACTGAATTCTACTGTATATTATGGTGATAGTATATTTAGCAAAATTTCTGCAGGCACTGTGTTAAAACAGGAAGATGAAAATCAGGATGTTGTATCTCATGAAGTATTAAACAAAGGATGCAGGTTGCAGCTGGAGAAGTCAGGAAAAGGGATATGCGGGGGTCACTTGAGTACAGTTAAATAAGATTATCAGTGACTGCTCAGAGAAATCCACCTGCTGTCTATCCTCCAGGCATTTTGCTAACAACCTGTGGAGTCGCTCCATGTGTATGCCATTTGTACTATAACTGTAATACCATAAAATTATAGTAATGTATATGTAATCAGTAGTAACTTAATAATGGCTATTTTATAATCTAGAATGTCACATTTAAATTTGAATTATTATATTAATTTATTTATTTTTTGTAAATTTCAGTACTCACTGCACAGGAAAAATCCAGAGAACCTGAAATAGGTACAGGATAGGGTTTAGCATGACGCAAGAGATGGACACAGCAAGTGTTAAAGCAGTTTACTGTTAAGTAAACAATTTTCTTATATTTGTTTATCTGCCAATAGTCCCTCATGTAGTGGCAGGCTAGAAATTTCTTCTGGCTGCCCTTCTGTAATTGTTTTTTTGTGCAGACACAGCTAGTTGGACAGTGCATTGCACAAATGCCTAAGATCTGGCCAAATAGTTTAATTATATTTTTTCTAGAATCTTATCGGACTTTATCCTAATAGGTGAACGCCTGCTTAATTCACATTTTTAAATAAGTAAATAAATGAAAGAAAATCCTGGCTTTGTCACTTCATTTTAGAGTTATGTTTATTGTCATAGTTAATAAGCAAGCAATCATTTGTGATAGTTGCCTTGCTCTCTGCCTGTTTTTAGGTATCAACATGTCTCATTCTACATAGGATAAAATTTTAAAAACAGTCACAGTTGGTGAGGTCAACAGTGTTGATTCTTACCAGATTTGATTTCAGATGTGTAACATTTTCAAGTTTTCAATCCCTTTAGCCCTATTACTTTTAAGTAATTTGTATTGACGCTAAATAGCAAAATTCAATCAAAACATTATACCAAGCATCAGTTTTTGCTTTTCCAAAGAAAAATAAATACCTGCATCAATTAGATCAATGTCTGCTCTGAATAAATTATGTTAAGATCTTGACAAACATTTTCAGTGAAAGAATAGAAAACATACTTCCTTAATCTTAAGATCAAACAAACAGCACATCCATGTTAGTATTTCACTGTAGTGTGTACATTTGATGATTATGACCCTATAAATCTTATAAAGGCAGATACTTTTTGTGTACAGTTTTCAGTACTTGTTTTATATAATATATTCTCCTACAGAATCTGAATCTTAAGAGTTTTTACCATGTCTAGGATGCAGAAAAAAGTCTTTAATAGAGTTGAATGAAGTTATCTCTTTGCAGTAGTTCACAAATTTCAGTTTGCCCTCATTATAGTCCATAAATTAAAGTACTTTATACTACTTCAGAAGCCTTGATTAGTAATAATTTGAATTATTTCAGATTAAAAAGTTATCACCAATGCTTTTTACAATTGCTATTGAACCATTAGCTGGTTATTTCCAGAAGCAGTAAGATGTATAAAGGATCATAAGTAAAGTGCTTGACTAGAAAATAATACCTTTGTGCTGATGATATGGCCCTTCATATCTCAGACCAACATTTGTCTATGCTGTTAGTATTACATTGACTAGAAGAATGTTATAAGATTTGCAAATTTAAAACTAATCTCTCTATTATAAAAAAAAAAAAAAATCTTGCGACGAGATGTGATCTTTTGAATATAGACAGATTACAAGAGAGAAAGGGAGTCAGAGAGACAATTTCACATCCTGCTACACCGTCAAGTCACGTCATACTGACATCCTTTGGAAGCAATTCACGCCGTATTTACAAACATTTTCAAACAAGAACACGGTCATCTAACCGTTCAGTTGCATTATTAATACGTATTTAAAAGTCAAAGCTAATTGTCTCATCTTTATTAAGTCTAATCAAGCAAAACATAGAATGGAACATATCCAAGGTCTCATTGATCATGTTCAAAATTCAAATATCAATAGTTCAGACAAATTCAAAATAGGTAAAGCAGTAAATTTTGCCATCATCATATAAAGGTAGACCAAGAGTATTGCAATAGTTATTTCATGATGCAGTGGCAATATCCCAAGCTATCGTTCAGCCAGATTTATTTATTACAATGACATGCAATGCACAATGGCCAGAAATCCGCAGATTCTTGAGAACAATGCCACCGGCTACATTGGCATTGGATATTCCCACTTTTGTAAGTAGATTGTTTTATCAGAAAGTCTTATTTTTATTGAATGAACTTGAAACAGTGTTTGGTCAAATCAGAGCATACATTTACATGATCGAATTTCAAAAACGGGGTTTGCCTCACATGCATTTATTGGTTACTTTGCAAAATAAATTGTTAACTGCTGATGAGGTAGATTGCTTTGTCTGTGCTGAAATTCCAAACAGAGAAACATATCCTGAATTATGGTACTAAGTCATTAAACACATGTCTCACAGACCTCATTTAAGAGATTCAGTATGTTGGGACTCAAAAGAAAAAAAGTATTTAAAGGAATTTCCAAAAGCGTTCGTTCAAACAACAGATATGACTAAGGTTGGCTTTCCTGAATATCACCGAAGAGATGATTGTCACGAACAACACACTTATCACGGAAACAAAGATGGTAAAATTGTGATGTTCGATTAATTCAATGATTGTACCATATAAGCCGTATTTGCTCAAACGATTCGATTGTTGATTTATTGTGCATCTACAAGTACATTCATAAAGGGCACAATAGAGTACGCATAACTTAATCAAAAGAATAGTCTCAGGACGAAGTTCAAGCATATTTAGATACTCAGTACGTCAGTGCAATGGAATGCGGGTGGCATTTAATGGAATTGCCAATGCATGGTCGTAGTCATTCTGCTGAATTATTACCGATTTATTTACCAGGTCAGAATATGATTCAATTTAAAGAGGGCGAAGAAGCAGAAGCTTTAGAGGTAGCGAAAAATAGAAATACAAAATTATTGGCTTATTTTGAACTTAATAAAACAGACGGAAATGCAAAAGCATATACGTATGTGCAAATTCCTCAATATTACACATAGTAGAAACAAAAAAGAGTGTGGCATCCAAGAAAAATGAATTGCAAAAGTGTTGCTCGATTAAATATTTTATCATATATCGAACGGTTTCATTTAAAATTGTTGTTACGTGAATCGAAAGGAGCAACGTCATATAAAGATGTTCTAACAATAGATGGAGCTAAGTATGGTCCTTTTCAAAAAAGCGGCACGAGCAGCTGGGTTATGTAAACCGGAAAACTGTATTTTTGAAATGATGTCTGATGGCACTTCTGTAATGATACCTGACAAATTAAGACACTTCTTCATGTATTTAATTATGATGGGTGAAGTTGAAGCTTTACAATTATGGGAAGAGTTCAAAGAAACATTATCCAAAAAGTTGAATGAACAAACTGCTCTTTTGATCATCAAAGAAATGTTAGAAACAGAAGATTTAACGATGCACCAATTTGGACTTCCAGAAGAAATAGACGAATCAGGGGTAAAGAAAGAGATAACAGCAGACAAAAATTGTTGGAAGACAAAAAAAATTATATTAGAAACGTTAATTCAAAATATTGTTTTTACTAAAGTTATAAAGTAAAACTTGTTCTCTTTATTCATCAGCCTCTCAAAGTACTCTTTCCATGTGCTCAACACACTCTCCTCGTTTGTGAGTACGTTTCCATCTTTATCCTTTATCACCCTAACCTGCTGCACATCTTTCCCAGCTCAGTCCCTCTGTCTAGCCAATCAGTACAGGTCCTTTTCTCCCTCTTTAGTGTCCAACGTCTCATACAACTCATCATACACCTTTTTTTTTTTAGCCTTCGCCACCTCTCTCTTCACCTTGTGCCTTATCTCCTTGTACTCTTGTCTACTTTCTGAATTTCTCTGACTATCCCACTTCTTCTTTGCCTTCCTCTTCCTCTGTATACCCTCCTGTATTTCCTCATTCCACCACCAGGTTTCCTTTTCCTCCTTCCTCTTTCCAGATGTCACGCCAAGCACCCTTCTTGCTGTCACCCTTACTACATCTGCTGTAGTTTCTCAGCTGTCTGGTAACTCTTCACTGCCACCCAGTGCCTGTCTTACCTCCTCCCTAAACTGAACCTTGCAATCTTCCTTTTTCAACTTCCACCATTTGATCCTTGGCTCTGCCCTCACTCTCGTCCTCTTCTTGATCTCCAATGTCATCCTACAGACCACCATCCTATGCTGCTTAACTACACTTTCCCCTGCCACCACTTTGCAGTCTTCAATCTCCTTCAGATCAACTCTTCTGCATAGGATGTAATCTACCTGTGTGCATCTTCCTCCATTCTTGTACGTAACCCTATGTTTCTCCCTCCTTTTAAAATATGTATTCACCACAGCCATGTCCATCCTTCAGGCAAAATCCACTATCCTCTGACCTTCTTCGTTCCTCTCCTTGATCCCATACCTACCCATTACCTCCTCGTTTCCACTGTTCCCTTCACCAGCATGCCCATTGAAATCCACTCCAATCACCACTTTCTGTCCCTTGGGTACACTGTTCATCACTTTATCCAACTCACTCCAAAAATCTTCTTTCTCATCCATTGCACACACAATTTAAAAACAATCTCCTTAAATTGTATTTCCAAAAAAAACAAAAACGGGGGTTGGCGAGCAAAGCAAGCAGGGGGCGAAGCCCCCTAGTCTGAATACAAGAATGCCTTTTCCAGTGAATTCTGTTGTATACCAGACCAAGCTACACCATTTTTTCATTTTTGATCGTTGCATAAGAACAGGTTAAATAGTTGGAAAATGTTAATTACAAGGAAACATAAATATATTTTTAAACACATTTCAGTAATCAGTGGAAAAATGTCAAACAAGATACTAATAGTTGGTCCTCCATCCATCTTATTGCATATATTTAAAGCTGAAGGAGGCATTGAACTACCTAACAATTACATTGCTAGGTAGCAAATATGTGTACAATGGTACATCGAAACTGGCAAAAATCCAAAAAGCTACACCTGCTTGGTTAGCCACGAAAGGTTATCTTGTTCCAAATTTTTGAGTGATTTTCTATGTGCTCTAGCCAGCACTAATTGTCACTTTATCAGCAACCTAGTGATTCATTATTTACTAAAGATATGGAACCAATGTAGGACACATTTAAAGGCAGAGAAACTGATATACGTTGCTCCTATACATGATAGTTTGCTACCTTCTTTAACCTAAGAAGTTTTCAATCTGTGGATGTTGCTAGAGATTGCGCCATTTAAAGATATCAATATTGATAATGTACTGTAGTTGCATCTCTTGGACTATTATGCCCTAAATGTAATCTTCCAGTAACACACATTTTCTTCTATGTTTAAATTGCAAACTTTGATAAAAGCAACCTACCCAACCAACCTAATCTTTCATCTATGTCTGTTCCTGTGGTGACACTGGTTATTTTGGATAAAGATTCAGGCACCATGTAAACAGTACATCAAAACATCTCATGAATCTCATCCCGTAATGATCTTGATTAAATGTAAAAAAGGGATTTCTAATGAAAATATCAGAAAAATAATGGAATTCAGTTTTGCATATTTTGGGCAAAAACACAATAGCATCTTAATTGTTGTTTTAATGATATACGTTCACTGTCTCATGATGCCTAATAGGATAGGCGTACTGTGCATGCGCAAAGCGAGCGTATAGGCTTGCATAGTCCACACACCTAGCTCTGTATGTGCCAGGCCAAAAAAAAATTAATTTGAACAAACAATGTAATTCGTGTGAACAAGTTATTTTTATTTCCATTGGAATCATTTGTCTGTAGGGCATGTTTTATTTTCCAAGGCATCTTGGTTGGGGGTCATTGATTCCAAAGCACTTTTTTTTCTTCCATTATTTAAAACACTCGCACAGATCCTGGCCTACTCATCCCACTCCATCCCTCCCCAACTCGTATTTCAAGTACAGTAATGACAGTTATGTTAAAGCAATGATGAAGCAAAACAGAGATGCTGTGCCTGCCAACTGTTTTATTCAAATCGATGTATACATCTGAATCGACCATGGTTTGGCGGAAAAGAAAAAAAAATCTTTTGGCAGCTATTTTAAAAAAAAAAAAAAAAAACACAGGAATTCAGAGAAGACAAGTCTCTGCACACTGAAATTGAAAAAGAGATCAAGAGCTACTTGGTGATACCTGAGGTGGACAGGTGATGTAAATCCACTTGAGTGGTGGAAAACAGAACAAGTACATTTCCACAAATTGGGGGGAAAACTTGCAAAAAAGTACCTTTTGTATCCCTGTCTCCAGTAGCCCTACTGAGAGGGCTTTCTGCACTGGAGGAAATGTAACATGTAACCATGCTATTCTGAAGCCAGGTACAGTGGACAGAATGGTGTTCTGTCACACAACTTGAAGTTTCCTTTGTAGAATTTTACAACTGTTTTATTTTTTTTTATATCTTTCTGCAATATTGGACAGGACTTGAACTTAATAATTTGTTTAAAAAATGTTATCGATTTGGGTTATTTTGTATCTTGCAATATATGATAGAACTTGTTTACAAATGCTATTTTATTTTGTGTGTGCAGTATTTGACAGAGCTTTGGATTTTTACACTATAGTACAGTATGTTAGATTTTTGTTCTTGCGTGTATGCTCTACAGTTCACCTTACAGCAGAGCAGTTTATGTTGATCCAGACTATAATTTTCATGCCCTGTAGTTCAATTATGATTAGCATTTTATTCCCTTTGGATTCATATCTTGTTTACATTAAGGGTAAGTGTTTAGTGTATGAAATGTTGTTGTACAGATTGACTAAGTGCTGATCTAACGCACATGGCTGGTTGTGGTATAGCAAGTCCATGGCTCAGAAAAAGAGGACCGTTTTTAATAACAAATCGCGCCCCTCGAGTGCAGGCTCTAATCTGACTAGGGGTGTCTGCCTAATCACAAGACACACGTGAGTGAGTGTGTCAGGCATGTGTCTCATTAATTCCTTGGTGGGCGCTGTTAGTTTGCACCTGCACCCATTAAAAGCAGTACTTTAAAAGGAGCCTGCACTGGACAGAAGGGAAAATAGATTTAAAATAAAAAAAAAAAACAAGCCGTGTGGACAGCATCGGCTAGGTGACAGGACGAGGCAGCCAGCTAGTGAGAAAAGGTAACTTGGGAGATGTCCCCATGATGGAGTGAAGGATCAGTGCTGTAGGGGTGGATCATCCCCACTAAGTAAGTTTAGTGGGTGCGATTGTGGTGGAGCCCTCTCTAGGGATCCGTGGTATACCAGAGCGAGCGAGAAGGAAGACGAGAGGACAACTGACCCCAAGTGGCCTGGCCAAAGTTTCTCGAGGGAAGCTAAGACGGTGGTTGGGTTGGAGAGGACTGCGGCTGCTAGTGTCTCTGCCAGCTGCGCAAAAGCAGTAGATGAACTGGGGAAATGAAGTAGATGTTGGGCTGGGGTTGTTGGATGGAACAAGGGCCCAGTGACTGTGATGGATTTATTCTTGTTTTAAAATTTTGGATTTTAATCACATGAAAGTTCACTGTTTCAATGAATTATTTATTTATGGAGGAGAGCACTGCACTTTGGACACTTTGATTTGAATTGTTTTAATAAAAGCACTTCTGCACTTTATTGCACCTAGCCCTTTCTTTGTGTATGAAAGTTCTCATTTGCTCGGCTCATCCCTCAGGTACATTCTAGATGGTGTTAGGTTCAAGAGGCTCCTGGAGGGAACCGGTAGCGTGGGGTCAATCCGCACTAGACTTCTTTAAAAATTGCTGAATCTCATAATATCGGTGCTTTTTGTTTAAAAATAACATGTACACTGTGTGCACAATTATTAGGCAAGTTGTATTTTTGAGGATTAATTTTAATATGGAACAAACACAGTGCTATCAGTCAATCCAAAATGTTAATAAACCTGAAACCTGAATGTTTCACAACGGAAATGTGAGTGTCAACATCATCAGGGGAATACATATGTGCGCACAATTATTAGGCAACTATTAGTGTGCAGATTTATTATGCAACTAAAGGAAAAATGAAAATTTTCCCATCTCACTTGTTTATTTTCATCTGTTATAGTGAGAATAATAAACAAACACCTCAAAATTTACAAATAAACATCTCTGACATTTCAAAAAAAATAAAACAATCAATCAATGACCAATAAAGCCACCCTTCTTTCCAATAACAGTCATAAGCCTTTCCATTCATGGAGTCTGTCAGTTTCTTGATCTGTTGACGATCACCTTTTTGTGGAGAAGTGACTACAGCCTCCCAGACACTCTTCAGAGAGGTGTATTGTTTTTCTCCCCCGTAAATCTAGCGTTTAAGAAGTGCCCACAAGTTCTTGATGGGGTTTAGGTCAGATGAGGAAGGGGGGCCATGTCATTATTCCTTCATCTTTAAGGCCTTTACTGGCTGGCCACGCAGTGAAGAACTTTGATGCAAGCGATGGAGCATTGGCCTGCATAAAAATCATGGTCTTCTTCAAAGATGTAGACTTTTTCCTGTATCACTGTTTGAAGAAAGTGTCTTCAAAAAACTGGCAGTAGGTTTGGGAGTTGATTTTGAGTTCATCTTCAATGCAAAAAGGTCCAACTAGCTCATCTTTAAAAATACCAGCTCATACCAGTACCCCACCTCCACATTGGAGTGGAGCTCGGTGCCCATTACTGATCCACAGGTCCATCCATCTGGTCCATCAAGAGTCACTCTCATCTCATCGGTCCATAAAACCTTTGAAAAAAATCTGTCTTCAGATATTTCTTGGCCTAGTTTTGACGTTTCAACTTATGTTTCTTGTTCAGTGGTGGTTGGGTTTCAGCCCTCCTTACCTTGGCCATGTCTTTGAGTACTGAACACCTTGTACTTCTGGGCACTCCAGGTAGGTTGCAGCTCTGGAATATGAAAGTACTGGAGGATAATGGGTTCCTGGTAGCTTCACGTTTGATTCTTCTCAAATCTTTGGCAGCTAATTTGCGTCTTTTGTTCTCAACACGTTTCTTGCGACCCTGTTGACTATTTGCAACAAAATGTTTTATTTGATGGTTCTGTGATCACACACCAATATCTTAGCAATTCCAAAAGTGCTGCATCCCTCTGAAAGACTTTTTACAATTTTTGACTTTTCAGAGTCAGTTAAATCTGTTTTTTGGCCCATTTTGCCTGAGGAAAACTAGCTGCCTAATAATTCTGCACACCTTGATATAGGGTGTTGATCTCCTTAGGCCACACCCTCCCTCATTACACAAATACACATCACCTGACGTGCTTAAATCCAATAAGCATTCAAGTTAATACAGCTTGGAGTTGGAATATACACATAAAAATGATGATATGGTCAAAATACTCACTTGCCTAATAATTGTGCACACAGTGTATAAACCACAGCATTTTACAGTGTGTGTGCAGTTACAAGCTGCATATCAATACTCAACAACTGTCTTGGCTTCAAAAATTGACAAAAGTTTTTAAGATTTTCCTCCTTTTCCCATAGTCTGTATTGTAAAGTGCCAGTGCAGAGAAGATATTTAAAAAAAAAACAACAAAATTATAGAAAACACTTAACCTTAGAACACAATTTCATGTGATAAATACATGTATACAGGTTGTTGTTGTAGTACCTGTGTTCACTGCACTGTAACCTTTGTTCACCGCACACACTGTACTGCTGCACTTTTGCCTTAAATCAGGTTAACCTCCGAAGCTTCTATGTTGTGACTAATGAAGTGCTGCTTTGTGTGAACTGCCATGAAAAGTAATGAAACCACACTGAATTCCTTTAACTGTTAATTTATATTAACAGTCTGAAATGTTAAAACAAAAAAAAATATGACTACTTAAACGTAATCTCCTCTTGCAGTTAACACAGTGAACACTGGGAGAGGCTCACACTGATGATGTAACATACACAAAGAATGGATTCATGAAGCTGTTAAAGGTTCAGTACCCACGTGTGCAACAGTAACAATGGGGAAAAAATTAAAAAAAAAAAAATTACAAAAAATAAAGATAGAAAATCTACATAATGTGCTAAGAATGATGATTAAAAAGGATATAAAACAAACAATATGACTTAAGGGACTTATACAGTGCTATACATATGGTCAGGTTTGAAAACATACAGTGCATCCGGAAAGTATTCACAGCGCATCACTTTTTCCACATTTTGTTATGTTAAAGCCTTATTACAAAATGGATTAAATTAATTTTTTTCCTCAGAATTCTACACACAACACCCCATAATGACAACGTGAAAAAAGTTCACTTGAGGTTTTTGCAAATTTTATTAAAAATAAAAAAACTGAGAAATCACATGTACATAAGTATTCACAGCCTTTGCCATGAAGCTCAAAATTGAGCTCAGGTGCATCCTGTTTCCCCTGGTCATCCTTGATGTTTCTGCAGCTTAATTGGAGTCCACCTGTGGTAAATGCAGTTGGTTCATCTTTCAGCAGGACAGCGACCCTATGGTGGCTTCAGGACAACTCTGTGAATGTCCTTGAGTGGCCCAGCCAGATCCCAGACTTGAATCCGATTGAACATCTCTGGAGAGATCTTAAAATGGCTGTGCACTGACACTTCCCATCCAACCTGATGGAGCTTGAGAGGTGCTGCAAAGAGGAGTGGGCGAAACTGGCCAAGGATAGGTGTGCCAAGCTTGTGGCATCATATTCAAAAAGACTTGAGGCTGTAATTGCTGCCAAAGGTTCATCGACAAAGTATTGACCAAAGGCTGTGAATACTTATTTACATGTGATTTCTCAGTTTTTTTTTATTTCTAATAAATTTGCAAAAACCTCAAGTAAACTTTTTTCACATTGTCATTATGGGGTGTTGTGTGTAGAGTTCTGAGGAAGAAAATGAATTTAATCCATTTTGAAATAAGGCTGTAACATAACAAAATGTGGAAAAAGTGATGCGCTGTGAATACTTTCCGGATGCACTGTATAGCGGTTCATCTTGCATCCAGATTGACTTGCGAATGGTTTGTCAGAAAGGAACATGGTTGGAAGTCGACGACTACCTGTACCATGTTTGTGAAGAAATAACTTCGACTTAGAAGAAATACCAAAATTTAAGAACTGACATTTGAAACCTTAAACTGTAGAATTGCATCCAACTCTTGTTGACTATAGATGATGCAAGTCATTGTGAGTCATTATAGCAGGTTATGTCCACATTTCTAAAGGAAATGTAGAAGTAAACTGTAAAACAGCATTAATATGTTTATTCAGGCATTAAATCCAGAGATTAAAGATTTTCCTCTTTTATTGGCCAAGTAACCAAGAAATCAATGTAATAGTTGATCATTTATTAACTGGTTCCTAAGTTAGATTTTCAAGAAGATTTACTTATTTAACCAAAAATTTAAAGTGAAATGGAAATTATTAGATTCTGCCTGCTTTAATAGATAACAGAGAGCAAGAAAGGAGGTAGAAGATAAAAGCATTATGTTTTCAAATATATGATTTAATATACAAACCTAACCTGCTTAAGTTACTTTTAATAGGTACAGAAGTCTAGAAAAATTCTAATCCTACAATTCAAAGAAAAATGTTTGGTTTTGGAGGCAAGCTTAAATGCCAAAAAAAAAAGAGCTTAACATGACAATTGGACAAGCAGATTTTAGTAATAAAACATGCCCCATAAAATTCATTTGTCCCTTTTTACATCTGGAAGAGTTAAAAATAAAAATGTGTTAAAGGTAAATATTTTGGAAGATCATAGGCAGTCTTAATGGTCTGTTTTAGTTTATTGGTGTAAATGCAGATGAATAACTGTTGTGCACATATTATAATTATTTCCATTAGGGACTGTGGTATTGTGAAACAAAATACAGAATATTTTTACATATGCGGAAAGTTCATAAATGTCAGATTACGGAATATTGTTTTCAGTCTAAACCAAGTCATTGTAGTTTTAAGTATTTTCTCTTTCTGTCTAGAATGTTTTGGTTATGGATAGTATCTGTAGTATTTAACATTAAAAACATTATACCTCAAGAAAGACTTGGATGTTTGGATGGCCATTTGTAATGGTTTTGGATAAGTGTAACATAGTGTTTCTCTGGGAATATATCCAGTGCTTAAATAAGTAATTTAAAGCCGATTTACATGAAATCCCTTCATTCAATGTATTTGCTTGTTATCATACATGTATCAGAAGCCCAGGCAGTGCTTGTGGTTTTCCCTGTGGACAGAGATTAGTAGTCACTTCTTAGTTTGTACATTTAATTTATTGGCTATAAAAATTGATTACATATGAAAATGATTACATCTTGCCTGAAGAAGGGGCCTGAGTTGCCTCGAAAGCTTGCATATTGTAATTTTTTTAGTTCGCCAATAAAATGTGTCATTTTGCTTGGCTTTTCTCTACAATGGCTATAAACATAGCTGTCTGGCCAGTTCATTCACCAGAGTGTAATTTAGAAAAATTTTGACAAGGTCGTTTTCAATATAATTTTGCTGTTTTTTATTAGAAAGTGTTCACCTTTTCAGAATTTAAATGACAAATAGTTTGGCAACTTTTTCTCTCATAGTTAAAAATTGTTCACAAATGATGCGTTTTTTTTTTTTGCTAAGACAGCTGTTCAACAAAACCACCAGAAAAATGAACAAATAAACATCAAAAACCACAACCTCAAAGCCACACTTTGTTATAATTAGCATTTTGCTTTTAATTTTTTGTGGCTTTTCTGATGTGTTTTCTGAGAAAAGCATGAATATAATTAGTTTTTTTTAGATTTGTAGTGGTAGGTTGATTTACTTTATTAGCTATTATGGATGCAAATAAAAGTGAAGCAAAATGACACTTTTTATTGGCTAACTGAACATTTTACAATATAAAAGCTTTCAAAAGCTTCCCAAAGCTTGCATATTGTAATCTGTTCAGTTAGCCATTAAAAGATGTACTGTAATTTTGCTTCACTTTTGATTTTTTTAGACTCGATAAACTTTATTAATCCAATGGGGAAATTCAAATGCATAGAGCAGCAGAAATGTTAAAACAAGAATACAGACTCACAGGACATATAATACAGTCAGTCAGTCAGTCAGTCAATAAATAAAAATAAACTTAATGAGTGCATTTTGTGAAAGCATTGAATTGCTTGGAGACATCTCCTGTGTGCTAAAATGGGTGAATTGCACATTTCTAGGATTTTGGGTTTATAGTTAACTTTCCTAGTATTAGAATCAAGTCAACATGGAGCATTGGACTTTTCAAAACTGAGGATGAAACTTGGACAGAACAACGACCCAACAATTCAGACAATAGAAGCATGGTGATTCTCTAGCATCAAAGATATTCAATATCTGCTCCAGTGCCAGTAAAACCTCTTGCATGATTTTTATGATTTTGAGGTTGTAGTCCTTTCTAATTTCATGACTCAAAGTAATAAACTAATACTGTACGCTATGACTTTTGCAGTAACCTCTTGATGAAATGCATTGAGTAGCTCTTTCAACCATCTATCATGTCTATTGCATTCACTATGCCCTCTAGACATTTGCCCATTATGAATGATGACACAAAGATAAAGATTTGAAACACTCTTAAAGCAAACCCTGTGTAAGTGAAACAAAATAACAAACACAGTGTTAATGTGTGCTTTGAGAAACGTCTTCACAGATGCGAGTCTACAACTAGATTGAAGGCAAGATGGCAGTACAGCTGTTTAAGAGGCTTGTGAGGTGGAAGAGGCTGGCTCAGCGGATCAGATCGTGGAAGTGATGTCATTCATCTTTCCATCATGGGTTGTCAGGTCTGGAGGAGAAATAAAAGGAGAGGCATTATGCAACAGCACCAACCATTGACTCGGGGTGAATTTACCATTAAACGAACCCTGAAGTTGATTCCCAAGCTGCATGTAATTGTCGTCACTTCACAACAACTTCAAGAATAATATACTGTGTTTCCTCTGTTTAATGATTACATCCAACAATTTGGGTATGCGCCCATTCCAGCAAGCATCGGCGCAAGACAGAAACAAAACCCATGGACTGGGCATCAGCTCATCGCAAGGTGAACACAAGCACACACATACACTGACGTCATTGTGGCTTCACCAAATACCCAAACCTTCAGGTCTTTGGATAGAAAACTGACCACACTGTGAAAACCCAACAGGAAAACTTGCAAACTCCAGGCAGGGATCACAGGGGACATGACTGCCTGCGAGACAGCAGCGCTACCACTCTGCCACCGTGCCACCCCATATGTGTAACTATTAACAGTATTCATTATTTGAACAAAGTTAACGATTTATCTGTAAAATGTAACATATTTTAATGCATTTCATCATGAAAGTGATATCAAGTATAAATCTAAGAATTCTAAATGTGTAGATAGCTGGAATATTATATATTCAATGGGTTCTGTGTGGCGATGCTGCTAGCCGCTGCTGTCCAGTCAGGAGGAAGTCCCAGAAGCACGTAGTGATTTAACAGCTGGGACGGTTTTAAGATGATGTTTACGACGGTCTACATTAATGATAAAGTAAACTACGAGGTTAAAGTGGACATTTCGAGTTTTAAAGCCGAAATTTCTACTTTAATCACAAAATAGACATTTTAATTATGTCCTTATTTTTTTTTCTCTGTGGCTCAAATACGCTGCCGTACATTCTGATGGTATTGTGAAGGTACAAAATAAAAGAAGATGGTATGTGAGACTTAAAATATATTGTATCATTACTTTGGGGAATCTGCGACGCTTGAATTTCAAAGCACCTTGAATGCATTTGTATGTTGGCATTTTCCTTCATCACATCGAACCATTCATTAACAATTGAAGCATGCACATTGATCCTGGAGGATCCTAAAAGCAGCTGGAGCAACAAGAAATTCAGGCTGGAATTCAGGGTTTGAATGTGGAGAGTTATGACGATATTCCAGAAGAAGATGACATGACGGTATTTGGATAAATGTATATTGTTTTACATGAATAAATACAAGATATCCCCTGAAAATAAGCCCTATTGCATCTTTTGGAGCAAAAATGAATATAAGACCCAGTCTTATTTTTGGGGAAACATGGTAGCTTGCACCCATTACCACCTTTATTTTGCAATTCACATATGCGAGCCCATCGTCACTTGGAACATAATTTTGATGTGTGCACCATCAATCATACCAAAAATTCCATGAAAATTTGCAAGAATGTCGCTTGCTTTAAAATTTAAGAACTGGTTGGTTGTGACATACCCAAATCATTGGTAATGCAAAGCTGCACTTTCTCCATGGCCAAAATAACATAATGTTACTTACACTTTCATTTCGGCTGGTTGTGTATGGTTTCTTCTCTTAGATGGTGTGATGATGTGATGTACAAGATTTCTTATGAATATTATTCCATCTCTGTAAAATGTGTACCATTTTACAGATTCATATTCCACATTTCTTGGAAGATTTATGCTGATCTCTGCCTGAATGCTATCTTCTGGCAGAGACCAAGGGAGTTGGGACATCTCATAAGCTCTTCTAAATTCTGGTAAAGTAGTTTCCTAAATTAGGAAATCTGACAAAATGCTGCTAGGTCGAAATTTGTGTCACTCTGCCTGGAAGTCTATGCGCAAAGCCCCACCCATTGACCCATACTATTAGCCTGAGAATGAAAATGCAACGTGGAAAATTAAAATTAAATAAGCAGCAGGTGGTGATGGGGATTATTTGTGTTTTTCTTTTCATTTTTGCAGCGTCATTGTTGTCCATGCTGAAAACGAAATTGCAAGTGGTGTTATTTCATTTTATTTTAAATTTTTGCAGAATTCTTGCATGTTGACTTTGAAAATGAAATTGCAAAGAGAGATTGCATTTTTGCAAAAAGTACCCTCCCATGGAAGAGTATCTACCACGCTGTGAAATGTGTGTTGTGTTGTGTTTTGTTTTTTTTTTTTTTTTTTTTAGTAAATTTGCCTGACTTCCATGAAACTGACATAGAGGAAGATAAGAGTTTACTTTCAGCTGGTGTCTGTGTATTCAGTTTCTATACTGTCGCATGGTTGCTGTTCTTAATACTTTTACCGATATTTTGAGATTATGTACTAAATTTTTTTTCTTTTATTTCTGTAAAAATTCCTAAAAAATTAAATAGCTATTTTATTGACTAACCAATGATCCCCTCTTGCTTGTCAAACTGTTTATATGCTAATGTAATAATTAACTAGTCACTATCAACAATAATTTAATGAATAAGACATGACAGACTATAAATATGAAGGCATAAAGAATTGAAACATTAAAAGTATAATTTAGGTAATGTTACCCTAATAATTAGATATTAGCCTTTGACCTTGTCAGTGTTTAAAATTGATTGGAAATTGATTGGTCTAAACAAGTGCAGTACTTGCAGGAAGAGGAATAAATAAGACTTGTAAATTAAACAATATACATGTCTGCATTCCATTCATTTGCATTCATAATGCTTTCAAGGTGTCCATGAAAATCTCCCTGAAGCTGTTAGCAGCAGATGATAAATAGCATTTCAGGAAAGTGTGCCTTGCTCAGATTTCCATCTGATGACTCTAACAAGCTACTGTAAGCCAATTTAATTTAAACAGAACAATGTTGATTTTTCTATTCTCTTCTGTTAATTGATTTTCCCCTTCATCTTTATAAATTAAATGTTTCAGGTTTTTCTGGCACTGATAATAGTTCCATTAAGTAGTTATTCAAATCAAACTGCATTTTGTAATGCCAAACCTACGTGACGGGTTTAAGGGCTCCCGGAAGCGAGATGGGAGCATGCAGCGAACCTGCATCGTCACAGACTTTACCTCAAAACTGTAATCTCCTCTCCACCCAGCTTCCTCCTCACTTCCTTCATGCCAGAACTCGACTCATGCAAGGTTAGTTTTCTTGGTTGTTTATGGTTAGTTTTTGTATAAATTAAAGATTTTTCAAATGTTCGTTTTTTTTTTCCCCCGTGCTTAAAACTCATTAAAAATAAAGTATTTACAGTGAGCGGTTCGTAAGGCTATAAGTGTGAACTTTTGCAGTGTTAGTTTTCTCTGTTCAGGGTTTTCTCAGTGTTATTCAGTGTTTTTACATTTAGTTTACTATTACACTGTGCTTTCTATGGTATAATTAACTATTTTTGTGCTTAAAAATCTTAAAAAAAAGATATATTTACCTACAGTTCATATGGTCCAAAACAGATTAATTGTATTTACATACAATCCTATGGGGGGAAATTACTTCAGGTCACGACCAAATCGGGTTGCGACCAGAGTTTTGGAACGAATTACGGTCGTGACCCGAGGTTCCACTGTATATGTATGTATGTATGTATGTATGTATGTATGTATGTATGTATGTATATATGGAAGAGGTCTGTGATACGGTTTGCATATTTGCAGCTGGAGATCCACAAAGGGAGAAAATGAATCATGTATCATAAAGTAGTTTTTATTCCTGAGCTTTCAACCCCTACCAGGGGTCTTCATCAGAGGATAATGCTTAGACTTACAAGAATCAAAGGCAATATATAGCAATAACTTACGGGGGAGGGGTGGTTAGGTCCGTGTGGTTTGGGGGGCGTTGGGGGTTTATTGGGTGTAAAGTCTTGTTTATTAAGAATAAGTTCTACTTAAGTTTGCCTATATATATATATATATATATATATATACTA